>CM045758.1:137426673-138026673 GCA_025200525.1 Camellia lanceoleosa | reverse complement strand
ATTCATTCGATATATACGAAATAGATGTTCTTTGTTATCATTTATATGCATTAGTCAGCTTCTTCATTGTCATTACTCCAAGTTATAATGGTCCTATTGGGCGTGCCAATTTTTGTTAGTAAAAATTTTGGTTAAGCCCAATCGAGAGTGATAATCGACAGACATAAATTAATTTTCAGATGAACACAAAAAAGATCAAAAGTGTGGTTGAGTTATATGTCTTAAACAGATTAATGACTTCCATCGAAGTAATTAAATAAAGAAAAAACATAACATAATAGAATATATATTATTCACATAAATTATCACTTGTTACAAGTTGCATTAACTTAAACAAGAACAAAAAACTGAAAAATACAACAATCGACAGAAGAAAAGAAATGGAGGTTGGAAAAACTAGCACTGATCTACTCCTAAAGTTGCTAATTCAACTACTCCTAAGTAAAAGCTAATATTACAAATTGTGAGTGGTTTTTAAGATAGTTCATTTTCTTTGTATCTCTTTTGGCCTATTTATAGGCTCAACCACATGAGAGAATGAAAGATAATCAAATCACATGATTTTCTCAAGAGATCATGATTTCCTAAACATCATCCATGTCATGTTCATAGTCACCACTTTGTAGATTTGGTGCTTGACTTGGTCTTGACTCCTCAATCTCAATAATTAACTTTCAAAAGACTACAATGGCTAACTTTCTAAATCTTCATTTAACATGACATTATGCCACGTCATGCTACGTCAGCATGTTTGTTGACATAAATAATAATAATAATATTAATAATAATAAATGTGGCCAAGGTTATTATTTAAAACTAGTCTATGATTTCAATCAACAGACCAAATTTGGTCATAATTAATAGATCACAATCGATAGAAAAATAAAATGTGGTGCCAACAGTGTAACATGAAACTATATTGTATATTTGAGAACTATTATCAATTCTTGTACAAAATAGGCTTTTTCTTGTATTGTTAGGAGCCAGTCAAGATTCTAATATTAGGGAACAAAAGGAACTAAGATCGCTTAAATAATGATTAAAATATTAATTAGGATAAATTTCATTTTATTTTCTTGTGGCTTCGTGTATATTATTTAGAAATGACCTTCTTATTTCGTTGTGGTTTGTCAAGTGAAATGCACTGTCAGACATTTTGCCTAAATTAAAAACAATTGTGGAATACGAGTTAAAACATAAAAGATTTATATGCTAATTTTCAAATGTTAGGGAGTAAATTACACATAGAATAAAGCATGAAGATACTTCGTAGAAAATATTTTAGTCTTTTTCCCTAAGTAGTTAACGAGTTTAATGGTGGACACGGGGTACGTGCTGTGAGCACAGCAAGATCTGCTGTCCTACAAAATGGCTTCACATTATGTGCTTGTAATCTTACACCCACAAAGCCACTGTCTGCCTACGGGACCAAACCATTTTATTTTTATGTATTTACTTTTACTGATTTAGTTAAAACCATACAGTTGTATCATTTTATGTTCATGTAAAAAATATTTTAACACTAACTTGCTTTATTTGATTATTTTGTATTATCGTATTGTGTCATTTCGAATTCATGTAAGAATTATTTCTAACACTAACTCAATATGTTTACTATTTCATATTATCATATTGTGTCATTCAGTAAAAAAAATTAAAGTTTTAAAGACCAAGATTTAAAGACAAAATTATTTTTTAGGGATCAAACATTTTTTTTGCGAAAAGTGTCGTTAATGTCTGTGGTTCGGTACGCTTTGAATTTTGACCTCTGTGTTATTTTGATTCCTGTTATTTTAATTAATTTGATTGTGACCCTTAATTTTAAACTTTGTGTTAATTTGATCTAATTGATAACGTTAAATAGATTTTTTAAGAGAAATAGTTACTCAATTAATTGAGATTAACTCATTAAGTTGAACAAATTTGTAATTTTCCCTATGAAAATATAATACATGATACTCATGTGCACATTTAAATTCATTTAAAAAAAAAAAAAGAAAAAAGGATGAGTGCAGAGAGAGGGTGAAAACAAGTAATGTAATGTTGTTTAAAATGACAACAATAGACAATACATTCTAAGTTGTAGAACAAATTAAATAATACAAAATCACTTCCCCCAAAAAAAGAAAAAAAAAAGAAAAAAGAAAAAATCTAACTCCTCAAAACCACACATGTATGAGGAACTTTATTACACACGACATATATATAACAGAAAGATGAATGGAATGCTATCAAATTGGTGGCATGGGTCTTAGTTTGATGGAGGAGGTGAGAAGAATGGAATACTAGGCATTGTTGTTGGGATGGTTGGGATTGAAGGAATCGTCGTAGGAATGGTGGGCAGTGAAGTAGCTGGTAGTGGTGGCAGAGTCAACTTAGGAACAGTGGATGGAATTTGGGTGGTTGGGAGTGGCGGCAATGTGGGCATTGGAAAGCTTGGGATTGTTGGCATTGTGGGCAAAGGCGTACTTGGCAATGGTGGCAATGGGGCTTGGGGCACGGTCGGCATTGCAGGCAGTGGAGGGAGTGTGACCTTAGGCATAGATGGAATTGTGGGCACTGTTTGCAGTAGGTTGCGAGCTGCTAGGCATATGTGGCTATGGCGGTCGGCTGGGCTAGCTTCTCCCGTGTTTGATCGTTGTTTTTTCCGTTTATAAACTTGAGTCTCTCTTTATCTTCCCATCTAACAGTGTTTGGTGTGCTGCGGTGTGCGTGTTTTTATTGGTGATTTCGGGCCATGTTAGCTGATTCTTCATTCGAGCACTCTTTTTATGAGTAGGAGCTTGAGGGTGATCTCTGGTTCAGATGTTTGGTGAAGTTTCGATGCTTGGTTTGGGTGGAAACTTGGGCGTCGGAGTCGATTCAAACCTGTCTAGTTTTCATCGAGCGTTCCTCTTAGTGAGAGAGTTTGAGGGGTGTAAGAAGAAGATCTAGAATGGGAGTTTGATTTTCTGATTGGTGTTTGGACCGGCCATGGGTGGTGTCCCAGTGGTGGCTGTGGAGGTGATGATCAGCAGTGGCAATGGGTTCGGGAGTTGCAGCAGTGGCAGTGGGTTCGGGTGCCTTTCGGTGGTGGCTGTGAAGCTGAGGTTATGCAGTGGGTTTTTCGATTATGGCTGGGTTCGGGAGTTGCAGCAGTGGCAGTGGGTTTGGGTGCCTGCCGGTGGTGGCTGTGAAGGTGAGGATATGCAGTGGGTTTTCCGGTTGTGGCTGGTGTAGCAGCATAGGTGTGGTTGGCCGGATTTGCAGCAGTTCTGGCGGTGTGGGCCGGTTTAGCAGCATCATTGGGTGGTGAAGGCAGCAGCATAGGGTGGCTGCAGGCTGCGTAGGTGTGGGTGGCTGTAGCTTCAGAGGTGTGGGTTGTTGTTGCAGGTGTGTAGCTGTCGAGGAGGGGTTGGTGTAGCTGCAGAGGAGTGGGTATTGTGGCAGAGGCGTGGGGGCGTTGGTTTGTTTAGTTTATTTAGTTTTTTTCTTATTTTTTTGGGGGGTTGGTTTTGTTCTATTAGTTTGTTTTTGGGTGTTTTGGTGGGTTGATTAAGTGGGGATTCTTGTGTTTTAATTTTCTAGTTAAGTTCTTCTTAACTTTTTCTATTTAAAAAAAAAAAATCGAGAGGCTTAGGGGTTGGTTGTATGGTTGTGAGTAGCAGTAGTAGGGGTATTTTTATACTTCCAAATCTCTCTCAATGTATGTCATCTTCCTGTACTCTTAATTTCATGCCGTTAAATGAAATTTTTCTTTGCCGATCAAAAAAAAAAAAAAAAAAGAAATGCTAGAAGATCAGTCAAACATGTTTGGAAAGCACAATGTGAGTTTGATGACATGTGGTTGGCCCAAGTGTTGTGAAACACCAGTTTGTTCACCTACAACAAATGCAAATTCCAAGTAACCCAAAAACATAACTAACACGCAAGCAAACTTAGGTAGTTATTCTGACTTATAGCTCTCATTTGCACATATGCCCATTTGAAAGGGGTGCCACTGGTTGAGTCAGAATTTTATTCTCAAGGGGCCAATGAATTAGGTCTTATTAAATTTTATTTAATGGGTAGTTCAACAAGTTGTTTTAAAATTTTTAATTATACAAAATGGTTGAAAAATTAACTTTCAAACCATTGAAATAACAAGTAGAATAAAATTAGATCAATTTTCAACACATTCATTAAATAATTTACCCGGAAAGTTCTTCACAAATCTATAAACTAAGTGTGATCAATTTTCAATGCGTTCATTGAATAACTCACGCAATTTTTTACCCACAAATCTATGAATTTAGTGTTACAAATTAATAAAATGGAACTAACCTAATACAAAATGAGCAATAGTAATTGCGAGAGCAAGTACATCTATATAGACACAATGAAGGAGTTCTAGAAAAACATATTTTAATTTTTTACTCATGTAAGGTCTTTATTGAACTTCTTTTTAATTTTTCGTTTCACAATTTGAGTATTGTACTATTTTATCCGTCATTTTACTTTTTATTTTTATTTTGCTAGGCTATACATTGCATATCGGTTGGGGGTGTTTGTTTGGGCTTTTTTGAGCCAACTTATAGCTTCTAGTTTTTGAAAAGTTATTTTGGACTGTTTGTTTGAACTTATTTCAAACAACTTCTTATTCTAACAAATTAATTTAACTCAAAAATGTTGGTTTTGAGAAGCAGCTCACCTCTTGTTTCTGATTATCAATTTCTGCTGTGAATATATTAATTTATGGTTATACTCTTAGATTTTTTTATTTTTTATTTTTTTTTTAAAAAAGAAAAAAGACCCAAATGGATTATAGATTATTATTATTATATTTTTTTTATGAGAAATGTAGACAAGTAATGAATAACAAAAATAAAAGTTAATTGAAAAAGCTATTTCACAGGTTATTTAACAAACATTACTCATCAACTTAAATCTATAATCCAACAGCTACACCAAACAAATTAATAGCTTCTGATTAAAGTCATAACCTATAATCTGTTAAGTTATAATTTATAATCTGTTTTAACAGTTACACCAAACGGGTCGTTGTTTGTTGCAACTATAGGCAAGGAAAAGTGTAAATAATCTAAATCAAAATCTAAAAATAATCCTCAACTTTCCAATAATTAATTAGTTTCTTTAGTTTTATTATTATTATGTCAATAAATAATAAACATTACATCAAACACTCTAGCATGTACTTAAAACTAAAAAAAAAAAAAAACAAGAAATCCATAAGCACTCCTGTAAACTCGAGGCCATTCTTTTTCTTTTTCTTCATTTCTTTATTTTTTGATTGAGCCATTACGAATCATGAAAAAAATATTATAAAAATGATCATGAAAGATTTTTCACTTTTGGATTACACTTAAAATAAAACACCACACACTAATTAAGAGATGAAAAATCTTTATAATGCGTTTCATAATATTTTTTTCATGACTCTTAATATTATTCTTTTACTAATGATTGAATCTTTTATTAGAAATTTTTAGGGGCCAATGTATTACACATATTTGAACATTTCAATAAATGTCAAGTGTTCGTTGAAAACTTAGGTGGATGATGACCACCTCAGGCCGTAATGTGGCTTTGTCGTTGAATGCGGTCCAAATCTAGAAATTTGTGTCTCATCTGCAAATATTAAATGAGATTTTTTGGTGAAACCCTTTTTTTGAGTCTTTTTTTAGGATAAAGGACAACTTAATGAATTTTCTTTCAAAAAACCTCTAAGTAGGAGATACGTGACTCAATAAGGACATTCTATAATTTGTCTTTTTTTTTTAACCATATTGCCGTTCTATATATATATATATGTCATATATTTGAAAATCTGACTTTATGTATATACGGACCTTGTATATTTTAAATAATGGGGACGATCTGTGAAATCAGTGAAGATGATTTGCGAAATCCATGAAGATCTCACTGCCAAAGATTTCGCTCTTGGTCAACAATACACGATCTCGCCGTCGATGATCGACACTCTTAATTAAACGAGAGATTACGCTTCAAATCTTTACAAATTTGTTTCAGATTTTGAGAGTTTCATCGAGATTTGTGAGTGTTGATCTAGTTTTAGAGGTTTTGTTTCAATCACATGTTAGATTATTGTTTGAGTTCAATCAGATATGTTGATTTGTTGATTTTTTTTTTTTTTTTGGACTTATTTTTAGTGTATGATCTGATTTTGTTTAACAAAATGAAAGTAAAATTTTACTTCGGTATGTGCTCTATTTTTGTTTGATAGAATGAGAGTAAAATTTACTTTGATTTGTGCTCTGTTTTAATTTGATAAAATGAGAGCAAAATTTTACTCTAGTGTTATCTGTTCTGTTTTTTTATTTTTTATTTTTTGATACAATGATGGTAAAATTTTACTCTATTATTGTTTACGTCTGTTATTTGTTTTTGGACTCACAGTGACAGTAAAATTTTACTTTGATTGATAGTAAATTTTTACTGTCAATTGATTACAAATTTGAAAAATAGTTCCATCTCTTATGTTGTTATGCAAGTATGGTGATCATACAATTGTGTTCAAGGTTGTGTCGAATTGCATGTTGAAGGATTTAACTGATTTCTTAAGTTGTAAATTAAAGAAGTTTGACAGTAGTGGTTGCATACTGTTATCATACTATTTACATGGACATTCACAACGCATGATTGATGATAATTCTAATTTTCAGAATATGTTGTCTCTTGTTTATCCCCTTGTTGTTGGCCGGGTTAATGTGACTATGTAACACCCCGAAATAAAAGAAAATAAACCATTCAGCATATTTATTAAATAACAACACATGAATAAGTAATTATCTTCCATTAGTTCCAATTGATTGCACAAAAGAGTAACATATGCAGATACACATTCAGAAGCCTAACCTTGAATCTATAGCATATGTTACATAATAAAGAGATAGAATAAAAGTTAAACAAATAAAAAATACCCTAGAGGCTTACATCTTTCCAAGATAGTGCTTGGTTACAACAAAATGGATTTAAATCCAATATAGTTTAAGTCCTAGACTTGTATAAAATAAATACAACAAAATAAACAAAATGAAGTTCTTACTTCCAAGTCCTCCCAAGCTATTGCCTTGGCGGAAGCATATTATCAGCAACTGAAAATGGTTTTCCCAACACAAGGTGAGCCAAAGCCCAGTAGAAATAATCCAACACAGTATATGAATCTTAACAGAGTTATAAGATAAATACATATGCAATGCTCGTGACAAAACATTTTATATCTCTTTCAAAACCATGCAATGGCAGGTTTATATCACAATTCATAAAATATTTCATTTTCAATAGAAAACAAGACTGTGAATACAACTTTGTGAATCTCTAGGTACGTGTCTATAAGTAGACTATACAAGTACTACAAATTTGTCATTTTTACCGGTATTAACTGGAAGACTCAACACCTATCTGCGCGGTTTTCTAGTCTTAACATTGTAATCACACCCCTACCCAGATTCACCAAGTATTCACCTTTTTTCTCAAAACAATATATATTTTCAAATGTGTTAAATGTGCGGCAATGCTCAATGCAATGGATGAGAAAAGAGTTTTAATTCTCCTAATTCTTATGCAATTTCTACAACAATCATAGCTATCCTTCACCAATAGCCCAAAACAGATATCTCTAAGCGGATAAATAAATTTCATAAAGATAAACTTTCTCAAATTTCAAGATATGAGTGGTAATACATACCCAACTCCGCCATCCTCATCAACACCGATCCGATTTCACAACAACATCAATTCCATTTATTTATACAAAATCTACATTTGAGACATTTAGGGAAACATCTCCATTTTTCTTTATAAATCAATTCTAAGGATAAAAATTCATCTTTTCATCACAACTCAACAATAAATACACTTCCTCAATCATTTCCAACAACCTATTTGAAAACCCCTTCTTTTGATATCAAGCCAAAACCCTGGGTTGTTCAAAAACCCACTTTTTCACAAGGATGTTTGGTAAAAACAAATAACTAAGTTAAAAATCATAAGAAAGTGCGGAGAAATCCCTACCTCAAGTGTAAAGGTGGAAGAGGAGAACTCGGAAAACTCAACGTTGACGAAATCACGAACCTCTTAGATCAAAAGGAAGCTCTTGACATGATCCACAATCTATCTCAAAGGATCAATGTGAAAAGATACCTTTAGGTGAGTAGCTTTAAAGATATAAGTGGGAAAAAGTAGAGTTTAAAGAGAGAGAGAGAAGAGAAAGTCATGGTTTAAGGGAAAAGAGGGAAATAAATAATGAGGGAAGAGTATAGTGTTTTAGGAGTCTATTTATAGTGGCTAGGTAACAATAGAATATCAGCCCCAAGGTCAACAAAAGAATAAGTCAAAACCCCCAAAACGTAGGGCCCAAACCGTTCCAAAAATCTGGAAATTTACTCACAGGGGTCAACCCTCAAGACAGTGGTGTTGACCCTCAAGAAGAAAATGTTGAGACACTAATGTTTGCAGCGGACAAAGGTCGACCCTAGGAAACCATGGTGTCGACCCTATAATTCAGTAGACAACCCAGAACAAAATAGGAAGGGAAGGGTCAACCCTAGGAACTCAGGGTGTCGACCCCAATAACTAGTATCGATTTCTAGAACACAGCAACAGACAATGGTCGACCCTAGGAAGATTGGTACCAACCCCCAAAGTTGAACAAAACAAGAAAAGGGATGCAGTGTTGACACCACCAAGACTGGTGTCGACCCCTGAAGCCAGAACCAAACATGAAAAAAAGAAGAACAAGCGCTACGGATATAGTTTCCCAGATTCAAAAGCAATAAATGGGTTCGGTCCAAACCAAAATTGCTATAATATCCCCCTTTAAGGAATTTCATCCCCGAAATTTAAATCAAACCAATTACTACCGTGACTCCATTTCATTGATCACCGACATTAACAGAAATGATAAAATGACAATATCTAGTACACAATGGTACAATTCATATTCCCAAAACATATACAATGTTTATATACTACAAAATACGAATAAAATTTTCCATCTAAGTCTCAAATATTAACAAATAAGTCCAGATACTTCTCACGGACTTCTGCCTCATGTTCCCAAGTTGCTTCCTCAATCCCGTGATATCTCTACAACACCTTTATATATGGAATTGTCTTGCCTCTCAAAACTTGATCCCGAGTATCTAAAACCCAAATTGGTCTCTCTTCGTATGAGGCATCCTCATTTACATCTAAGTCAGTCCAATCCAGAACGTGTGAAGGATTGGGCTCGTACTTCCGAAGCATATAGATATGAAACATGTCATGAACCTCGGAAAACTGTGGCGGCAAGGCCAAACGATAAACTACCTCTCCAATACATTCTAATTTCTCAAAACGCCCAATAAATCTGGGGGACAACTTCCCGCTATTCCCAAACCTCATTAAACCCTATCTAGGTGATATCTTTAAGAAGGCGTGATCTCCTGCCTTAGGGGATAACAGTCTCCACCTACGGTCGAAATAGCTCTTCTGACAATCTCTTACGGATAAGTGCAACATTTTCCGTCGTTTCCCAAACTAATTCAGGACCTAACATAGGTGCGTCACCCACATCGGCCCAATACACTGGAGATCTACATGGTTAGTCATACAAGGCCTCAAACAGTACCATGCCAATACTCGCTTGAAAGCTGTTATTATAGGCAAACTCCACTATAGGTAAGTGCTTCTCCAACGACCCCTTAAAATCAAGAACACAACCCCGAAGCATATCCCTAAGGTCTGAATGGTACGCTCTGACTGCCAGTCAGTCTAAGGATGATAGGTAGTACTAAAAGTCAACTTAGTACCTAAGGCATTCTGTAGGCTTTGCCATAATCGGGCCGTAAAACAAGAATCTTTATCCGAAACGATAGTCACAAGAACCCCATGAAATCGAAGTTTGTCCCTAACATAAAGGTCGGTAAGATAATCTACAGAGTCACTCGTGCGCATAGGTACAAAATGCGCTGACTTAGTCAAACGATCAACTATCACCCAAAATGGCATCATTACCCCGTTGAGTCCTCAAAAAATCCACAACAAAATCCATCATGATATGCTCCCACTTCCATTCGGCTATAGGTAAGGGTTGCAACAAACCCGTTGGTCTCTGATGTTCGGCCTACACTTGTTGACAAGTACGGCACCTTGATACAAAAACAACTACCTTTTTCATTCCCCTCCACCAAAATTGGTAGCTAAGATCATGATACATCTTTGTGCCTCTCGAATGCACTGCAATGCATGAGTGGTGAAACTCTTGAAGTACCTCCTGTCGACAAGACTCTGGCATGAAAAGACGGTCAAGGTATCTAACACTCGAGTCAGAATACACGCTCAAGCCCTTTTATACCTTTCCACTAATTATCTTCTCCCGGAGGATTTCTATCTCATGATCAACCCGTTGTGCTTCTATAACCCAATTCACAATTGTAGGTTGTGCAACTACAGTAAACAAAGCAGCCGACTCAACGGACTCGCCAAGGTGCAAGTCAAACTCACCAACGGCACCTGTAGACGTCCCCCGAACGCCTCGGGAGGGATGAGTCCCCCGTTCCGTTCATTTTGGGCTCACTACAGTTTTGGACTCTAATTGTCACGGTTCTTAATCTGAACCAAAGAGTCCAAATCTGGCAAATGGTTTTGAGAAAATAGATTTTTGAAAGAAGTGCCAAACATGGACTGCTTTGCCAGATACAGAGTTGCCACCTAAATGTTTTATTTTTGGGAAATTTAAGAAACCCTGACTCGTTGCCAAAGGCCACGTGTCCGTCATCACCAAAGTTGCCTCGGCTCGGGAACTTGGGTACGATTGGAAATGTCACTTCGTGAGCACCCCCGCTCGCCCGATCAAAGATCGGCCTCTACTAACCATGATATCTAGTTTTGAAAACATTATGCATTTTTATTCCGGTTATTAGCCTAGATTTACTATGTGATGCGCACAGCATACAAGTACAGACTGCATCGCCTGAATTGGAACAAAACATTTCATGTTTGTTTTTGAAAGATGGTTTGCTACCCGCAGGTAGGCTTAAAATGCAGATTTTGCCACCCTCAGGTGGGCTTAGAAATGATGGTTTTGCCACTATCTAGTGGGCATAAAACTCACAGTTGATGATTTGTCCCAATCCAAATAACCCAACCTTCACCCATAGGCATTCAGGCAGTTATATCACATAAGCAAATATCCTCATGGTAAGCATGCTATCATGGCAGTCACTCACACACATGCAAGGATGCTAAAGCATAAAAACTTACCGAGTACTCCAAGCCAAAACAGAAGCTAATTAGAAATCCATGCATGATCCTAATTATATAGAAATGCCTAATGCAACACATGCAAGAATGCAACTAAGATAGGCTCGGCTATTCTAAACATGGCATATGGAATGCTACAGCTAACATGTATTCAACTCGGAATTGAAATACAATGTAGTGAGTTATGATGCGCCGAGCCCGATGCATGCAAAACAGATGAATGAATGCAAACATGCTATCATACTGTATGCTAATTGAAACATGCCCTAATCTAACCATCATAAGCTGGTAAATAAAAGCAAGAGAAAGACGTGGGGTTGGAAGACATATATCACACACACGCACACTTATTATAATATTGCCCTCGCGCAGAGGGTCCGAATAAATAATACAGAGTCCGAATGGATAATATAGTCCGAATAAATACAAAATCCTAATTAATTAACAAATTAAACTAGGAAAGCTATAAACTGGCATGCAAGCTAGGGACTACCTCGACTCTACTTCGGATGATGAATGATGCATGTTCGGGTTTCTTGGCGCGGAAATCCATTGCAACGCCCCAATTAGCCTCTGTTTGCAATTGATGCCAGAATGCTGTGCAAAGCTTTTGAAAGTTGCTGATTTCTTATTTGCTGCAATAGAGAGCAGGAAAGGGGCATAGCAACGTATTTTCACAAATGTATGCTTGACTACTCTTCAGGGAGTGTAGTCCTCGATCCTCGTGTCACCAATCACGCATCTCGATGCATGATGGCCAAGGAATCGATTCACATCATTCAATATGGAATGAATGCACATGAAAACACAACAAGGCCTAAACTCCATCATGGATAATCCAGAGTGTCAGCGACTGGGAATTGAGACACGTTCCGTCACTCGGAGTACGAAACGTCCCTCGTTTTCCGTGCTCAGGCTAACTCCTATCCCAAACACAATGAAATATGCATGGCATGCATGAATGCAACTAATATACAACCTAGCATACACAATGCTATAAAATGGCATACACAATGCACGATATAACACGACATACACGATGCTCTAACATACAACCTAGCATACGCAATGCTATGAATTGAAATGGCATACACAATGCATAATGGACTTACGCCAACATGAGTGGACCTCAGCCACACTCACATCAGTGGCCATTAGATGAAAATGAGACACTCGAGGTGCGTGCACACATGCACGCAAATCGAGGACCGATGCTAAGGCACGAATGCCACTCTAACAAGGCATGAAATATGGCATATAAACATGCAAGTTCCAGCACTAAAATGTGATGCAAAATGGCCCCGAAACATGGAAACATGGCACCCGATGCATGGAATGGTCCTGAAACACAAAACTAGGCACATGCATTGATCTATAGCCATACAAAGCATGCATTACTTGATCATGAGGCACAAAGACAGAACCAAGGCAGTCCTAAAACATGAACATTTCTAGTTCAAAGCATGGTCGAAAGATGCTAGCAAGATGGCCTAACACAGCATGCGATTTTGACTAGCAAACATGGTTTACATGGCAAGTATATGAAGCATATGGAATCTCACCAAACCAGCCAAAATCAATGAACAAAACATGCCAAAATATGCTCGAATAACCACTGAAATGATGTCAAAACATGCAAAAATGATGAGCTCCTTTAGAGGGCTATGCAAGGGATTATTAAGCACATATAAGATGGACACTTAGCATGGCACAAAAAACTCTGAAAATCAAATATGATAGCTCCAAAACTCACCAAATTGAGCCTGAAAAGTGGCTAAGAAGCATGCAAAGAGGGGTCCCTTTGGTAGGTCAAAATGACCATAAAACAAGTAAAGGTGAGAAGGCGGCATCCTCCTCTGATTTGGAGGCTCAAAATAGTGTGTTAGCCACTAAAAATGCACTGGATTTCAGTGGCTAGATGGCCAAACAAAGCATGCAACAAGAGCTTAGGTGTAGGGCTCAAAATAAGAGACAATCAAGCATACAAGGAGGCGTATGACCTCAAAAAAAAGATGGGACCTTAAACAAACTTGAAGATGAGATTAAAACAAGATATTTTTCAATTTATGACAACTCTCAAAAATGAACACAATCTATCATGCAAAAATGGCCCTAAAAGAGAGATTAGAGACAAGGGATAGTAGCTAGTCCCAAATAGCAAAGAGCCCTTCAACAAAGTTGAAGAGGGGCTAAAAAAAGGCACTTTACAGTTTATATCAAGTCTTGAAAGTAAGCACAAGTAGGGCTAAACTATCATGCAAAAATGGGCCTACAGAGAGAGAGATAGGAGACAAGTGATAGTAGATGGCCTCAAACAGAGGAGAGCCCTTCAAAAAAGTTGAAGAGGGGCTGAAAACAAGACATTTTACAGTTTGGCTCGGACCCTAGAAATGCTTAAAAACAAGGCTAATATATCAGGCAAGAAATAGCCATAGAAGAGAGATAAAGGGAAAGGGGTATCAGGTGGCTTCAAACAGAGAAAGACCCTTGATCAAACATGAAGAAAAGCTCAAAATAAGACTATTTCCAGTTCAGGTTAGAGCCCAAAAATTCTTGCAAGTATGGCTTATAAATGAAGTGAGAAAAGACTAGAAAAGGAAAAAAAAAGAACTCACCCTTGTAGAACCAAACTTCAGCAGTTTTTGGACTAGGTTTGTGAGCTCTCAACCTTTGGAAATCAGCTTTAAAGGGTTGGAAATGAGTGTGGAAGTGTGGTGCTATGGGTTGTAGTGCAAAGGGTGCAAGGATCTTAGGGTTTGGAGGATTGAAGGAGAGGGAGAGGGAGAGTTGTATACCAAGGCTCTAAACAATTTTTGTAACCCTTAGAAATGAAGGGGAGAGGCTGGTTTTATAGAGGGAGAGAGGCAAAGAAAAGGGAGGAAAAACCAATTAAAATTTCCCCTCAAAAAGGGAGACCCTCGGACAGCGGGTCAAACGGAAAATAGTAGGCACAACTGAAATACACTCACAGAGACAAAAATGGCCGGCCAGGTGCAAACGGTTCAGGTGGCCGGCTGGCCACCTCCCCTAGTCGGCCGGCCAGTTCAAAAGGTTCAGGTGGCCGGCAGGCCACTTTACCTAGTCGGCCGACCCGGTCAAAAAGGTCAAAGGTAGCCGGTCACCTCCTTGGATGAAGCCCCAGATGTTAGCTTTCCAATGCCATAAACCTTGCATTAAAATTCCTCATGTAGAAAAAGTTATGCCAGTTTTGGTGAAGCCGCGCAGATTCGGTCCAACCGGATTGATCCCCTACTTCAACCAATCATATCTCCCCTGCCCGGACTTGTCCTTAGGAGATTCTTAAGTGTAAAATGAAGCCCCAGAAGTAATCTTTCCAACAGTGGTGGCCTCATATCTTAATTCCTTTTGTGCAAAGAGTTATGCCCGTTTCGGTGAAGCTGCGCAGATGTTTTCCTCCTTCCCGGATTCATGCTGAACCACTTTTGACCAAAAAAGCTGGTTTTTTAGAAAAATTGCTGGCCTCCCACCCTCCTACAAGCTTTCTAACAATGAAAATAAGGTCTCCACCAAAAATGAACCAAGACGGATGCAAAACGGAGGTTCGGGGGCCGAAACACGCAGTTCGGGGCCCCAAAAACAGGCTGTTAGGCACCGGAAGTGGCGTTTGACCACGAAGTTGGTCTCTTAGACCACAGTGTCCCTCAAAAGGGAGGAAATAAGGTGTATGCCAAAAACCGGAGCAAACGGAGGTGGTTAAGCGGTCTCGAACCGAGGCACACGACCGACGGCTCTGAAAATCGGGAACCGAGCTCCAAACGGAAAAAATGGCCTACGACCATGAAACATAGCCTACGGCCACTGAAAGATGATCTACGAGACCTCTCCCTCCCTTCAGGAAGAGAAAACAGAGAAAACGGGACCAGGTTCGCAAACTGAGGCAAGGTACAAAAGAGTCCAGAAGTTCGGAAGCAAGGCTCGTAGTCGAGATTCCGCAACTTCAGAACGAGCACAATATGCAAAATCACCAAGTGCTCAATCGGTGACGTCTGAGTCTTATGGTCAGTCAAAAATGGGGTGTCTACAGTTGCCTCTCTTTGACAGAACTCTAAAGTCATAAGTGACGGGAGTGAATGTCAAAGCCCAGAGACGACCCATTTTTGACAAGGCCGAAGACTTAGACAAACATACTAGATAACAGAGAAACGTGCCTGCAGGCATGCCCGCAGGCGGGGGCAAAATGCAAAACGATATGCACAAAGCCGGACATAACTTATGATCATGCAAGGAGAGCTATAATGAAGCAATTTAAATGCAACATTTTACGCGAATGTTATGCAAGCAAGTAAACATGAACCAAACTACATCTCATGCAGGAAGGATGTAAGAAAATTATGCAATCTTAGCAAGCATGTGAGCGTGTATGACAGATACACAAAGCGAACGTGTGATAGATACACAAAGTGAACGTAGTGTGATGGATACACAAAGTGAACGTGTGATAGACACACAAAGCGAGTAAAGTGTGATAGATACGCAAAAGGTGCTGTAACAGGCCCGCGGGGGAACCCACGGGTTACAGTTCGGACTCCTCTTTTTGTTTGTTGCGGTTCTAAATCTGAACCAAAGAGTCCAACTCTGGCAAATCGTTTGAGAAAACAGATTTTTGAAAAGTAGTGCCAAACATGGACTGCTTTACCAGATACAGAGTCGCCACCTAAATATTTTTTAAAATGGGAAATTTAGGAAACCCTGACTCGGTGCCGAAGGCCACGTGTCCGTCATCACCAAAGTTGCCTTGGCTCGGGAGCTTGGGTACGATCGGGGAAGGTCAGCTATGAGCACCCCCTTACGCCCGGTCCGAAGATCGGCCTCTACTAACCGTGATATCCGTTTTTGAAAACGTTACATGCTCTTATCCCAATTATTAGCCTAGAATTATTATGTTATGCGCGCAGCAAACAAGTATAGACTAGATTGCCAAATTTGGAAATAAACATTACATATCCGTTCGTTTTGAAAGCATTTCGGAATTTGCTACTCACGAGTAGGCTAAAATACGGATTTCAACGAGTTTACCCAACTCAAGCAATCCAACCTCCACCCACAGGCATTCAAACAGTTTATCTCATATAAACACTTAGCCGCATGATAAGCATACTATTATGTTAACATCCATACGCATGCAATATGCTAAAGCACAAATACTTACACCGTACTCCATGCCAAAACAAGAAACTAGTTAGCAAACATGCATGACCTAGTTCATGTTAAATGGCTAATGCAACACAGGCAAAGATGCAATTTAGAGTAGGCTCGGCTAACCCTAAAGATGACATGTGAAATGCACTTTATTCGATGCACGTATTCAATTTGGAATTGAAAATACAATGCAGTTTGTGTAATGTACCGAGCCCGATGCATGTCAACAAATGCATGGATGCACGCATGCTATCATAAGGTATGCTAAAATAAACGTGCCCTAATACTAACCATTAAAAGTAGGTAAATAAAATGGAGAAAGAAGTGGGGGTTGGAAGACATACACACACCACTCATCCACACTTATTACAATTATGCCCTCGCTCGGAGGGACCGAAAGAATAATACAGATAATTAACCACGCAAGCTAATCAAATATTACAAACCCAATAAATTAATTAAACGAATTAATTAATTTAATTAAAACAATAAACCGCCTCGGGAAGAGGTCCAGATGCAGCGTACACTTGGGACTTGCTCGGAATCGCACTGCCATGCCTAGACTGCCTCTGTTTTCCCTGCTTTGTTCCTCTGAAAACTGCCAAAGTCTCAGAACTACTTCCTTGGATACTAGGGATCACCACCGGCTGAGGGGAAACACCACCGGCCGAAGTATGTGGCCACCGGCACAAAATGAACTCATCGGCTGATAATTTAATGTCGGCCGGCACTAAATGTTGCCGATCGGCACTGAATGCCTGCAGAACCTGCAACTCACAGCAGCAGAGGGCAAAATCTTGCATGGCAATGTTATTCAAGCAATGTATGCACCAAACACATTCCTTATCATGTTTGTGACTCAAAGGAGGATGTGCCTCGATTCTCGGGCCACCAATCACTCATTTCCATGCATGATGGCCCAAAGGATCAAGTTGTGCACTTCCATGTCAAATGCATGCAAACCAAACAAACAAAACCAAAGGGTCCTAACCTCTATCACACTCACTTCAAGAGGCCAAGTATGCACAATGCAATGCAATCCTAGACATGTTGGCTAGCATGTGGTATAGACAATGCAAGGCACTTATACAAACATACAAGCAAGCATGCAAGGCAAGCATGCAAACCAAGTAAAAGAGGGACTTAAACATGACTTAGGAAACTCCAAAATGGGCCCAAAATCAGTAGCCAAAATGCCCAAAAATTGAAAGCCACCACACACACACACATGCATACGTTAAGACTTAACACTTAGGCACTAAGTAAGCAACCCTCAAGCACACTTGAAAGGGGATATCATGGACACTTAGCATGCATCATCAGCTTTAAAAATCATGTTATAGTAGGTTCCAAACCCAACTAAATAAACCAAGTAAAGCATGCAAAAAGGCCCAAGTACTCAAGGCTCACCAAAAAGGTAATGGACTACACTTAACACAACCATGCATGGCATGCATTAGGCGACCAAAAACAGAGTTTTAAACACATAAAACTAAGCCCAAAAGGCCACTTAGATGGCACCTAAGTGACTCAAATTCAAAGGCATGCATAATGGCCAAAACAAAGGGCATACAACATGCGCTTTCAAAGCAATAAAGAGGCGACTTAGGCAAGCATATGAGCATGCCAAAGGGACTGAAATTTCATGCTAAATGGTTCCAAACCATTGAAAATAAAGCAAACAAGGCATGCTACACATTCATGCTCAAGGCTAGCAAGCCTAAAATGCAAAGAGGCTATACAATGCATGCTAAGATCAACCCAAGCATTTGTGGACAGACCTAAAACATGTCAAAATAGGCACAAAATCTTCATGAATCTAAGCCCAAAGCATGCTAGAAACAAAGGCACACAACCTAAGACATGTTAAGGGATCACAAGGCATTACATGGCAACTATGCTAAGCATGCATAAGGGACCAAAACCAACTCTTAGCAATGTTATGTCATGGCATAATAAACATAAAATGCAGTCTAGACATGCTCAACACACACACCAACAAAGGCTTCCTCAAGAGGCCAAAACTTGTCCTTTTCAAGGACAACAAGGAGAGGGGGTGGCCCTTTCCTTCTTGGGACTTCAAGGCATCATCTACACCACTGAAATCCCTTAAGATTTCAGTGGTGAAGAGACCCAAACACCAAAATCCCGGAGCTCAACAAAATAGCACAAAAATGAGGCCTTTCAAGGCCTAAGAGGGGCTAAACTTCCCCAAAGCACAAAGCACCTTAATAAACTATCAAGAGGATTAAAAAATAGAACTTTTTTGTATTAAACACTAAGCTTAAAAACAGATTTAAAACAGGTAAAAATAGGATGCAAAAATGGGGAATAAAAGGCTAGTTTTGTTACCCTTGTAGACCTCTTCACAAATGTTGATGTTGTTGCTTCCTTGGGCTCCAAACCACCAAGAACAAAGAAGAATAACCTCTTGGGACCTCAGTAGCCAAGTGAAGGTGAAATACTATGTGCTTGTGTGCAATAATGAGACACAAACACACACAAGGGCAAGAGAAGAAGAGATGTAGATATAGGTTAGATACACCAAAGCAAACCCTAAAAACCAGAGCTCTTCCTTCTCCTCTCCAATTTTTCTAACTCTCTAACCCTAAAGCAAGGGAGACAAGGCCTCCTCTTGTAGAGGAGGCAATCTTGTAAGCTTAGTCACTAAGCAAAACAAGAGAGGCATCCCTCTATACACGTGTATGGAGGAGAAGCCAATGCCATACAGCTGCCTCAAAATATCTGAAAAAGCAACTGCACAGTAACCGGCTAGCAAAGAATGTCATTTTGACAAAATTGAGTGCCGGCCGGCAAGAAAGAGTGCCGACCGGCAATATATATTGCCGGTGGCAAGAAAAACTAGCCGGTGGCCTCTAGCTAGTGCTGGTGGTGTGTGGGGATGCCTCACAAGGCATTCCCTGCCCCTCTGAGGCAAAACATAAGTGTTTGGTGCAAAACCAGACACAAGACAGTCGAGTTCGGAGATCCTGAGGCAAGGCGCGTAGCCTAGAACTCCGGGAACTCCAAACAAACACACACATGGATAATCACCGAGTGTTCAAACAGAGACGTCCAAGTCTTGAGGACGGTCAAAAATGGGGTGTCTACAGTTGCCCCTCTTTGACAGAACTTGAAAGTCTTAACAATGACGGGAGTGAATGTCAAAGCCCAGAGACGACCCATTTTTGACAAGGCCAAAGACTTGGACAAACATGCAAGACAAACAAGGTATGCGCCCGAAGGCAGGGACAAAATGCAAGACAATGCAAGAAGCCGAGCATAACTTATGATCATGCAAAGAAAGTTGCAATGAAGCACGCATGCAACAGTTATAAGCTAGCATACGCCAATCTACACTATAATGCAGAAAGGATGTAAGAGAATTATGCAATTCTCAATACGTCTCACTCGGAGGATACAATACCTGTGCGGCTCGTCCGGTTGCACCGGCCTCAAATGAGTCGTACATACAATATCGCGCCTACAAAGAAAGCAAACTTAACAGGTACAATGTTGTTAGCAATATGCATGACAATGCGAAATGAATGCAAGATGATATGCAATATATACAAAACAATGTATGAATAATGCAAATGAGAATGCAATGCAATTGAAACAATGCAAACTAAATGCAGAGCAATTGAATCATGATTCAATCATGAGCGGTTCGAAACTACACATATGACAAATAGATTGATGGAAGTAATGAGTCCGTCTACCATAGAACGATGTCTGAACTGTGAGTGATGTAGACGGACACAAGAACAAGTATTGGGCGGAATGACATAAGTGGGGTGACAACCCGCTGAGGAAAGAATAATGATCCTAATGCTGGATGCAATAATTACACTACAATGTAATAGAAATGGATATGGCCTGTAGCCAAAACCGTATTTTGCCTAGGAAAGGCATGTATACGTACAAGCCATGTCTAACACAGAAAAGGTGCCGCCACCCTCAAACCAAGTTCATCAAGGAATAGGCGCATACATGCGTAAGCGTGCTTCAACGTGAAAAGTAAGGGCACATACCAGACCAAGCTCAACAAGGAAAGGTGCAAGCCATAGATGGAAGATGATGCGGTAGATGCATACAACTAAAATGCAATATGTACAATATGTACAATATGCAATGGAATGGATATTTACAAAGGATGCATGACATATGCATGGTTTTTTTTTTGGATTTTTGAAATGCATAACATATGCAGTATTCACAATGATGCATGACATATGCAAGTGTTTGTTTTTTTGGATTTTTGGATTTTTGAAATGCATGACATATGCAATAGTATTAATGATGCATGACATATGCAATGTGTTTTTTTTGGATTTTTGGTTTTTTTGAAATGCATGACATATGCATGTGTTCGTGATGCATGACAATGCAAAGATGATGCAATGGTCTGGACATTGCGCTTTCCCTTATTCTCCCAACAGTATGATATACTAGGTTGGTTCTAGATCGTAATCGAGGCGAGACACGCCGCCTCAACCTATGGGGCTTCCATACAGATTTCAAGCCGAGGGTACACCCTCTGGGTATTTAAACCAGACTTTAGTCTCGGAAATCCCGAACCTTTGCGTTCTAGGCATGAGCCGTTCAAACTCTAGTTGTCACCGTCCCCATTGGTCACCTAGGAACTCATCACAAACATAGACAGGTGGCTTTACCAGACCACCGAAAGTCGTTCGGGCACGACAAACACCGAAGGAATTGCACCTTCAGAGGATTTAAGGTCTCCTAGACCGGGATGCAAAATGTATGCATGACAATGCATGTTTTTTTTTTTTTTTTGAAATGCACATGATGCATGATGTTTCTTTTTTTTGAATGATGCATGACGTTTTGAAATGCGCGCCAACGCGCGACTTTTGAATGCATGACAATGCATGAATTTGAAATGCGCGGCAACGCGCGGCTTTATGAATGCATGACAATGCATGAATTGTGTGTGCCGGAGCAACGAAGGTCCTGCACCCTCCGAGGATTTAAGGTCTCCTAGACCGTACGTGTTTTGAAATGCATGACAATGCGAATGACGCGCGAGGCGACGCATGTATTGAAATGTACGATGCATGATTTCGAAAGGTGCGACCATGCGCTGCTTTTGAGATGCATAATAATGCAAATGAGCGGGTTTAAGATCTCGCCAGACCGTGCGTGTTTTTTGGTCCCGCCGGACCATTGTGGGGCAATGCATGAATTGAGATGCGGTGCACAAGACAGTGCGATACGTAAGATAGCGCGATTGAATGCATGCAAAATGCAATGAGATGCGCAAAATAGCGCGATGCGTTTAGACAACACGAGTGCACAAGACAGTGCGATGCGCAAGATAGCGCGATGCGATGCATGCCAAATGCAATGAGAGGTGCACCTTAATGCACCGAAGGTCTTGCACCTCCCGAGGATTTAAGGTCTCCTAGACCGTGCAAATATGGTGAAGGTTTCGCACCCTCCAAGGATTTAAGGTCTCCTAGACCGTACATGTTTAAGGTCCCGCCAGACCCGAAAGGCAATGCATGAAGTAAGTGAGACACGTGTGCCAATGGAAATGAGGCACACGTGCCTATGCGAATGAGGCCAATGGGAATGAGGCCAATGCTACACGCATGCCACATGGAGTGTAAGATGTAACAAATGAGACACGCATGCCTCATAAGATGCAAGATAATGCAAATGGACTTAAATGCATAACAAAACACGTGTTTCGGAATACACAACGATGCATGGTAAGGGAATGTGTAACAATGCGAACGATGCACGAGGCAACGTATGTATTCGAAACGCATGACAATGCTTATAATAAAAAATGTGATGACAATGCATATGAGATGTGCATGACAATGCAAGGGGTGCGTATTACAACGCGTGTAGCACGTGCATACCAATGCAACTGCGAGGTGCATGATGGCGCGATGTAATGCACCGAAGTAGTGCGATGATCGCGTGCAACGCACACGGGGCAACTTTTGAATCTTATAAAAGACAAAAGGATACAATCATTGCATGAACTTGAGTGCCATGCACAGAGGACATGGTCCGAGGACAAAACGGAGACCGGTTGAGCATCGAAGATACACTTTTTTGCACTTTCTTGAGCTATGAAGACCAGAAACCACTCACATGGCCTAAACAAGGCTGTGGGAACATCACCGGCTGGGATAGGAGGCCACCGGCTGTCCATCGGCTGAAAATAAATTCCATCGGCACAATACTCTGCCGACCGGCACAAACGTTGCCGACTGGCAAAAAGTTGCTGAATCGGGGTAGTTTTGACATTTCACCTCGGGTCTTTTAAAATAGGGTTTTAAACCCTATTCTTTCACTTCTCTTCTAGCCGAAATTCACTCCCTCTCTCTCTAGAGCTCTTTTTCTCTCCTCATTTCCTCATTTCTTTGAGTTTTCGCGCCATTTTCGTCATTCGATTCGCGAAGTTCATCACGTTTCGGACATTTTCGACGGATCGAAATTTCATTTCGGCACTCCCTTTGCCGTTTCCACCTTTTTGGGACTTGTTCCCTTCGATTTCCTCTTCATTTCCATACCTTTTTCCGTTCCGACCTTTCCGGCCATTTTCCACCCTTCCGGGGGTGACTTTCAAGTTGACTCTTCGTATTCCGAGCCTATTTTCATTCTTCGACCATTTTTCCATCATTCTTGACATGGCCGACGACGTTCCACGCGGCGGGACTCCCTCGGATCACGAGATGGATCCCGAGGTCGAGCTCCTCCCATTGAGCGAGCGCCCTTTCGACCCGGCGACCTACCGGCCGGCGATCTACGTTCTGCCACCCGACGGATTACGCCAGTTTAGGATCTTCGACATGGCGTTGGATCCCGAGCTTCTGCTGCGCGAGCCTACCTCTCACCTTTCCTTCGGTGCTTCCGAGGTAACATCCTTTCTCTGCTTTAATTTTCGCGATCAGAGAACCTTTTAATCGCCAACCGCCATGTACCGATTAGATTCTTTAATTGCTTTAGCTCTGATGCTCTGATGCATTATGTATTGTAGTTGATCACAAACAAACTTGCAACTGATATCTGTTTAAGAATGACATGCGCACACACTGCACTAGCCTTGAACCACTCAAACCGCGGCACACACCGTATTTCAATGCAAACACGACACCGATATCTGTCTCAAATCGAAAATCTTGCACGATGCCACATTTGCACCGAGCCACTCAAACACACCGACGCATCAAATGTTGTAGTTCATCAGAAGCACACCAGCACCCCAGATCTGCTTTGAATCTGAAAAACTTGCACGCATGCCACATTTGCACTGATTTTGACTGTTCCTTCAAAACTGTACATTTTATACTGCTTTGTAACTATTTGTTTGAAAACAGGGAGATTCCCATACCATCCGCGGGTATGGGAACACTGTTGCTCGCGAGTGGTACACCGAGCTTCCCGGCGCGGTTTGCCATGTGTAGCACGTCCGCGGGGGACCTCGGCTACAGTTCGGACTCCCTTTTTGTGTCGGTTCTAAATCTGAACCAAAGAGTCCAAATCCGGCAAATCGTTTGAGAAAACAGATTTGTTTTTTTAAAAGTAGTGCCAAACATGGACTGCTTTGCCAGATACAGAGTCGCCACCTAAATATTTTTAAAATGGGAAATTTAGGAAACCCTGACTCGGTGCCGAAGGCCACATGTCCGTCATCACCAAAGTGGTCTTGGCTCGGGAGCTTGGGTACGATCGGGGAAGGTCAGCTATGAGCACCCCCTTTCGCCCGGTCCGAAGACCGGCCTCTACTAACCATGATATCCATTTTTGAAAACCTTACATGTTCTTATTCCAATTATTTAACCTAGAATTACTATGTTGTGCGCGCAGCAAACAAGTATAGACTAGATTGCCTAATTTGGAAATAAACATTGCATATCCGTTTGTTTTGAAAACAGTTTGAGTTTGCTACTCGCAAGTAGGCTAAAACACGGATTTCAATGAGTATTCCCAACTCAAGTAATCCAACCTCCACCCACAGGCATTCAAGCAGTTTATTTCACGTAAGCACTTAGCCGCATGTTAAGCATATTGTCATGGCAACATTCACACGCATGTGGTATGCTAAAGCATAATAGCTCACCTAGTACTCCAAGCCAAAACAGAAGCTAGTTAGCAAACATGCGTGTCCTAGTTCATGTCCAATGGCTAATGCATCACATACAAGGATGTAATCTAAACGAGCTCGGCTATCCTAAGCATGGCACATGAAATGCAGCAACTACCACGTATTCAATTTGGAATTGAAAGTACGATGCAGTTTGCATGATGTGCCGAACCCGATGTATGTAAACAAATGCATGAATGCACGCATGCATTGCATAAGGTATGCTAATTTGGAGATGCCCTAATCCACCAACATAAGCAGGTAAATAAAAGGGATAGAAAGAAATGGGGATTGGAAGACATACACCCACTCACCCACACTTATTACAATTATGCCCTCACTCGGAGGGACCAAAAGAATATCTGATCTGAAAGAATAAATGAATAAATATTACAAATTCTAATTACTAAAATTAAATTAAACAAATAAAATGAATGGAGCCTCGTACCGCCTCGAGAATCTTGTGAATGATGCATGCTCGTCATGGCTCGCCGGAAAACCCGTGTCATGGCATTCTTCGCTTTTTTTCTTATCTGCCTCTCCAAAAATTCCCAAAGTTCGGAATACCCTCCAAATGGTTCAAATGCCCCACCGGTGGGGAAGATCATCGGCTGCTCTTATTGACCATCGGCTGCTTGTGGTGGTTATCGGCACAAATAAAGTGCCGATCGGCATATTAAACTGCCGACCGGCAGAAAGTCCCTGCAGCAGACAGATTGACAGCAGCAGCAAGACAACAATGCATGGCATGGATTTTAGGGGACATGTAAGCATGGTCATTGCCTCCTATCATGCTTGGGGACTCAAGGAGGTAAGACTCTTGGTTCTTGGGCCACCAATAGTGCATTTTGATGCATGGTAGCCCAAAGAATCAAGATTGCTCTTTTGATATGAAAATGCATGCAACCCCAAAAAAAAAAATGAAGATTAAGTCCCTATCATATGGAGATCAAGGGCCTTAGGGACTTTGAGGATGGAGACAAGTTTCACCACTCAAGTGTGAACTCCTCTCAATCTTCATGTTTGGTTTGACAACCCCAAACCAAACCATGGAATGCAACTCATGCGACATGGCTCAAATGTAATGCAACCTATCATGTTAGGCATGCAACGAGCTAAAGTATGCAAGGTACAAATGTCATGCAACATGCATGGAACTAGCATGTATACTAGGTTTCATCAATCAAACATGCAACAACCATGATATAAGCATGCAAAGGTGGACTAAGCTCAATGAGGCAGCCCTCAAAACTCCCTAAATTAGTGGCAAAACATGCCTCAAAACATGAACAAAATGCTACACAAGCATGCAAGCCATAAGGCTCAAGGCTAAGGCACAAAGTGAGACATTGAACCACCGCTTAACAAGACCAAACATGGCACATGTGAGGCAACCAAAACAGGTTTTTTAGCATACAAAATAGCACCCAAACCCCCTTCATGGCATCCCCGAAAATGCACTAAACATGTAAGCATGCAAAGGCCTACTTTAAAGCATACAAGAGCACACCCTTAAAGCATGAACTAAGCCACATATGCCAACATACAAACATGACTAATGGACTGAAATAGGGTCTAATAAGATGCCAAATCATGGGATAAAGACAAGTTAAGCATGCTATAACTCCATACAAGCAAAGCCTACAAGCCAACAAGCAAGGCAACCACGCTAAGCATGCCAAACATAGCCAAAACAGTGGCTCACAGCCCTTATGCATGACAAGATGATACTCATATTTTCATAAAATCAAGCTAAAACATGCGAGAAATATGGCTTAGGCATATGGCATGCTTTTAGGCATAAAAGAGCATTTCAAAGGAAGTATGAGAAGCATTTTAAAGGCTATAATTCCAACCAAAAACAGAGATCAAACATGACCTAAAACAGCCCAAAAGTCACGAAATGAAGCCAAATGCAAACATGCACACATGCTATGCTATGAGCCCAAAACAAAGGCAAGTAAAGGACCAAGGGAGAGGGTGTCTCTCCCTAAATGAGGCTCGAAAATATCATCCTCACCACTGAAAACCCACTGGTTTTCGTGGTGAGAAGGTCAAAACACCAAGCTAGACAATGCTCCAAGAAAAGGGCACAAAAGACCAAAACAAGGCCTAAAAGAGTAAGGCCTCAATCAAATGAAAAAGAGACCTTAATGAAAGTTCTAGAGCAAGCAAAAACAAGGTTTTTTATGTTAAACACAAAGCCAAAAACCAAGACAAGAGGGTAGAAAGTAGTTGCAAGAATGGGGAAACTAAAGTGGTGTTCTTACCCTTGAAGATCCAATGAAGAACAAAGGTTGCAGCCTTCCTCTAATGCTCAAAACCAGTCCAAAAACACCTCAAACAACCTTCCAAGCCTCCTAATCTCGAGCTAAGGTGTAATGGTGTGTGTTTTAGTGCAAAAGTAAGGTAAATCACACTATTTGGTCCCAAAACACACACACACAAGGAGGAGAAGGAGATATAGATATATATGGATGTATATCAGAGAATATATGCCTAAGCTACGGTTTTGACCTAAAGTTGCTAACCCTAAACAATGGAGATGAATGCAAGTATATATAGGCCAAAAACTAAGCCAAAACTTAATGACTAAGTAAGGCCAAAGGGTGCAAGGGTTCCTAGCTTCCAAGGAAGCTAAGGCAAGCCAAGCTTCTCCAAGAAGCTTGGCCAAGGGTTCAAGCTTCTAGAAGCTTCAAGGGGGTCAAGGGTGCAAAGGGTTCAATCCTCGTATGGGAAGTGGTGATGGTGTAATCCGGTGGCACGGTGGCATACACCATCCTCAGAGGGTTCAGAAGGGTCACCACGGCCAAAATGATCGCACGAAAATGTGCCGGCATCCTCTGAGGCCGATCGGCCAAGGATTTGGATAAAAGAGTGCCGATGGCTACTAGGGAGAGCCAGTGGAGGTGTGAGGCAGCCAGTGGGTTCTAGGGATGGCTAACAAGCCTTCCCCTACCCTCAAATGCAAACACACACAAGCCTTGGTGGAAAACCAAGCACAGAACAAACCGGTTAAGAGATCTTGAGGCACGGCGCGCAGTCGGGGCCTCCGGGGACTCAAAACGAACACAAACATGGATAATCACCGGGTGTTCAAGCGGTGATGTCCAAGTCTTGAGGACGGTCAAAAATGGGGTGTCTACACCATGTTGTAGCCGAGGCAGGCTTTGGCTCCTTTTGCAGGGGACTCTCCAGGCTTACTACCTGCAGGCCTCTTCTTGCCGCTTTGGCAGAGAAATGGTGTGACACCACCAATTCATTCCACTTATCTGCGACCGGGGACATGACGATGACCCCTTACGATTTCTCGATGCTCACCGGCATCGGGATAGGGAGTGATCCGATCCCCTTTGATATTGCTATGGATGAGTGGACCGCAGCTCAAGTCTACTTACTGGGCGCAGCACCGCCTCTCGCGCGTCCCTGCTTCGTCCGGTACTCCTGGTTCGAGGTGCAATTTCGGGTCCAGCCCCTCCTCGTTGATGCAGCCCCGATGACTCCAGAGGCCGCAGAGAGGTATGCACGCGGCTTTCTGATGTTTTTGTTTGGGACGACGATCTTCGCCGACCGGGCGAACACAGTGCCCCTCTGCCTTCTCAGTGCATTGGTGGATGTGCGGGACATCTTGCATTTTGACTGGGGTGGCGCCGCTCTGGCCACTCTCTACGGACTCCCGCGGCAGTGGACAGTTGCTTGGAGGCTACTAGCGTGCTTGGGAGGTACATTTCCTTTTCTGCTTTTCATTTCAGATCAGACTTTACGTACTCTGCTGCACCTGCTTGTAGTCGCTTTACACTTCTTATATCTTGTACACGGCACATACATACTACCTTTTGTACACCGCCTACATCACACACTCGCTTTCATACAATCGCACAACACTGCTCTGTTATTTCTGCTTTATCTGATATTCTGCTTTATCTGATAAACATTCTGGTATTCACCTTGCAGTTGTGGGTTTATGCCTACTTCCCTAGGCTCACTCCTGTACCGGAGGCAGAGACCCCTCTGGTTGTCCCTTTTTCACGCCGCTTTGACGGGTGATCCGCCCAGAGGCCGCGGGAGACTTTCAGCTTCTTCCGCCGCTACTTCGACACCATCACTCCTGCCGAGGTATGTTTTACTTGCAGTTCATTTAAGCTTCACTTTTCCACTGTGTATTTGCAATATCAGTAGGTAACAAACTGTATTTCAATTTCAGATCACCTAGCAGCCTTGGGCTCCTTTGCCAGCGATGATACGAGATCGGTTTGCCGGTGCCGTCGAGACCTCGCGTTACCGGATTCTGCTAGAGGGCCCGGTCTATCGGGCTTGGTACCTGGGCGAGCGTTTCTTGCGTCAGACTCTAGGCGTATCCAAGCAGACAGTCCCGGTACACCCTCCTGAGCATATGAGGGACACCAAGCGTTTCACCGCCGAGCAGAAAGCGAACTACACCATCGACTAGGAGGCAGACGGCTACAGAGGCGAGGGCGATTACTCAGAGTACGTCCGGACCTTCATCATGTGGCCCCTGAGCGGTGGCCGTCGAGCTGAGAGAGAGAGAGACTTGCGGCACCAGCGGCCGGAGCAAGAGTAGGAGGAGGAGCGCCGAGGAGGGCTCTAGTCCGCGGCAGAGGCGGAGTTCAGAGAGGACGGGAGGCCAGTTGGCCCACTCTGCCTACTTCGCTGACTTTTCGAGGGTCGGATGGGGCGACCTATCAGATCCCCTTCGCCCCTCCGCCGTCTGATCACGAGTTTGTCGGTGTCCCCGACTTGCCCCCGGTATGTGTTACTGCATTTCTGTACAATTATTTCATTTCAGTTTATTTGATATTCCACAGAATATTAATGTATCTGATTCCCTTGCAGGTGTCTTCTGGATACACCCGGTAGTTACTGGAGATGAATGCCTCCATGACGGGGATGTTGCAGCGGACCTTCGACTTCCTAGCCTTTTACGGCCTTCCGGTATGTTCTCTCTGTCATAGCTTCAAACCATACACAAAGCGCCGCATAATCGATGCGATACAACCGATACCCGGCCCTCACGGCACTTGATACCTGTATTCACCTGCGCATCTGTCTTGATTCAAGCGCTCGGCGCTCATAACGTGCACTCATACATTGGATTACGCGATTCAGCGCTCACGGCATGCATGTATGTACTACTGCGCATTACGCACTATTTCAACTGCTCACGGCATTCATACTCTGCATTTACTGCGATTCGTGCATTGATAAGCTTATTTCATACATACTGATGCATTTGCCTTTCATGTTTTTCAGCCTCCCTTCCCACTTCCTCCGGCGGGTGGCGTTCCAGCTAGACCTCCCGTTTCTACCCGAGATGGCAGGATATATCCCCGTACCAGAGGGGGACGCACTTACGTCGGGAGCAGCTCGCGGGCTCCAGTTCCAGACGACGAGTCTGAGGAGGAGACAGAGGCGGAGGCGGGGGCGTCGGAGGAGGAGACCGGGGATAGCTCGGGCTCAGACGGCGATGCTCCTGGTGATGCTCCTGGGCTTCTGCCTAGGAAGAGGGCGAGGACGGACCCCTAGGCGAGAGACCACCGATGCTGCTCCAGATTTTGCTACTTTTTCCACTTGTTTTCTTTGTACTTTTCTCTTTTATAGTTAGGTTACCTTGTACTGCCGCAGGCAGATTTTTGTTTCCGAAACTATGTACTTGAAAAAGATGATATGAAATAAAACAAACTTTTTGTCTGAAAGAGTGTTATATTTGTACATATCTGTATATATCTGCGCATTTCATACTTTGCACTGCATTGCATCACATTACACCTCAAATGTAAATGATAACGATCTGTTGTCTTAAAATTAAGCAATTGTACTGTAGTAATCAGATAACCAACCAATTAATCAACAAAACAACTCATACAAGCCACTGCTCAAACTGGATATACAGCCCATACTCTACTGGGGATTGACCTGCATATAGCCCATAATACAGCATTTGGTTTATTCTGCACACAGCAAACCCTGAACAAACAACCTAATCTGACAGGACGGATCACAAAACTGACACGGTTGCAGTTGAAACACACTCGGATGTCCCAAATTTTCCCTCTCCTTCTCTCGCTTCGCATGAATGTAGAGAATGGCACAGCATTCTGAGCACAAACAACGATTTTTGAAATAAGGAAGGGTTTTCAACCAGGGTATCGAGCCTACCACAGTGAGACAGACTCAAACAAAGAAACAAAAGGCACACGACCTAACATAACGAGACATGTTCGGAAAAGGCTCAAAGCCAAAATCGAGACCGACAGATCAAAAGACACGACACACGGACATATTTGCAAAAAGACCTCAAATCTCAAGGAGCCAATTCCTTCGGGTATTATTCCCACCCTTTATGATTTGTGATACTCACATCACTCGGCCCTCAGGCTCGGTTTTTCTCTTAAACCCTTTTCTTACTTTTCTCTCAACTTACACCTCTCTATTCTTTATTCTCTCATTTTTTATCCCTCCCCAGAGCGGTTGATAGGTAAACGAGAGGTTGTGGGTTCATGCCCAACGCTGTTAGCTCACGGCTATTTCTTCTGGTGAAAAGGGTGCCCTTTTGGCAAGCATGTTAGCGGGGGAAAGACAGAAGACCTGACTCAATCGTGCCCCTAGTTCGTCATTCTGACCATTTTTTGTTTTCTAAAACAGTTTTGATAAAAAATGAGAGTTGGATTAACACACTTATTCGATTTTTGATTTGAAAATCATGCAAGTCAGGCTGTGAGCACTGAAAATTCTCCTTTTTAGTTGCAAACATGGTCCAATTTAGAAAAATGAAATAGTTTTCGAGAAAATAATCAACTTTAGTAAAAATTTTCAAAAACTATTTTTGCAAACAGTCAATGCTCAAACGAGCACGGAACTTATCCTCGAGATGCGCAACCTCGGATCGGAGGCAATGGAAAATTGCCCCTGGCTTAAAGGGGGATAAGGCAACGGAAAGTTGCCCCTGGTTTGGACGGCAACTCAGGGCAACTTATGGCAATGGATGGCAACGGAAAGTTGCCCCTTGTTTGGATGATGCCGCGGCACATTGTAAGCCAGTCTTTGACGACGATCGGACCCTCGGGCGCGGAGGAGTCGAAGACGGTTTGAATCAATATATGGACACAGTCACCTGGAAGGTGTTGGTGGTTTAGACTTCAAGAGGTGGTTGGTCACGTAATTCCAGGTCGCTGCAATCGAGACATTGGATTCGGAGGAGGCAAAAGTGGTCAAAACTTATGACATGGACTGAGACGCTATGGAAGCGTTGGGGGTTGGACTTCCAGATCAAGTTGCCTACGTATCCCAAACATGGGAATCAAGCCTTACGTAGTTCTGGTTAAGGTACACTCGGGTATTTTAACCTTCACTGTTTAGGCTCTAACTTTTGCCAAGGTGCCCAATCCGGGTTTTCGACCTTGCGAGCTATGTTTTTCTTTTTCTTTTCTTTTGCTATTCTTTGTTCTTTTCTTTTCCTTTTTTGCTTCTTTTTGTATTATTTTTTTCTTTCTTTTTGCTTTCTTTTTCTTTGCTCTAACTTTTGCCTGGTCCGCTCTTCCGGGTTTTTGGCCCAGCGAGCCTCTCAAAGGGTAAAAGTGTAGCTTTGTCTATGCCAAATGGTTTTGAGATTAAAGCCTCTCCGTATCCAGGAGAGCAACTGTTGTATTGATTTGCAGAAAAAGTCCATCACGGTTGCTTCTCGAGCTTTGCTTGCTGGGATCTGATCTCCTTGATCTAACTTTGACGCCTCTTGCTCGAGGGCTGCCTCGAAATGGGCCACACAGGCGTTTCATGGTACTGAACGTTTTGAACGGATCCGGTTTGCAACAGAGGAATTGAAACTTGAGACCAAGAGCGATCCTAGGCTGCATAATCTCAAGAGCGGTTCACACCGGTCTTCGCAAGACTGCACAAGACATTTCGTTTTTGAAAGTTTTTAAGAAAGCGACAAATCATTCGCGTTGAAGATAGTGTGGAACCAATCTGGATTGGACCAGGATCCTTCTCAGTACTCACACCGACGAGCATGATTTCATTCATTAAAATCTTAGCAGGCCTCTCTTTCTCTCAAAATGATCAAAATTTTACAAAACTCGAGGAATTACTTCCTCTTTGTTTTCATCACCACAATGTTCGAAAAAGGGGTTTTATGAAAAGCTTAGGTCATTACAACGATGTTTATGGCACAAGAGAGTAGGCGAAATGCACTGTCGTTCCATTCACATCTTCTGGCACGGCTAACTCAAATAGCAACAAATACGGCACATGATAGCATTTGTTTCATTAGACTTCTTTGGTATAAGCTCTCGGCGACAAAGCAGGCTCAAAAAGTAAAAGCAACTAATTACAAGACAAAACGATGTTTGAGGCAACAACCCCGAAATCACCTGGTATACTAAATAAGAGGGACTGACTCATTACAAAAGGACAGACCTATCAGCAAAAGGACTGACTCAAGACAATGAGACAGACTCAAAACAAAATAAAAGAGTGACTCGACACCCAAGTCAGGATTTACAAAACTAGCGTTGGCAGGTGCTCAAAAATGCGTGCCAAACGCCACATCAAAAAACGTGCCAGGCCCTGCCCACAGGCGGCTCACCTTCTGATTACATACTCGCAGTATCTGTGTCCTCAAAATCCAACAACTGGGTGGTGACGGACTTTGCTGAGGTGGGGAGAAGGATAACCTCGTTGTCAATCAAATCTTGCACCTCATGACGGAGGCAGAAACAATTGTCAGTAGCATGGCCTGTCTGCTGGTGGTACGCACAGTACTGAGCAGGGTCATGAGTATCATGGAGATTCTTCGGGAGAGGCCGAGGCTCCAGGGGTTTAAGGTGTCCCCTCTCGGCAACGATTTGAAGTGCCTTGGATAATGGCATGTAGAGAGCATGGAAGACCCTGCGCCCTCGGGGCAGGTACTTCGGAGCCTGAGCATTCTTGCTAGATGCACTAGCAAACGGATCGGCGGGTGCGGCCTTGGGTTTCTGATCCTTTCCGGATGCAAGGCTGGGAGAGGGAAGAACTGTTTTGGCATGACGGGGCCTATCCCGATTCTCTGATTGACTGGAATTGCCCTCAGGCGGAGTGGGGAAAGCATCCTCCACAGCTTTTGACATAACTGCGGATATCTGTTGCTTGTTCATTCCCCCGGCTTTCAAAGCCTCTACTGCCCACAGCAGTTGTTCGGTAGGGTCGGCATCTGCCTTCATCTTGCCTTTGTCTCTGGCCTCAGCCTGATTTAGAACTTGGTTTGATGCGTCGTTGCCATAGCTGGAGGCCATCTCCGGTTGGCTGAGTTCAATTACAATTCGTCCCAGTAGCGGGGGCTCCTGGGGTATAAAGCCTCCGGCATATGGTGCAGCTGGTGGCGAAACAGACATCCCATAGGCGAGATCCGTCACGGATCTTTGAAGATCACCTATCATTCCCATTTGTTCAAATGTAGTAGGCTCGCGAGCCTGATATAGTTGAGGGGTCCAAATTGGATGTGCGGCAGGCGACCTGGGCGGATGTGGCATGTCAACAGTAGTTTCATCCTGTGGGATGATTTCTTGACTTAACGCGGTCGTCATGACCACAATCTCTTCTGAATTCTGCGTCATGTTCAGTCCTGCCTCAACAAGGAGAAGACACTAGCTGTTCTGGATCGACCCTCTGAATCTTTGAACTGAAACGGAAAACAAGCAGTATTTCAGCCCCAAACAGATCAAACACGGGTGTAGTCGAACAACTGCACTTTACTACTGAACATTGTTCCCTAGAATCACTATTCAAAACTGAACTGATACCCGCAGACACAACTGATTCTCAACAACACTGATGCTGGTGCCCTCAGGCCGGATACCCAAACTTGCAAACTGATATATGCGTTCCCTGCAGAGATACACTCTAAAAGCACATAACAGGTAAAAGAGAGCCAATACACCCCTATGTTGGGGTAGGGTTTCCCTGTCCTATTTTGTCAGGAGCTAGGGTTTCACTACGCACACAGCGGCTTCAAACAACCTATATCGGGTAAGCAACCTGTCCTAATTTGGAATGGTCACTATGGATCCGAATATGCACTAGGTCGAATGGTCAAAGAGGGTGCCCCAGTAAAACCGGGGTTTGTGTTCCCATACTGGCAGAGCCCGCAACCGGTCATCCTTATGGACATGCCTTAACAAGACAAGCCTCCGGCAAACCGTTCAGGAATAGCAGATGGCCAACACGGTGTCCTAGGCGCACCAATGCACATGCAATGCAAAGAAACAAATAAGTGTAGTCAAAACAAGATATCACGAGTTCGAGTAAAGCTCTCTAAACTCCCCAGCAGAGTCGCCAGAAACTATAACAGGCCCGCGGGGGAACCCACGGGTTACAGTTCGGACTTCCCTTTTTGTTTGTTGCGGTTCTAAATCTGAACCAAAGAGTCCAACTCTGGCAAATCGTTTGAGAAAACATATTTTTGAAAAGTAGTGCCAAACATGGACTGCTTTGCCAGATACAAAGTCGCCACCTAAATATTTTCTAAAATGGGAAATTTAGGAAACCCTGACTCGGTGCCGAAGGCCACGTGTCCGTCATCACCAAAGTTGCCTTGGCTCGGGAGCTTGGGTACGATCGGGAAAGGTCAGCTATGAGCACCCCCTTTCGCCCAGTCCGAAGACCGGCCTCTACTAACCGTGATATCCGTTTTTGAAAACGTTACATGCTCTTATCCCAATTATTAGCCTAGAATTATTACGTTATGCGCGCAGCAAACAAGTATAGACTAGATTGCCTAATTTGGAAATAAACATTGCATATCTGTTCGTTTTGAAAGCGTTTCGGAATATGCTACTCACGAGTAGGCTAAAACACGGATTTCAACGAGTTTTCCCAACTCAAGCAAATCCAACCTCCACCCACAAGCATTCAAACAGTTTATCTCATATAAGCACTTAGCCGTATAGTAGGCATACTGTTATGTTAACATCCACACGCATGCGATATGCTAAAGCATAAATACTTACACCGTACTCCGTGCCAAAACAAGAAACTAGTTAGCAAACATGCATGACCTAGTTCATGTTAAATGGCTAATGCAACATAGGCAAAGATGCAATTTAGAGTAGGCTCGGCTAACCCTAAAGATGACATGTGAAATGCACTTTATTCGATACACGTATTCAATTTGGAATTGAAAATACAATGCAGTTTGTGTAATGTACCGAGCCTGATGCATGTCAACAAATGCATGGATGTACGCATGCTATCATAAGGTATGCTAAAATAAACGTGCCCTAATACTAACCGTTAAAAGTAGGTAAATAAAAGGGAGAAAGAAGTGGGGGTTAGAAGACATACACACACCACTCACCCACACTTATTACAATTATGCCCTCGCTCGGAGGGACCGAAAGAATAATACAGATAATTAACCACGCAAGCTAATTAAATATTACAAACCCAATAAATTAATTAAACGAATTAATTAATTTAATTAAAACAATAAACCGCCTCGAGAAGAGGGCCAGATGCAGCGCACACTCGGGACTTGCTCGGAATCGCACTGCCATGCCTAGACTGCCTCTGTTTTCCCTGCTTTGTTCCTCTGAAAACTGCCAAAGTCTCAGAACTACTTCCTTGGATACTGGGGATCACCACCAGCTGAGAGGAAACACCACCGGCCGAAGTATGTGGCCACCGGCACAAAATGAACTCATCGGCTGATAATTTAATGCCGGCCGGCACTAAATGTTGCCGATCGGCACTGAATGCCTGCAGAACCTGCAACTCACAGCAGCAGAGGGCAAAATCTTGCATGGCAATGTTATTCAAGCAATGTATGCACCAAACACATTCCTTATCATGTTTGTGACTCAAAGGAGGATGTGCCTCGATTCTCGGGCCACCAATCACGCATTTCCATGCATGATGGCCCAAAGGATCAAGTTGTGCACTTCCATGTCAAATGCATGCAAACCAAACAAACAAAACCAAAGGGTCCTAACCTCTATCACACTCACTTCAAGAGGCCAAGTATGCACAATGCAATGCAATCCTAGACATGTTGGCTAGCATGTGGTATGGACAATGCAAGGCACTTATACAAACATACAAGCAAGCATGCAAGGCAAGCATGCAAACCAAGTAAAAGAGGGACTTAAACATGACTTAGGCAACTCCAAAATGGGCCCAAAATCAGTAGCCAAAATGCCCAAAAATTGAAAGCCACCACACACACACACATGCATACGCTAAGACTTAACACTTAGGCACTAAGTAAGCAACCCTCAAGCACACTTGAAAGGGGATATCATGGACACTTAGCATGCATCATCAGCTTTAAAAATCATGTTATAGTAGGTTCCAAACCCAACTAAATAAACCAAGTAAAGCATGCAAAAAGGCCCAAGTACTCAAGGCTCACCAAAGAGGTAATGGACTACACTTAACACAACCATGCATGGCATGCATTAGGCGACCAAAAACAGAGTTTTAAACACATAAAACTAAGCCCAAAAGGCCACTTAGATGGCACCTAAGTGACTCAAATTCAAAGGCATGCATAATGGCTAAAACAAAGGGCATACAACATGCGCTTTCAAAGCAATAAAGAGGCGACTTAGGCAAGCATATGAGCATGCCAAAGGGACTGAAATTTCATGCTAAATGGTTCCAAACCATTGAAAATAAAGCAAACAAGGCATGCTACACATTCATGCTCAAGGCTAGCAAGCCTAAAATGCAAAGAGGCTATACAATGCATGCTAAGATCAACCCAAGCATTTGTGGACAGACCTAAAACATGTCAAAATAGGCACAAAATCTTCATGAATCTAAGCCCAAAGCATGCTAGAAACAAAGGCACACAACCTAAGACATGTTAAGGGATCACAAGGCATTACATGGCAACTATGCTAAGCATGCATAAGGGACCAAAACCAACTCTTAGCAATGTTATGTCATGGCATAATAAACATAAAATGCAGTCTAGACATGCTCAACACACACACCAACAAAGGCTTCCTCAAGAGGCCAAAACTTGTCCTTTTCAAGGACAACAAGGAGAGGGGGTGGCCCTCTCCTTCTTGGGACTTCAAGGCATCATCTACACCACTGAAATCCCTTAAGATTTCAGTGGTGAAGAGACCCAAACACCAAAATCCCGGAGCTCAACAAAATAGCACAAAAATGAGGCCTTTCAAGGCCTAAGAGGGGCTAAACTTCCCCAAAGCACAAAGCACCTTAATAAACTATCAAGAGGATTAAAAAATAGAACTTTTTTGTATTAAACACTAAGCTTAAAAACAGATTTAAAACAGGTAAAAATAGGATGCAAAAATGGGGAATAAAAGGCTAGTTTTGTTACCCTTGTAGACCTCTTCACAAATGTTGATGTTGTTGCTTCCTTGAGCTCCAAACCAGTCAAGAACAGCAAGAATAACCTCTTGGGACCTCAGTAGCCAAGTGAAGGTGAAATACTATGTGCTTGTGTGCAATAATGAGACACAAACACACACAAGGGCAAGAGAAGAAGAGATGTAGATATAGGTTAGATACACCAAAGCAAACCCTAAAAACCAGAGCTCTTCCTTGTCCTCTCCAATTTTTCTAACTCTCTAACCCTAAAGCAATGGAGACAAGGCCTCCTCTTATAGAGGAGGCAATCTTGTAAGCCTAGTCACTAAGCAAAACAAGAGATGCATCCCTCCGTACACGTGTATGGAGGAGAAGCCAATGCCATACAGCTGCCTCAAAATATCTGAAAAAGCAACTGCACAATAACCGGCCGGCAAAGAATGTCATTTTGACAAAATTGAGTGCTGGCCGGCAAGAAAGAGTGCCAACCGGCAATATAGATTGCCGGTGGCAAGAAAAACCAGCCGGTGGCCTCTAGCTAGTGCCGGTGGTGTGTGGGGATGCCTCACAAGGCATTCCCTGCCCCTTTGAGGCAAAACATAAGTGTTTGGTGCAAAACCAAACACAAGACAGTCGAGTTCGGAGATCCTGAGGCAAGGCGCGTAGCCTAGAACTCTGGGAACTCCAAACAAACACAAACATGGATAATCACCAAGTGTTCAAACGGAGACGTCCAAGTCTTGAGGACGGTCAAAAATGGGGTGTCTACAGGTGCACACAAAGTGTGATAGATGCACTTAGTGAAGAAAGTATGATTGATATACTGAATGTGAACACGAAGTGTGATAGATGCACTTAGTGAACAGAGTATGATTGATATACTGAATATGAACACAAAGTATGATAGATGCACTTAGTGAACAAGTATGATAGATATACTAAAGGTGAACACGAAATGTGATAGATGCACTTAGTGAACAGAGTATGATGGATATACTAAATGTGAACACGAAGTGTGATAGATGCACTTAGTGAACAAGTATAATAGATAAACTAAAGGTGAACACGAAGTGTGATAGATGCACTTAGTGAACAGAGTATGATGGATATACTGAATGTGAACACGAAGTGTGATAGATGCACTTAGTGAACAAGTATGATAGATATACTAAAGGTGAACACGAAGTGTGATAGATGCACTTAGTGAACAGAGTATGATGGATATACTGAATGTGAACACGAAGTGTGATAGATGTACTATGTGAACAAAGTGTGATTGATACACTAAAAGCGAACACAAAGTGTGATAGATGTACTATGTCAACAGAGTGCGATTGATACACTAAAGGTGAACACAAGGTGTGATAGATGCACTATGTGAACAGAGTGTGATTGATATACTAAAAGCGAACACAAAGTGTGATAGATGCACTAAGTGAACAGAGTGTGATTGGTACACTAAATGTGAAGGTGTGATTGATACACAAAATGAGAATGTGTGATTGATACACTAAATGAGAATGTGTGATTGATACACTAACTGAATGAAGTGTGATTGATACACTAAAAGGTGAAGTGTGATTGATACACTAACTGAATGAAGTGTGATCGATACACTAACTGAATGAAGTGTGATTGATACACTAAATAAATGATCTCAAACGAAACTTCTTTGAATGAACCGTACATACAATATCCTGCATGAATGAGAAAGAAACTTAAGAGGTACAATGCAATACAATGCATGATGCAATAAACAAGCATAGCGGTGCTTTAGAAAGCACCTCATGGGGTGAGTGGCGATGAACCGCTCTACTCTGACGGGGATCTCCCCTCGTGCTCTTCAAACACTTACCTTCAACTCGCAGTACAAAGGCTCTGAAATACTGACAAGGGTTCTTCACGTAGAACACTTTGGATGCTGCCTTTCTTCCTGATCATATTCACAACTTTCCCTATTCTCCAACGGGGTGACAGACTAGGTTGGTTCAGTATCCAGAATTGAGGTGCATACACGCTATCTTAACCTATGGGGCTTCCATACAGATTTCAAGCAGAGGACACGCCCCTGGGTATTTAAACCACACTTTAGTCCCAGAAATCCCGAACCTTTACGTTCTAGGCATCAGCCATTCGAACTCTAATTTCCACCATCGCAGTTGGTCTCCTAGGAACTCATTACAAACACAGCCAAGATGTCCCTGGCATGAAACGGTCCTCGAGGAGAGCACTTCTAATTGCCATTTTGGCTTGGAGCAGACTTGATCTTGAGCTTGATGTAGAGGCACACTCATACTTCGGAGCATTGGCAAGACTTGAAGAGGTACACATGGAATGTAGTCTCGGAACTTACCGAAGTTGAAAAAAACTCAAATACCTGACATTTTCCTCTTTTGCTTTTGCTTTGCAGTCCGGAACCATTATAGCTTCAGATAGGTCCTGGTTCTACTGTTCTCACAGGACCTGGGTTGAACCCTGCGGTTTTATGAAAGAACAAACTCTGTTTTGCACAAATGTGGAGAATGGCACGGCACTCGGAGCACAAAACGATTTTATTTTTGAAATTAAGAGATGAGTTTTCGACCAGGTATTGAGCCTACGACTGAACACAGCAAAACGACTCAATACGGAAATAAAAGGCACACAACCTAGACACATCAAGTAACACTCGAGACGACTCAAAACAAGAACCGAGATAAAACAAAAAGACACGACACTCAGACGTGCACATGGAGCCTGTTTCACTGGGTAGTGTTTCCCATCCTTTCTCATTTGTGATTCTCACATCACTCGGCACTCAAGCTCTATTTTTCTGAAAAAGCCCTTTCCTCACTTTTTCTCTCAGCGCATACCTCTCTATTCTTCAATCTCTCATTTTAAATCCCTCCCCTGAGTGGTTGATGGATAAACAGAAAGTTGTGGGCTCTTGCCCCTAGCATTCCGCTAGATTCTTCTTCTTCTGCATGCAGCTAATGAGTTTTTCCCACAGAGGGGCTGTGCTACAACTGGGTCTGTAGCAAATCTGCAGCTGACATCAGTTGACGATGCTCTGTTGGGGAGTTTGGACATGATCAGATCTGTCTAGATGAGGGAGTGGAATATCTTGATCCATTCCAGTTCGTACTTCGCACTTGGCTTGATACCTCGTTGCTCGGAGGGTGAGAGAGCTTTCAGCCCTTTTGCTGTTAACTTCAGTTGTGCCCTTTTCTGGCAGGTAGAGTGCCCTTCTTGGTAAGTATGGTGCCCTTTCTGGCAAGTATTTTGACAAAGGGGAAAAGACAGAACCCCTGACTTAACTGTGCCCCTAGTTCATTATTTTGACCATTTTTGTTTTGATTTTTTCTACTAAAACAATTTTGACCAATACGGGAGTTAGATTAACACGCTTGTTTAATTTTTGATTTGAAATCATGCGGGTTAGGTTATGACCATTGAAAATTTTCTTTTTTTGGGTCCAAGAAAATGGTCCAGTTTTGGAAAATGAAATAATTTTCGAGAAAATTAGTCAACTTCAGTAAAAATTCTCAAAAACTATTTTTTGCAAACGGCCACTTGCTCAACGACCATGAAACCTACTCCTGAGATGCACAACCTCGGATCCAAAGGAAAACTGCCCCGTGCTTGAAGAGAGCTGCATGGTAACGGAAAGTTGCCCCTTGTTTGAACGACACCGCGGCGCATTGAATGGCAACGGAAAGTTGCCCCTTGTTTGAATGGCACCGCAGCGCATTGTAGGCAGTCCATAGAGTGATGAACGCAACCAAACCCTCAGATATAGTGAAGACAAAGACCAGAACCATCACATGGACATAATCAATTTGGAAGTGTTTATGGCTGGACTTCAGAATGAAGTTGCCTACGTGTCCCAAAGATGGGAATCAAGCCTTATGTAGTTTGGGGTTAAGGTACACTCGGGTATTTAACCTCTCCTTTTTATGCTCTAACTTTTTCCAAGGCGCCTGTTGCGGGTTTTCAATCTTGCGAGCTTTGTTTTTCTTCTTTTCGATTCATGTTTTTTCCTTTCTTATTTTTTCTTTTTCTTTGCATTTTCTTCATTTTTCCTTTTTTTTCTTTTTTTTCATTCTTTGCATTTTTCTTTTCTTTTTTTTTTTGGTTCTTTTTCTTCTTTTTCTTGCTCTAACTTTTGCCTGGGTCGCCCTTCCGGGTTTTCGGCCCAGCGAGCCTCTCAAGGGTAAAAGTGTAGCTTTGTCCATTTCAGATGGTTTTGAGATCCAGAAGCCATCTGAATCCAGAAGATTGGCTGCTGTTCGCTGACGATGCAGGAGTCCTTCCAATGGGGGGCCGAATTTGTCCCTAGTGTTGTGGATAGGAACTTAGTGACTCATCTTTGATTGTTCGAGCGCATCTGACATTTTGTCCCCTTGTTCGGGGGGGGGGGAGGGGGGGTTTGATTTAGCTTCGCAAGCTTCCTTTGATCACATCTGATATTTTCGCCCCTAGTTCATGGGCTGCTTCTGATCTGGCCACACGGGCCTTACATTGTGGTTGACCGTTGAACATTTTAAGTTAAGGTTCAAGGTCGGAAAGCGAAGGGGGGTCGAGTCTCAAGGCTGAGAGCGATCCTAAGCTGCACAATCTCAAGAGCGATTCCACACAGGTCTTCGCAGGACTGCGCAAAACATTTTTTGAAAGTTTTTAAGAAAGCGACAAATCGCTCGCGCTGAAGACAGTGTAGAACCAATCTGGATCAAAGCTAAGGTCCTTCTCAGTACTCACACTAACAAGCATGATTTCATTCATTAAGGGCTTAGCACACCTCTCTTTCTCTCAGTTTGATCAAAGTTTTGCAAATCCTGAGGAATTCCTCCCTCTTTGTTTTCACCGCAGTGTTCAAAAAGTTTTGAAAAACTCAGGTCATTACAATGACTTCAAGGCACAGAAAAGACAGAGTTCTTAGTCAAATACTGCCATCTCATTCAGAACTTCCGGCATAACTGGCACAAGGCAGAAGCGAACACAAGAATGTGAAAATCACTGCTGTTCATTCAGAATCTGTTGGCACAACTGGCTCCCTGGCAGAAACAGACTCAAAAGAAAATGAAGAGACAAACGCAAAACAAAATGGTAATGCCCGAGGTAACACCCCTGGAATCACCTAACCTTTTGTACAACAGGACTGACTCGATACAACAAGACAGACCCTTAACAAAAAGACTGACTCAAAACAAAGAGACAGACTTAAAACAAAACCACAGAACTGACTCAACACCCAAGTCAGAAACTATAAAACTAGCATTCGCAAATGCTCAAAACAGCGCCTGCCATTCCCACATCTGGAGTAAATCGAGCACCACCCGCAGCTGGTTCAACCCCTGATCACATCACATTATCCCCCCACAAGTTCACTGATCAAGTGCCGATAGACTTTGCAGGGCCTGGTGCGGCAATGACCCCGTTGTCAAACAGATCTTGTACATCATGGCGCAGACGAAAGCGACTGTCGGTGTCATGACCGGTTTGTTGATGGTAGGCACAATATTTAGTCTGGTCATGCTTTGTAGGGATAGGATCGGGTAGGGGCCGTTGTTCCAACAGTTTCAGATGTCCTTTCCAGAGTAAGACCTCTAGAGCCTTTGACAAAGGCATATGAAGTGGAGTGAAAACCCTCTTGACTCGAGGTGGGTATTTGGTTTTTTGTGAGCTACTTCCAGACGCACCGGTGAATGGGGTAGCTGTTTTTGATGTGGTGGTGGTGACCATGCCCACTTCAAAAGAGCTCGCAGCTGCATCGCCATTGGTGGTCGCATTCGAACTGCGGGAAAATGCCCTCCTGGGCTGCTCCTTCTCCTGGTCAATGAGGCCCTGCTTCATAGCGTCCTCGATCTATACTCCCATCTCATGCAAATCTGAAAAGGTAGGGAAGGGGAGCACGATCATTTTCTGCATTAGTTTGGGTTGGAGGTTGCGCACCACTATCCATATTTGATCCTTGTCCGTTGGCCTAATGGTCATCATTGAGGCTTTGGCCCTCCAGTGGGCCACAAATTCTGAGAAGCTCTCCTTAGGCTCCTGCCTCGTCGTCTCAAGATCACGGGTCGTAATCTCGATTTGAGTGTTATACGAGTATTGTGTAACGAAGGGCTCGGCCATCTGATCCCAATTCCTCTTGACATCATCTTCTAATTTTGCGTACCAGATGGCCGCTACACCTGACAGGGTCCGGCCGAACAATGACAGCTTCTGTAGTCTTGTGAGGCCCATCGGCCGTAGTATGTCTGACAACAACCGTAGATGTACCATAGGATCGCCGGAGCCATCAAAGCGATCAATTTGTGGCATCTTGAACCTATCTGGCAGTGTCACAGCTGTGTCGGTGTACCCGTCCTCAATGTCCGGGATGGACTTCACACCCTGAGATTTCTTGAACAGCTTCTCAAGCTTGCTCAACTTCAATGCTGTGGGGTCCACCTGGGACTCAAAGGGAGAATCCGGCAAGTTGGTGGGTGCTTTAGATAGTTGCGGTAGGATCGGGGGCGGAGGTGGCCATGTCGGAATGTTCGTATCTTCCTGAACATTAGCTGTCTCCCCGAGTGTTGGAACTCTAGGTGGGGGAGGAGCCTGATGTGAAGCAGATGCTCCGATTTGCTGTTGTAACCTGGCGATCAAGTTTGCTTGTTGAGCCATGACCTCGGCCTGTTGTTTAGCAAATTCTGCTTGGCGGACAGCATCTTACTGCATGAGTTTCATACTTTCTTGGAGTTGGCGCATCATTTCCTCTATCCCTGCCATGTTCTGTTGTTCCGACTGACTGACTAACTGGTATATCTATCTCTGTGATAAAAACTGAGGCCTCAGCCTGATTGTTCACTGGTGGGGTGGATATGGGCCACTGATCTGGGAACTACTGAACTAGTGATCTGTGCCTGACTTTCCCTTTTACCCTGCCTCTGGCAAAGGAACACTGATTGCCCTTGAACTGAACCTCTGACCGGACAAAGTCTATCAACACAAGTCCGATGATCCTCGGGGGATATCGGAGCCTTCTGAAGCTATGGTTCCAGGACTACCCTAGCAAAAGAGAAAACAGACAGCATCTCAGCCTGATTTCACCAAAACAGATACGAGCATAACAGGATGACTGTGCCCTCTACTGAATTCTGCCCCCAAAATTCGGCCTGTAAACTATTACCCTTAGGTAAACTAAATCCCAAAATACTGAATTGGTGCCCGCAGGCCTGATGCCCAAACTTGTAAACTAATACATGCATTCCTACAGAGATGCACTCTAAAAGCACATAACAGATAAGTGAGAGCCAAAACACCCCTATGTTGGGATAGGGTTTCCCTGTCCTATTTTGTCAGGAGCTAGGGTTTCACTATGCACGCAGCGGTTTCAAACAACCTATATCGGGTAAGCAACCTGTCCTAGTGTGGAATGGTCACTATGGATTCCGAATATACACTAGGTCGAATGGTCAAAAAGGGTGCCCCGGTAAAACCGGGGTTTGTGTTCCCATATTGGCAGAGCCCGTAACCAATAAGCCTTATGGCACGTAGCCTCTGGCAAACTGCTCAGGAATAGCAGATGGCAAACACGGTGTCCTAGGCACACCAATGCACATGCAATGCAAAGAAACACACAAGTGTAGTCAAAACCAGATATCATGAGTTCGAGTCCAGTTCTCTAAATCCCCAGTAGAGTCGCAAGAAACTGTAGACGTCCCCCGAACACCCCGGGAGGGATGAGTCCCCCGTTCCGTTCATTTTGGGCTCACTACAGTTCAGGACTCTAATTGTCACGGTTCTTAATCTGAACCAAAGAGTCCAAATCTGGCAAATCGTTTTGAGAAAACAAATTTTTGAAAGAAGTGCCAAACATGGACTGCTTTGCCAGATACAGAGTCGCCACCTAAATGTTTTATTTTTGGGAAATTTAGGAAACCCTGACTCGTTGCCAAAGGCCACGTGTCCGTCATCACCAAAGTTGCCTCGGCTCGGGAACTTGGGTATGATTGGGAAGGTCACTTCGTGAGCACCCCCGCTCGCTCAATCAAAGATCGGCCTCTATTAACCATGATATCTAGTTTTGAAAACATTATGCATTCTTATTCCGGTTATTAGCCTAGATTTACTATGTGATGCGTACAGCATACAAGTATAGACTGGATCGCCTGAATTGGAACAAAACATTTCATGTTTGTTTTTGAAAGATGGTTTGCTACCCGCAGGTAGGCTTAAAATGCAGATTTTGCCACCCTCAGGTGGGCTTGAAAAAGATGGTTTTGCCACTACCTAATGGGCTTAAAACTCACAGTTGATGATTTGTCCCAATCCAAATAACCCAACCTTCACCCACAGACATTCAGGCAGTTATATCACATAAGCAAATAGCCTCATGGTAAGCATGCTATCATGGCAGTCACTCACACGCATGCAAGGATGCTAAAGCATAAAAACTTACCGAGTACTCCAAGCCAAAACAGAAGCTAATTAGAAATCCATGCATGATCCTAATTATACAGAAATGCCTAGTGCAACACATGCAAGAATGCAACTAAGATAGGCTCGGCTATTCTAAACATGGCATATAGAATGCTACAGCTAACATGTATTTAACTCGGAATTGAAATACAATGTAGTGAGTTATGATGCGACGAGCCCGATGCATGCAAAACAGATGAATGAATGCAAACATGCTATCATACTGTATGCTAATTGAAACATGCCCTAATCTAACCATCATAAGTTGGTAAATAAAAGGGAGAGAAAGACATGGGGTTGGAAGACATATATCACACGCACGCACACTTATTACAATATTGCCCTCGCGCAGAGGGTCCGAATAAATAATACAGAGTCCGAATGGATAATATAGTCCGAATAAATACAAAATCCTAATTAATTAACAAATTAAACTAGGAAAGCTGTAAACTAGCATGCAAGCTAGGGACTGCCTCGACTCTGCCTCGGATGATGAATGATGCATGTTCGGGTTGCTTGGTGCGGAAATCCATTGCGACGCCCCAATTAGCCTCTGTTTGCAATTGATGCCGGAATGCTGTGTAAGGCTTTTGAAAGCTGCTGGTTTCTTATTTGCTGTAACAGAGAGCAGGAAACGGCATAGCAACGTATTTTCACAAATGTATGCTTAACTACTCTTCAGGGAGTGTAGTCCTTGATCCTCGTGCCACCAATCACGCATCTCGATGCATGATGGCCGAGGAGTCGATTCGCATGATTCAATATGGAATGAATGCACATGAAAACACAACAAGGCCTAAACTCCATCATGGATAATCCGGAGTGTCGGCGATTGGGAATTGAGACACGTGCCGTCACTCGGAGTACGAAACGTCCCTCATTTCCCGTGCTCGGGCTAACTCCTATCCCAAACACAATGCAATATGCATGGCATGCATGAATGCAACTAATATACAACCTAGCATACATAATGCTATGAAATGGCATACACAATGCACGATGTAACACGGCATACACAATGATCTAACATACAACCTAGCATACGCAATGCTATAAATTGAAATGGCATACACAATGCATAATGGACTTATGCCAACATGAGTGGACCTTAGCCACACTCACATCAGTGGCCATTAGATGAAAATAAGACACTCGAGGTGCGTGCACACATGCACGCAAAACGAGGACCGATGCTAAGGCACGAATGCCACTCTAACAAGGCATGACAAGGCATGAAATATGGCATACAAACATGCAAGTTCCAGCACTGAAATGTGATGCAAAATGGCCCCGAAACATGGAAACATGGCACCCGATGCATGGAATGGTCCCGAAACACAAAACTAAGCACATGCATTAACCTATAGCTATACAAAGCATGCATTATTTGATCATGAGGCACAAAGACAGAACCAAGGCAGTCCTAAAACATGAACATTTCTAGTTCAAAGCATGGCCGAAAGATGCTAGCAAGATGGCCTAACACAGCATGCGATTTTGACTAGCAAACATGGTTTACATGGCAAGTATATGAAGCATATGGAATCTCACCAAACCAGCCAAAATCAATGAACAGAACATGCCAAAATATGCCTGAATAACCACTGAAATGAAGTCAACACATGCAAAAATGATGAGCTCCTTTAGAGGGCTATGCAAGGAGTTATTAAGCACATACAAGATGGACACTTAGCATGGCACAAACAACTCTGAAAATCAAATATGATAGCTCCAAAACTCACCAAATTGGGCCTGAAAAGTGGCTAAGACGCATGCAAAGAGGGGTCCCTTTCGAAGGCCAAAATGACCATCAAACAAGTCAAGGTGAGAGGGGGGCATCCTCCTCTGATTTGGAAGCTCAAAACAGTATGTTAGCCAATGAAAATCCACTGGATTTCAGTGGCTAGATGGCCAAACAAAGCATGCAACAAGAGCTTAGGTGTAGGGCTCAAAATAAGAGACAATCAAGCATACAAGGAGGCGTATGACCTCAAACAAGAATGGGACCTTAAACAAACTTGAAGATGAGATTAAAACAAGATATTTTTCAGTTTATGACAACTCTCAAAAATGAACACAATCTATGATGCAAAAATGGCCCTAAACGAGATATTAGAGACAAGGGACAGTAGCTGGCCCCAAATAGCAAAGAGCCCTTCAACAAAGTTGAAAAAGGGCTAAAAACAAGGCACTTTACACTTTATATCAAGTCTTGAAAGTAAGCACAAGTAGGGCTAAACTATCATGCAAAAATGGGCCTACAAAGAGAGATAGGAGACAAGTGGTAGTAGATGGCCTCAAATAGAGGAGAGCCCTTCAACAAAGTTGAAGAGGGGCTCAAAACAAGACATTTTACAGTTTGGATCGGAGCCCAAAAATTCCCAAAAACAAGGCTAATATATCATGCAAGAAATAGCCATAAAAGAGAGATAAAGGGAACGGGGTAGCAGGTGGCTTCAAACAGAGAAAGACCCTTGATCAAACATGAAGAAAAGCTCAAAATAAGACTATTTCCAGTTCAGGTCAGAGCCCAAAAATTCTTGCAAGTATGGCTTATAAATGAAGCAAGAAAAGACTAGAAAAGGGAAAAAAAAGAACTCACCCTTGTAGAACCAAACTTCAGCAGCTTTTGGACTAGGTTTGTGAGCTCTAAACCTTTGGAAATCAGCTTTAAAGGGCTGGAATGGAGTGTGAAGTTGTGGCGCTATGGGTTGTAGTGCAAAGGGTACAAGGATCTTAGGGTTTGGAGGGTTGAAGGAGAGGAAGAGGGAGAGTTGTATACCAAGGCTCCAAACAATTTTTGTAACCCTTAGAAATGAAGAGGAGAGGCTGGTTCTATAGAGGTAGAGAGGCAAAGAAAAGGGCGGGAAAAACCAATTCAAATTTTCCCCCAAAAAGGGAGACCCTCGGACGGTGGGTCAAATGGAAAATAGCTGGCACAGCTGGAATACACTCATAGAGACAAAAATGGTCGGCCAGGTGCAAAAGGTTCAGGTGGCCGGCCGGCCACCTCCCCTGGTCGGCCGGCCAGTTCAAAAGGTTCAGGTGGCTGGCCGGCCACTTTACCTGGTCAGCCGACCAGGTCAAAAAGGTCAAAGGAGGCCGACCACCTCCTAGGATGAAGCCGCAGAAGTTAGCTTTCCAATGCCGCAAACCTTGCACTAAAATTCCTCATGTGGAAAAAGTTATGCCAGTTTTGGTGAAGCTGCGCAGATTCGGTCCAACCGGATTGATCCCCTACTTCAACCAATCATATCTCCCCCGCCCGGAATTGTCCTTAGGAGATTCTTGAGTGTAAAATGAAGCCTCAGAAGTAATCTTTCCAACGGTAGTGGCCTCATATCTTAATTCCTTTTGTGCAAAGAGTTATGCCCATTTCGGTGAAGCCGCGCAGATGTTTTCCTCCTTCCCGAATTCATGCTGAACCACTTTTGACCAAAAAAGCTGGTTTTTTAGAAAAATTGCTGGCCTCCCACCCTCCTACAAGCTTTCTAACAATGAAAATAAGGTCTCCACCAAAAATGAACCAAGACAGATGCAAAACGGAGGTTCGGGGGCCGAAACATGCAGTTCGGGGCCCCAAAAACAGGCTGTTAGGCACCGGAAGTGGCGTTTGACCACGAAGTTGGTCTCTCGGACCACAGTGTCCCTCAAAAGGGAGGAAATAATGTGTATGCCAAAAACCAGAGCAAACGGAGGTGGTTAAGCGGTCCCGAACCGAGGCACACAGCCGACGGCTCCAAAAATCGAGAACCGGGCTCCAAACCGGAAAAATGGCCTACGACCACAAAACGTAGCCTACGGCCACTGAGAGATGATCTACAAGACCTTTCCCTCCCTTTCAGGAAGAGAAAACAGAGAAAACGGGACCTGGTTCGCAAACCGAGGCAAGGTACAAAAGAGTCCGAAAGTCCGGAGGCAAGGCTCGCAGCCGAGATTCCGCAACTTCAGAACGAGCACAATATGCAACATCACCAAGTGCTCAATCGGTGATGTCTGAGTCTTATGGTCGGTCAAAAATGGGGTGTCTATAGCACCCAACATCTCCCATTCCCGAATGGCAATACTAGCTATACTGCTAAAGGATTTTCTACTCAAGGCATCGGCCACTGCATTGGCTTTCTCCGAATGATAGTGCAACTCAAAATTATAGTCCCCCATAAACTCTATCCACCTCATTTATCAAACTTCTCACCATACAAGTAATGTCTCCAACTCTTGAAGGCAAAGATCACCGCTGCTAGCTCTAGGTCAGGTGTAGGATAATTTCTCTCTTGTGTTTTCAACTGACGTAAGCCATAAGCTACTACCTTTCCCTCTTCCATCAAGACACAACTAGGGGTGCAACTCGAGTGGGTTCGGTCGAGTTAGGAGGTTGTCAAAGCTCAACCCAAGTTGTGCTGAGACCTACCGAAGCTCGAATTGTAACCCAAGATTGTCTGCCCAGGCCTTACCTGAGTTAAACACGAATTGCCTGAGTTGCCCGAATTGCTCGAATTGTAAATGAATTTCAATTTTTTTGTTTTTTTTGTTTTTTTTTTTGAAGCTACATTATTAAATTATTAAAATTTGACTCTATTTAAAAATTAATATTATTATTATTTTTATAGAAAATTAGTAATACCATCAAAACAAATAATTTATATAATGTAAGAGAGATACCACTATAGTAGTCCTTACAATTTATGTATGAAAATAAAAAGAAAAAAAAGTAAGATTTTATGTTATTTATATATATAATATATATTCAATATGATTTAACAATATAAATTACTTTAATATCATGTAATGGCTAATAATTTATATGTATATTTAATATTTTTATATATCTATATATGTATAATTCAGGCTTCGGGTTGCTCAGATTGTTTGACGTCTTTGCGTAAGCCCGCCCAAATTTAATTCGAGCTTCTGCATTTTTGCCCAAGCCCATACCAAATTTGAAAATATTTTGTCCAAGCCCTAAAAAAATTCAGGCTAGACTCAGATTGCTCAGGTTGAGCCCACCCAAGTTACACCCCTAGACACAACCCAAACCTTCTTGTGACGTATCACAATATATGGAATAGCCTAAACCCCTCTCCAGAATAATCAACACTGGAACAGTGGTAAGTCTAACTTTAAGCTCTTGGAATGACCTCTCACAAGTCTCATTCCATACAAACCTGATTCCCTTCCTTGTCTGTTTAGTCAAATATGATGCACTACTTATATCTTAGAAGAGTCTACTGTCATTCCTTCTCCAAATACCACATGAACTAAGAATTTCACCTCCTTCAATCAAAACTCGCACTTCTCAAACTTAGCATACAATTTGTGGTCTCTAAGCAACGCAAGTACAATCCGTAAATGTTCCTCGTGTTCCTCCTCAAAGGGTGAGTAGATCAAAATATCGTCAACGAAGACAATCACAAAACTGACTAGGAACTCACGGGAGATCCGATTCGTCAAATTCATAAACAAGGCCAGTGCGTTAGTTAACCCAAAAGGCATCACTAAGAACTCATAATGTTCATACTGCATAAAGAATGCCATTTTTTGGATATCATCCTCCTTCACTCTCAATTGGTGATAACCCGATCTCAGGTCTATCTTAGAGAAGCAACAAGACCCCTTCAACTAGTCAAACAAATCATCTATACGAAGTAGTGGGTACTTGTTCTTAACATATACCTGGTTAAACTTCCGGTAATTAATACAAAGTCGCAATGTGCTATCATTCTTCTTGGCAAAGAGAGTCGGTGCTCTCCAAGGTGATGTACTAGGGCAGATAAAGCCCTAATCTAAAATTCTTGGAGTTGAATCTTCAACTCACTCAACTCAGAGTGTGCAAACCTATACGGTGCCATAGAAACTAGTGTCATGCAAGGCACTAAGTCAATAGAGAAATAAATCTCACGGTAATGTGGTAAACTATTGAGATCCTTAGGAAAAACGACCAGGTATTCACAAACTTCCCTCGATAACTCAATTAGAACCGTATCACTCTCAACACCCAAGAATGTAGGAAGTAGGAGACGTAGCTCATCCCGACCAAGAGGATCATACATTGGCAATAAGGCTCTATCAACTCTATCTCCCAAGAAATAAAAATAATCACCACTCGATGTACATACAGTAACTCTCTGACGGTAACAATCTATAATAGCCCAATAGGATAACAACCAATACATACCCAATATAACATCAAATTTTGATATATCAATCAATGCAAATGCAAAAGGAAGTTAGCGACTGACAACCTCTAATTCACAACCCCGACACCCCTGATGCAACACAACCTCATTGCCAACAAGTGACTCTGCCCTGAGTGGAGATGCTAACCAAGCCACTTCTACCCCAATGCCGATGCAAATGCAGACGAGATAAAATAATGAGATGCACTCATATCAATCAACGCATTGACAATAGAGTTACACAACAAGAAGTTACCTTGTACTACCGAAGGTACTAGCACTATGTCTGACGTGGTAACAGTATACACATGCCCTGTAGGTCTCTGGTCTATCTGCTCACCCCTCAGAGCTAAAGTTTAATGTACTGACTGAGTCGAAGAGGCTCTCTGATTGGCCCTCGAGGCCTATGCTGACGGTGCAGGCTAATGGCTCTGTGTCTGTCTCTGACCAGGCGCACCAAATGTGCCACCCAACTAAGGAAAAAACCTCCTTACGTGCCCCGACTGCCCATATTGATAACAGGTAGGTGGCTGCCCTCTTCCCTGACTCTGGCTCTGAGAACGAGTCGTCAATGGGGCAGACTGTTGCCCTCATCCCTTCTGCGGGCAAACTAAAGACTTGTGACCCAGCTGGCCACACTTGAAACAAGTGATCCCTCCCTGACCACCTCTCCCTGACCCAGAACTCAATACAGGAAAAGTGGACCTAGACTGTGCCCCTGGGACTGCTGTGGGTTGGAACCCCTTTACCCCTTACTATCCCGAGTCTCTCCATGAACCTCCTGACTCCTCGTGGAGTCCCTCATCCGCTTCTCCTCCAAACCAATGGCACCAACTCAACACAATGCAATCAACCAATGGCACACCACACATTTCGCTGGTTATGATTGTTGAGTAGGTGGGCTAGTGCAAAATTGAACGCTCATCGACAAATTAAAAAAAAAAATGATATAATTTTCGTAGTTTGTCCACCCATGATATGTTTTAACACTGTTTGGCCTAGATTGGTTCTCATGTTAATTTGGTCAATGTAATTTTGATTTCATCAATTTTATTTTTTAAATTTTAATTTTGTGTCAATTCAATTTAATTGATAATTCTTTTTTAAAAGTTAGATTGAAATTAATAAGCAAAATAATTAATCCATTTTCCTTAGGCATAGGCGTTCAATTTGAATTGATTCATTTTGCTTTTCAATGAATTATTTTACTTTCTATTTCTATTCATTTTGGAAATAGATGCTGTCAATTAAACTGAATTGACACAATTGAAAAATTGGCATTCAAAATTGATACAATTGGACCAATAGAGACCAATTTCATAGAAGGTGCAAATTATAGGGATTAAAGTTATAATTAGTCTTTTTTTCTTTTCTTTTTTTTCCCCCTCAATTATAGGCGTGTCAAGAAGGAAAAAATGAATTAGGATTCTTTGTCATGATTTTTCTATAATGATCTTGATTTGTTTATTACCATTGCGAAGCAAATTTGCAAATAAAATCCAACGACTCAAATTTAAAAATAAAATTAAATGACAATGAAACATCGCAATTTTTTTTTTTTTTATTATTTTAAATTTGACTCACACACCCTAAAATCAATTTAGTTTTCTTCAACGAATATTGTTATTTAAATCTAAAAATTAGATCCACTTTCTAAATCAAATGATGTGACATTTTATTAAAATATTAAAATCAACTAATTAACTTGTTGACACATCACTGGATCTAAAAATTAAGTCTACAAAATGGACTTATATATCATTTTCAGTCTTCAACTAAGCTTGTTACAGAGAGTGAGAAATGATTTTGATCTTCCAATATTGTTGGCCACTTTGTCTATGTTTGTCTATGTGGCAACCATTCATTGTCCTCAATAAATTGGGGTTATCTAAACAGCAATGTTATCTCCCACAATCTGTGTCAAGTTAAAATTTTTTTGGGATTAAAAGAGTGAGAGATTGGAAGATCAGATTGAAAGAGTGATTTTTTTTGGGATTGCTTGAGAGAGAGAGAGAGAGAGAGAGAGAGAGAGAGAGAGATTGGAAGATCAGATTGAAATGGAAAAAGATGAAAGAGCTTACCTGTGAAGGGGGTGAGATAGGTACGGCGGTGACTAACGTACGCCGCGTAGAAGGAGATGGATACGAGAACGTCAGAGAAACCCTACTACTTTAAGCCTAAGCCAGAAGACACACACAACACAGAGAGAGACAGAGAGAGCTCGTCACAGTCCGTTGGGCAAATTATTATTAGGAAAATAAACGAGAGGAAAACCTTTTTTTTTTAATTTTGAGAATTTTTATTTTGGAAATTAAAAAAATAAAAGTGATTTTTTTTCAATTATTTTTGCACAAAATTAAAAACAATATTTTGTTTTTTAAGAACAACCTAATTTTATTTGGAAAATATTGTAAAAACTATTTTTGCAGAGAAGTAAAATAATCAAACAAAAATACAACCAAATAAGTTCATCTACAATGGACGTGCTAGTGACTGTGTTAGTGTTAATGTTAGTGGCCAAATTTTAGCTAGCTACGGTAATGTTTGGATCTCACAATAGAAGTGTTAAATAGTGTGTTAGTGGGTTTTGTTAATATCAATTGTTTAATTCTTTGTTAATTGTAGCTAGTTTTTTAGCTAGTGAGAAAGAGTGAGAAAAGGGAGAGAGGGACGTGAGAAATTGCCTTGGGGTCATCCGATCGGATGTCCGGCCGGTCATTCCCCGGACGTCCTGACCCTTCACCAAAAAAAAAAAATTTACCTTTGACCGATCAACTGGCCGGTCGGTTGACCCGCCAGATGTGCTGTCCAACTTTTCTGTCTTTATTCATTGCATCTTAACACACATTATTTATATATAAAAAATACACACACCTTTAACACATATTTTTTTATATATATACATTTAACAAACATCTTAACACTTCCATTGCACCATCACTCACTCTCTAAAATTAACAAACTCTTAACACACCTTAACACATATTTTTGGGCCCCACTTTTATCACTTTTTGTCATATAATGCACATTTTAACAAATAATTTTAGCTATTTCATTGTGGATGCTCTAAATTGGTTTCACATCAAGTAAAAAATAAATAAATTACTGTGATTTTTTGTTATTTTATTTGGTTGACTATAAATAAAATATAATATAATGTCTTTTATTTTTCTTTTTCTTTTTTTAACTTTGTATTTAAATGTGTAATTTAAGTATTATGAAAAGTTTAAATCTCATATGTTTTAATGAGAAACGAAATATTAGTTTTAAGATAATTTTTTATTTTTCACTAAATTTATATATCTTTCTCAATTTTTCAGCACTTAAAATAAGAGAAAAAAATCCTTTATACCCCTTTGGATTAAGACTCATTTACGCTTTAATGTTTAAATTTAAACATTAAAACCCCTTTAAAGTATATAAATTATAAGGACAATGGATATTGTTTACAACAAATAATAATTTGCTGTGTTGCTCTTCCATAAAACAGATTGCCCTTTTTTTAAAAATCCCTTTGTAACAAATCCATCTTTTTACAATAAACAAAATCCAAAACCAAATCATTTTCTAGCGAATCTTACAATTGACCGCCACTCACCACCACTACCCTTCATCTTCTCTCAACACCAAACCCTTTCCCTTGACTACCTATTAAATTACTTTTCATATTTCAATCATAATCATGTCATTTTCCTTCTCCAATTTACCCAATTTAACCAACTCATATTCTTTCTATTACCATTTGTCAATTCATCTTCAAACCTTACCATAGCTACCTCATTTTCTTTCCACCGCCACCAAATCTACCGAACTTATGTTCCCTTCACTACCACTTATCAATTCATGGTCAAACCCCACCGTAATCATATCTTCTTCCCTTTGCACGCTACCGATGAAACCAACACATTTTCTTTCCATTAGTATCTATTGATTCCTCTTCAAACCCTCTCATTATCCCCTCTCACCTTCTCTCTATTGATTACTTTTTTTTCTACTACATGCCCTTCATCTTCACTACTCTTCATTTATCCAAAAACCTTTTATATATTCCCTTATCTACCATTGCTAGGCAAAGCTACCATCACCATTTCATTTAGACCGCGAATGAGACTGTGTCTTCATTTTTTTTATCTTTTAACTTATTTGGCTACAACACATAAAAGGTTGATGGTATTTTAGTCATAAAAATTCTTTTTATCATGTTATGCGCAAAGAACATGATATGTTTCCTTCAAGTAGCTAATGGAAAGAGTTTAGTGTCTACAAATTATATTTTAATGTGTTGACCCATCAAGTTTTAAACATTAAGATGGTAAAGTGCAAACAAGTCTTAGTTCAAGGGGGATTATTGTAATTTCTCCTTAAATAAGAGACAAAAAAGTTGTTCTAGTCATTACGCTTACCATTCCTTTCCATACTAACATGACATTTTTCCCACTTGCCCTTTTTTCCCAAATTGTCATTCCGCCACTTATCGTCGAGGTGCCACCATTGCCCACCCTACTATAACAGTTTTTAGAACATTTTATTTAAAAGGTATTAATACTTATATTTTATCAGACCTTTCATATGATGTGATTTATACCATATGAGGTGATACATAATATGTGACCGAGTATGATGGCACATTACTCTATCCTCAATACTTTTTCTATGACCTTATCCTTTCTACTATTTTCTTCCATTTTATTCCAATGTATTATAAAGTTCATCCATAAGCATATTTTATGTTTTATTTATTTATTTATTTAAATATAATTAAATGATTGTAGAAGTTTGACTAAATTTTAAAGTTTTTTTGCTTTCTTATTGATTTATTTTTTTAGCTTCATTTTTTGGTTTAATTTGCTTGGGTGTTTATAGTTGGTGAAAAGTTAACTAGAATTGATAGACCTCATCTAGATTTTTCACCTAAGACACCAAATTGCCTACGACTACCCCTGACAGCACATTTTTAACCTTTGGATCATGTGTTATCTCAAGATACATGATATGATCCAATGATTTTGATTAAAAAAATGACAGAGGAATTTGAGGACTACAGATCCTACACTAGAAAGAGTTACTCGATTTCTTTAATTTTCCTTTATGTTTTTGTTTTTTCTTTTTAATTTTCTGCTGTGGGTGTGTTTCAAATTCAACCCAGATCATGCTCATTCCCTGTTAGTGACCCATACAACTTGATTAATTGACTCGAATCTCTACATTATTATAGTGAAACTCTTTTACCATTTTTCACACATGAATGTACACTTACAGCAGAATCACAAATCCTTTATATGCCTGTGTTGTTCTTTTGTTTTTACCTTTCTCAATTCCTACTTTTGCCATAAATTTTCTATTATGGAATGAATACTTTTGAAGACAAAAAAAAAAAAGAAAAAGAAATGTTCCAATTTAGATAATAGTTCAGTAAACAAGGAAAATAAGTATTCATATATTCATACTGAACAACAATACACACAAAAAGGTACAGCAGAAACAATACAAAAGGAATATAAAACAAAGTCTCACACTCATCAAGACAACAAATGTATAAAGACCATCTCAAACTTCCAGAAGTCCATAGGAACATTGTTAGCTACTCTGTGTAAAAGAAAGAAGAAAAGAATGGTAGTATTTTGGGGTATCTAGTTTGATGGGGGTGGTGAGAAGAAAGGAATAGTTGGCATTGTAGTTGGGATGGTGGGTAGTGAAGTTGCGGGCAGAGGCGGCAGAGTCAGCTGAGGAACAGTGGGCATGGTTGGCAATGTTGGGTTTGGCAAAGATGATGGAATTTGGGTGCTTGGCAGTGGTGGCAATGTGGGCATTGTTGGCAAGGTTGGGATTGTTGGCATTGTTGGCAATATGGGCATTGTGGGCAATGGAGGCAATGTGACCTTTGGCAGTGATGGAATTGCAGGCACTGTTTGAAGAAGGTTGCGAGCTGCCAAGCTCATCTCGATGCTGGAAAGTGAAAGCACCATGAACACAGATAGAACGAAACTATATTGAAAAGCAGCCATTGTTTGATAGGACTTGGGAGTAGTAGTACTCTGAATATTGGTTGATGTTGTACTTTGAGGACTTTTTCTTCGTTGAAGAAAACAATATTTGATGGTGGGTATTTATAGAGAATGGATTAGAAAAATTAAATGGTTTGAAATAACAATAATAAGTTTGATGAATATGGTTGAGCGAAATGCTAATAAACTCTGGTTTGTTCACCTCCCAAACTTTGACACATCGCAAATTCAAATGTCAAGCTATCTACTGCCAACACAAACTTTGGTTGTGACTTATTGAGGTTATGATTCTTTAATAGATCAGTGGATAATTTAATAAATTTGACGCCAAGACCCAACACCCCTGTGCACAAAAAAAAGAAAAAAAAAAAAAAGAAAAAAAAAAAGGAAGGTAAGAGAGAAGAGTTTGTTGCCCATGTAGATGGCAGGATATCAAGTGGAACAATTTAAATCATTGAAAGCTTACACCAAAAACTTATTACGATACAGTTTGAGTTACGAAAATGTGTAATTACTCGGTAGTTTTGGACATTCAGGTACTAACAAATTTTATGGTGAAATATTGTGACTCATTTATTAGGTAGTTGAGAGACGAGTCTCATAGTATTACATGACAATACTTACATAAATTGGAAGAAATTAAAAGCAGAGTTCCAAAAACAAAGAGCAGTAAGTATTAAAAATGGATCCTCCGAAATAGTGAACCTAGATAGTTGAAGGGAGTCGAAGAGGCAAAGTTCCTGGAGATCCAATGCCCTTGCGGGAATAACTCGATCGTACCATTCCTCGCATTCTGGCCTTACTGTGGGCCAGCAACGATGGGGTCTGTTCATCCTCCACCTTCCCCAATCAAGACCACCTTCATAGAGGAGGCAGTGATCCTCCAAATGCAGGTATAAAGCAGGAAGCTGAGTAGGGGCCTCCTTAAAAATGGGCCCAAGCACATATTCTTGTTGCTTGTGACGACAGGGAATGAAAATGCGCCCATCGATAGCACTTTGTTCGTCAGCTTCGTACTTCTCACATTCTTCAGCGATAACCCTCTTCAAAGCTACGGATGGGCTCATACACTCCACAACTAATATTTTCAAGGAGGAATAAGGCATTAGCAGAAGTTTTCACAGAAAGAAGCTGAGAAAAAAAGTAAAGAGGAGGAGAGAGTGATAGAAATTAATAGTTTGTGTTTTGGGCGAGCAAGTAATTTAAAAGCACAAAGAGAAAGGGTTTTTTAAACCTTTCTGTCCAAAAATTGCCCAATCAGTCTAAATAGGTAAAAAGACCTGAGATAACGGTTTGACTAATTTTGGAACCCATATGAGTTTAAGCCTTCGTCTTAAAATTCAAAGAAGTCCTGAAAATATAACATGGAAAGTTTCTCTCAAGGGTGATTATTTGGGAGGGAAACGTATCTTAAACACTTAAATTGGCTTCGAAAACAGATATCTGGTTTCGAAGCCAGGATTTGGCTCCAAAGCCAGATGTTAAACATCCAGCTAGGGCTTCGAGAGCAGGCAGTTGACTTTGAAGCACATTTTATGCCTAAGAATGCATGAATGTTTAGGTTTGATCTGATTCGAAGGGATTGGGGACTTGCTTTTAGGTTTTTTGTAAAAGATAAAATCCTTTGAAGTGAACTTTGAAGTATTCTGTAGCTGAAATTTGATTCTTATTTAATGTTTTAGACTTTAAAGTTGCAAAGCCAGTACCAAATCAAGTAAATGATCAAAATCCAAAAAGACTTATCTGAACATGAAAAATTCCTTTTGGGATTTTTTGTCAAAATAAACCCTTTTTTGGGAAGCAGCATTGTTACTTTTAAAAGTAGTTCCATACTTCGAAGCACTTAAAAGTAACTTTGATACAAAGGTTGGTTAATTCAAAGCTGTTAAATTATGTTGACTATGCGATTGGAATGAGAAGACCTAAGGAAAAATTGTCAATTTTATTCCATACTTTGGAGATATTCAAATTAGGCTTCAAGTAATCCATATTTTGGAGATGTTCAAACCAGGCTTTGAAGAAAAAATTGGTTAATTCGAAGCTGTCATTTTATTTGAATTGTGTGAATAAAGTGGTCACAAGTATGCAATTGGAACATAAAAACCAGATCATGCCAAATAGGGGAAGAAAACCCCTAGTTTTTATTGATATGTAAGTAATTACATTAGAAAGGCCTACTTGGCTACGAATTTGATTTCGTAATAATAGGAAATAGAAAAAGTAACAAGTTCATTAAATTTAACCTAGCAGTGTTCAATGAACTTATGTTATTTCTTTATTCTATTTTCTATTCTATCAAAGCTAGGTTGTTGCAGCTGGTATGCTCTTATTTGGTGAAAAAGCTGTACAGCTTTCACCTCGAACTTTGTCTCTTTCAAGCCTTGTTCCATTTCATCCATATTTAAATCATCCCAATACGCTGAATCCTTATTCTTGAAGTCATCATATTCTTCAATAAGGTTCTCTGCTTCGTACTGAGTCTGAATTCGATTGGCTGTGATTTTGTCCAAAGAGTCACTGGTAGCCAAAGAAATTTTGTATCAATGAAGAAGGACTGGAAGTTGATCCGAAAAAGCTTGAAACTCTGTCTGGGCAATGGGGTTGAGAACATGACCCCGAGTCATAACATCACAGGCCCATTGGAAGTTCTTGAGAGGAATTTCATCCCCAAGGCAAGTGAGAGAAGGCAATAAGTAGAAGCTGAACCTTGTGTCACTCAAATGCAGTTGGAAGAGCTAAAGGTTGGTAGGAATGAAAAAACTAATTCTCAAAGAGTGTAAGTTTCAATTCCTCCATCCAATGAGGATTCTAAGGGAGAGGAGGTGCAGAGGGGTCTATCTCGAAGAAAGATGGGAACTGGGGGTCATTCACATATTCGAGCCAGTCAGAAGAGCAAAGTTTTTCCTTCTTAGCCAATAACGACGGATTATATCCCTGTGCTTCATCTGGATGAGAAGTTCCTTACACTATCTTCATTGGCATAGAAGACGTGTACCATGCCACAAGCAAGTTGTCCTCCAGAATGCATTGGTGATCAATGGGTACATAGGGATAAACCACTAAACTTCGATCAGAAGGAGGAACAGAAAAAGAATCATCGAATTCAACAAATCGATGATGAATCCGTTCTTTTAATTAGGGTTCACCAGGTGTTGACCAACTTTCCTAACCAGTGGACTTGGAGGAAGAAGAAGCGGCTTCGTCCCATACGGAGGGTTGTGGGGTAGAGAAGGAGCTTCCAAGATCCATTTTTGCAAATGCTTGGTCCAAAGGTTTGTAGTTGGCAGATTCTTGGTCCAAAGGTTGGTAACTTGCAAAAGCTTCTATGACTTGTATAAATTGAGGCGGACAAGTGTAGCCAATAAATACATTGAGGTTTTTTCGAGGCCTACAATCATCTTCCAAAGACTTTTCGTATGCTCGATCAATGTAAGAGAATGTGTGATTGGCCATTGGGGATGTACTAGTCTTTTTGTCTACTCAAAGAATAGAAGTGCAAAGCACAAGGATTTAATGAAGTTCACTGCTTCATTATTCAAAAAACAGTTATAATTCTAGAATATACAGAGTCCATGCACGTCCTAGGACATGGGTAGATTGTACTTGTCCACTAATATCACCAAGTAGTGGATATATTAGTACGTGGGGTAATGTTGGTTGTATAAATTGTAAAAGTCAATCGCAGAGTGACACATAGCACCTAAAGAGCAATTTAGGGAATTAAAGCAAGTCTCCAATCAAAGACAGACACGTGGCAGTTCATATTGGTAGTATCAGATTTGCGTGGCATCTTAATAGTCAAGAGGCACGAGATGACATAGCCTAACGGTTACTTACAATTCAAATTCAAATTCAAATTCAGAAGGAAAGCCTAACTGCAAAAGAGGCGTAGTAGGAGTTAGTTGAGCGAAGCCATGACCAGAGATCGTGGAAACGTATTTTGACAGTTAGAAGGCCACTTCGATGGTTATCACTAAAGAGTATAAATAGCAGAGAGTGCTAAACAGAAGGGACCCAGACTCAGATCTAGAAACTAATTTATTTTACTTCATTTTCTTTCCAGTTTTACATTTCCAGTATGTTAATTCCTGTACTGCACTTCAATTCCTAAGAGTAGTTTTTCAGTAATTTTGTTGTTGTGAACCTCATCAAGGCTGGGTCATTGTAACTTTATTGTAAGTTTTCATTTGCTTAATGAAATTCGATTTCTAAATTATATTTACGTGTTACTATTCATAATTTTCTCCTAAAACAAGTCATCAGTAAAAGTCCTTTTTATTGAGGCTGAAAGAACTTCAACACAATCACTTAATAATTGGTTGGCAATTATAACTTCTGTAAGAACTAATTGATCCTTGCTAGCCCGTTTAAATTTACACTATTAACCCTCAAAAGCCAAAACAGCCAACAATATCATTTTCCATTCATATAATTAACGAATTTCTAATGAACATAAGTTAAGTGTTATTTGAATTAATATTTTTAAAAAATTCAACATAATTATGTCAAACTTGTAAATTTTATTGTATTTTTACTAAATTCTATGAGTCGTTAATATAATTTATCTGTTGTTGTGTATGTTAGCAACATTTGGTTCAAGCCTAATCGATAGTGATTGATCGACAGACTTAAATGAATTTTCACATAAACACAAAAAGATCAGACGTGCGGTTGAGTTCTATGCCTTAAATACATTAAAGACTTCCCTAGAGATAATAAAATAAAGAAGAAACAAAACAAAATAGAACAAAATATGTATTATTCAAATAAATTGTCAATTGTTACAAGTTGCATGAACTTAAACAAGAACAAAAAAACACTAAAATATAGCACTTGACAGAAGAAAAGAAAATAAGAGTTGGAAAAACTATTGATCTACTCCAAAAGTTGCTAGTTCAACTACTCCTAATTAGAAGCTAATATCACGATTTGTGAGTGATTTTTGAGATGGTTTATTTTCTTTGTATCTCTCTTGGCCTATTTATAGGCTTAATCACATGAGAGAAAGAGAAATAATCAAATCCCATGATTTTCTCAACAGATCATGATTTCTTAAACATCATCCATATCTCATGTTCATAGTAATCACTTTGCAAATTCGGTGCTTAACTTGGTTTTGCCTCATTGATCTTAGTAACTAACTTTCAAATGGTTGTAATGGCTAACTTTCTAACCCTCCATTTAACATGTTATCATACTATGTCATACCACGTTCTTAACAGATTGTCATGTCATGTCAACATTCTTGTCGACAAAAATAATAATAAAAAAAAAATATGGCCAAGTGTATTTTTAAAAAAATAGTCTATGATTTCAATTGACATACCATAATTAATAGGCTAAAATTGACAAAAAAATAAAATGTGATGCCAACAATGCTGCCTTCATTTAAATGGATTGAAGAATGGAATCCCATTAAATGATTTACAAGGCAGTTTACCACAATCTACAGAAAATATTTTATGGTGCAAACAATTCAAATTCTTGAAGAGTTATATTGCACCCATAGTAATTTTTAATCTATCACTGTCGATTGGCATACACCCATCTTCGGCTCTTTCAAGTGACACAGCAGAGAGCCACATTCCTTATATTTAAAATAAAACAATTCTCTATTAGGCACATTTTGGCTAATTAAAGAGAATTCACTACATATACATTCTTCAACCATTGTTGTTTTTCAAACCATGCCATGAAAATTAATCTATGGTGTGATCCACAAATCCAAAGTGGATGTCGAATTCCAAAGTTCACATACTTAAATGTCATAAACAATTCATAAATTTTGACACTTTGAACAATATCAAAAAATACACTCAACAAATGCGGGTTGTTCATAATTTTCCGTCATTTTTTGCTTTAAATCATGCCCCCCAAGTTCATAATTTTCAGCTACCTTTGACTTAAAATCACATCCCTCAAGTGAATTTTTACCATCATTTTATAATGATTTTTTAACATTTTTTTTAGAGGAGTTGTTCTTCTTTTTTAGCCATTAATGGCTTGTCACTTTTTGCTAGGTTTGGCAAAATATCATGCCCCTTATGTTCACAAGTTTTAGCTAACTTTGGCTTAAAATCAAGCCCCCAAGTAAGCCTTTATCATTAGAATTCTTAATATTTTTTTGAGAGAAGGGTTTGTTTTTTAATTTTAGCCATTAATGGCCTATGAAAATTCTCCAAAGTCATATTTTCTTCATTATTTGGTGTGCTAACCCTTTGAGCCACATGCCTTGGCTCTTCACGAATGATTGACTGTTCAAAAATATTTGTATTAACCTTATGAGCCATATTATTTTCATATCTTAATTTTTCATTGACCGTTATGCCTTCTAATTTTTGTTTCCAATATCAAATTTCTTCAACAATTAGAAAATTTTGGCCTTTAAGTCGATGAATTTTTCTGTCACAGTAATTTAAATCTCTTTGCGTCAAATAACACAAAGATGATGAAATTATTTGAAATATTTGCCTATAAAATAGAATTAATTTATGCTTTTAGGGCCAAAATTTCACTCCCGTGCTAATAAATTTCATCATCACGATACCAAATAATTCTTTTCACATCATTTGTCATGTTATTATGTTGGCAATAAGTGGTAAAACCATCACCATAACACTGACAATATTTAGAATATGAGGCATTCTACTGATAATCTGTATTCATGGGAACACTACAACTCCATTGGTCGTTAGCATCCATTGGTTCACAAGATGTAAACATGCCACTTGAAGGCATGATTTCATATGCATTAGTCTGCTTTTTCATTGTCATTACTTCAAGTTATAATGGTCCCACTAGGCGTGCCAATTTTTGTTAAATTAAAGGTTTAAGCCCATTCGATAGTGATAATTGACAGACTTGAATGAATTTTCGCATAAACACAAAAAAGATCAGATGTGTGGTTGAGTTATATGTCTTAAACAGATTAAGAATTTTCCTGAAAGTAATTAAATAAAGAAAAAATTAAATAGAACATAATATGTACACTTCACATAAATTGTCACTTGTTACAAGTTGCATTAACTTAAACAAGAACAAAAAACTAAAAAACACAGCAATCGATAGAAGAAAAGAAATGAGGGTTGAAAAACTAAAACTAATCTACTCCTAAAGTTGCTAATTCAACTACTCCTAACTAGAAGCTAATATTACAAATTGTTAGTGGTTTTTGAGATAGTTTCACATGAGAGAAAAAGAGATAATCAAATCGCATGATTTCCTCAATAGATCATGATTTCCTAAACATCATCTATATCTCATGGTCACAGTAACCACTTTGCAGATTTGGTGCTTGACTTGGTCTTACCTCCTTGATCTCATCAGCTAACTTTCAAATGGCTATAATAGCTAACTTTCTAACCCTTCATTTAATATGTTATCATGCCACATCATGCTACGTCAGCATGCCTGTCAAAATAAATAATAATAATAATAACAAATGTAACCAAGGTTATTCTTTAAAAATAGTCTATGATTTCAATCGACAGACTATAATTGAATTTGACCATAATTAATAGGTTACAATCGATAGAAAAATAAATTGTGGTGCCATCAATTTAACATGAGACTAGATTGTATATATGATAACTATTATCAATTCTAGTACAAAAATAGGCATTTTCTTGTGTTGTTAGCAGCCAGTCATGATTCTAATATTAGGGAACCAAAAGGAAATAAGATCGCTTAAATAATGATTAAATTATTAATTAGGATAAATTTCATTTTATCTTCTTGTGGCTTGGTGTATATTATTTAGAAATGACCTCATAATTTCGTTGTGGTTTGTCAAGTGAAATGCACTGTGAGACATTTCGTCTAAATTAAAACAATCGTGAAATTCGAGTTAAAACATTAAAGATTTATATGCGAATTTTCAAATGTTAGGGGTAAAATACACATAGAGTAAAGCATGAATGCGTTTATGTAGAAAAAAATTGTCTTTTTACCTAAGTAATTAACGAGTATAATGGTGGACACGGGGTACCTGCTGTGAGCCGAGCAGGATCTACTGTCCTACAAAACGGGGTCACATTATATGCTTGTAATCTTACGCACACAAAGCCACTGTCTGCCTACGGGACCAAACCATTATATTTTTGTTTTTATTTTTTTTTTACTGATTTAGCTAAAACCATATAGTTGTATCATTTTAAGTTTGTGTTTATTTGATTATTTTGTATTATCGTATTGTGTCATTTTGAGTTTATGTAAGAATTATTTCTAACACTAACGCAATGTGTTTACTATTCCATATTATCGTATTGTGTCATTCACTACAAAAAATTAAGGTTTCAAATATCAAAATTTGTGCACAAAATTATTTTCTAAAGACCAAATATTTTTGTTGTAAAAAGTGTCGTTAATGTCTCGGTACACTTTGTATTTTGACCTTTGTGTTATTTGGATTCCTGTCATTTCAATCGATTTGATTGTGACCTTTAATTTTAAACTTTGTATTAATTTGATCTAATTGGTAACGTTAAGTAGATTTTTTAAGAAAAATAGTTACTGAGTTAATTGAGATTAACTCATTAAGTTAAACAAATTTGTAATTTTTCCTATAGTGGTCGGCATTGCAGGCAGTGGAGGAAGTGTGACCTTAGGCATAGATAGAATTGTAGGCACTGTTTGCAGTAGGTTGCGAGCTGCTAGGCATATGTGGATGCTTGATAACGACAGCATCACAGCCAGAGATAGAACAATACTACAATGATAAGAAGCCATTGTTTTTCAGGTCTGGAAGGTTTATGGGTTGGGTTTCTTTGAATATGAGTGATATTGTGCTTAAAGTAGTGCTTTTTTGGATTGAAGAGAACAACATGAATTGGTGGGTATTTTATAGAGAAGATCAGTCAACCATGTTTGGAAAGCACAATGTGAGTTTGATGAGATGTGGTTGGCCCAAGTGTTTTGAAACACCAGTTTGTTCACCTACAACAGATGCAAATGCCAAGTAATCCGAAAACATAACTAACACGCATTCAAACTTAGGTGGTTATTATGACTTATAGCTCTCATTTCCACATATGCCCATTTGAAAGGGGTGCCACCGGTTGAGTCAGAATTTTATTCTCAAGGGGCCAAATTTTTAATTATACAAAATGGGTGAAAAATTAACTTTCATACCATTGAAATAAAAAGTAGAATAAAATTAGATCAATTTTCAACACATTCATTAAATAATTTACCTGAAAAGCTCTTCACAAATCTATGAATTGAATGTGATCAATTTTCAACACGTTCATCGAATAGCTCTCCCAATTTTTTCCTCACAAATCTATGAATCACTACAAGAATATTGGGATTTAACGACGTTTATTAGCGACGTTTAAAAAAGTGCCTCTATTTTTAATATTTAACGGCGTTTTTATAAACGCCGCATTTTTTGTCTCATAATACGACACCGTTTCAATTTCAAAAGTCGTTTTAAAAACGCCTTCGAATGTTTTTTTTTTTTTTTGAACATAAAGTAGCGTATTCACTCTCTCTGTCTCCCTCTTTCTTACTAAACCTTGATTTCACTGTCTCTCTCTCTCCTCTTCAAACTCCTCGCATTTGTAGAACCGCAGCTGAACCCCTTTGTATTTGCAGATCGATTCATGTATTCGTAGATCGATTCAAGTATTATTCACTCTCAGTCTTGCTCTCTCTCTCTCTCTCTAAACCCTTTATTTCACTCTCTCTCGCTTCAAAACCCTTCGTTTTTGTAGATCGATTCAAGTATTCATAGATCTATTCAAGCCTCTTCTCTAGTTCGTGTTTGCATTCGCGTTCGCAGCTCTTTCTTCATAGTAAGTGTTGATCAGTCTCATCTCTATCTTCTTATTGACAGAATCATTCGATTCAAGTATGCTAGGTTTCATCTACTTTATCAGATTGAAGATCTATTGATTCGATTCAAGTATGGTAGGTTTCGATTGAAGATCTATTGATCGATTGAAGATCATAATGTGTATTGCAGAGACAGCAGGTGAGGAAGAGTAGGAGGGGACCGAGATCTCGGAGCTCTCAGTATCAAGGAGTCACGTTTTATCGGAGAACTGGGCTATGGGAATCGCATATTTGGTTAGTATATTATTATGTTTATATGATTATATATATATACCTTTTTGCATTATGCATTTTTTTTTTTTTCAATTTTTATGGTTTTATATGTATATATATAGTTGTTATAATTCGTTAAGATTGTGGTTATGGTGTGGTCTATGATTATGTGTTACTTTCTGTTTACATTATTATTGTTGGTAAAATTGTCATAAATTTGAACTTTCATTTCTTGCATTGTACTTGTATAATTTGAAGATATTGATCATGGCGGTTGTTCATTTTGAAGTGATGGGCTCTCATTTACGTATGATGTTGTGTGTGTTATTTTGTTTTGAGCAAGGATGGTCGGAAACAAGTGTGTCTAGGTAAGGAACTTTGATCTCTGAATTTGATTGGACTTACATATCAATCTGGTTAGAAACTTTGTATTGTTACGACTAATGTGTTGCTAAATGTGCTTCTTCCATTAAATATGAGCGATTAATTGCGTGGGGATTCGACCTTTGCACATGCATGACTAGGTAATAATGGTATTGGGTTGGAAGTTTAAACAATTTTATCCTCTGAAGTTTTTCTGTGATATGGGTTTAGAAAATTATTTTCAATTATCTTTGTGAGCTCAGGGCATATGATCGAGCTGCAATTAAGTTCTGTGGAACTGATGCAGATATCAATTTTAATATCAGTGATTAAAATGAAGATCTTCAACAGGTGGTTGGGGTTGATAAATGTCTAGTTGATACAAAAGTTTTCTTTCTATAAGGAATGTAATTGTGTTTATCTGGTTTTGATCTTTATGCAGATGAAGAATTTGACGAAGGAAGAATTCATGCATATACTTCGTTGCTAGAGCGCCGGATTCTCTAGGGGTACTTCAAAATACAGGGGTGTCACACTACACAAATGCGGACGATGGGAAGCTCGAATGGGGCAGTTCCTTGGCAAGAAGTGAGACAACATTGAACTGATTTTTTACATTTTCTAGTCAGATGTGACTCAAAATTCTGTGTGATCTCCCAAATTCTGTATCAATTTTATTAACTTATATTATTAATGAACTGTGAAAATGGTCTTCATTGGTTTGTATCCAACACATTGCCTACAGGTATATCTATCTTGGGTTGTTCGACAGTGAGGTGGAAGCTGCAAGGTCATAATGATTAAAATTTTACTTTTCCTTGCTCTATATGTTATATTATATTATCTATTCTCAATCCGATCCAATTTAACTTTATGTTAATCAGGGCTTATGACAAGGCTGCAATAAAATGCAATGGAAGGGAAGCGGTGACCAACTTTGAGGCAAGCACATATGAAGAGGTGTTAAGCTCTGAGATTGAGAATGGAGGTATCACTTGTTTAATTTTTTGTGTTGTTTTATGATTCTTGAAACTTCCCTTCATTTACGGTTGCATATATTTAGCTATCCTTCTTTATGAATCATGATATGATGACATCCCTAATCTCTTCTATGCAGGAAGCAGCCATAATCTAGATTTTTTACAGTAATGATGCCTGGAATGTACTCCAATTTTAACACCTTTGTTGTGGTAATTTTTGAATATATATGAAATCTCATTGTTTTAGTTGTAGAATTGATTTACTGCTAAGAAACTGATCCATTAACAGGATAGGCATTAGTTGTGATCTGAGTTCTTATGATTTATTGTGTGTAATCTGTTGAAATTCCACTTGTTGATAGTTAGTTACTTCTTGCTGCGGATTAAACTCTTCACAGATTCAGAAACTTTTCGATTAATGGGTAAGGCTAAACTGCTTATTGGTTGAGTACAATATGCTACTATTTATCTGATAGATAAATGTTATTCTTTACTGGAATACACGGAGAAGCTTATTTCGTTGGCTTATGTTGGCAAATTTTCTAGGTAAAGAACATGCACTTGTCGTATCGAATCACAAAAGCGACATTGATTGGCTTGTTGGATGGCTTTTGGCTCAGGTGCTTGTCTGACATGCAGTTTTCTTTTATGCATGTGCATTCACAAGCAGAGACATGTATATGAATGCTTGTCTAACACGCAGTTTTCTTTTATACATGTGCATTCACAAGCACAGACATGCATATGCACATTAGTTATGTTGGTAAACATATAGAGGCATACTCAATGTTTGCAGATTAAACATATTTCTTTCGGCAAATGACAGTTTAAAATTTGCTATATTGTCTTATTTGGAATGCTTTTATTGTAATCTTTGCTTTATACTACGTTTTCACTTATAAAAAAAAAAAAGAAATTATGATTTTCACTGATTATTTGTCAAAATTCCTTATAACAGTGATCAGGTTGCCTTGGTAGTGCATTAGCTGTAATGAAGAAATCATCAAAATTCCTTCCGGTAAGAATCTGAACTTGACATGTTCTCTAAATGTGGTTGAGGTGAAGCATTTTAAGTTAATTAGTTAAATTCATATCGTGCCAGTTCAGTTCTTGATGGAGTGGCCTTCTGTCTCGAAAGTTCAATGCATGTTAATTCGTGAATTTGGTGAATTCAGTGAAGGTTTATTGTGATATGTATTTAAAATACATGAAATTATAACAAGTTTGGATCATTGCTCTATTGTCTCCTCTCCTCTATTTATGATTTATTCTTGTTACATGTCATGTCCCTTACTCATTATCATTTGCCTTGTCTTTTGAACACCTCAATACCTTCAAAGATATATTCGGAATGATAAAACTATATCCAACATATGCAGGTCATAGGTTGGTCTATGTGGTTTTCTGAGTATCTATTTCTTGAAAGAAGTTGGGCTAAGGATGAAAGAACTTTAAAGGTATGGGTGTACTTAATACATTTCTGAACAAATGCTATGTGTTTGTAGGTTTGTGATGCTTGCTTTCAAGGGGCCTTAATTGATCTCATTCAAATCTTGTGGGATTGAATCTGCAGTCAGGAACTCGCTTTACACGGGCAAAGCTTGAAGCAGCTCAGGAGTATGCAGCTTCAGTAGGGTTGCCTGTTCCTAGAAATGTTTTGATTCCTCGTACCAAGGTAATACTTTCATTTCACCTCTTTATAATGTAGAAGGCTGCATTTTCCCCTGATGTAATTTTCTGGTTTCTCTTTGAATCCATTTTCTTCTGGCTAGTTTGTGAACAACTTCCTTCCCACTAAGTGTCTAAAATTTCTTCTGTAAATATCCACATGCATACCTATTGATTGTGTGCAAAATTGTGCACTTCTGATTTTGGTTTGTGGCTAAATTTGGAGGCTTAAATGTTCTGAGCAAAGGGTTTTCCTATGTTATGGTTGGATTTCCATTTGTAGTACATAAAATATTGGAAGTAAATTTTCAATAAAATTAAATTATAAAATGTATACTCAAGATGAGGCAGTTATAAACTTCTTAGTTTTGCTACTACATGTTCCAATGTCCGTCTTTGTGTTTGACATTTTGCATGTTATTGGGTTTGATGTGAAGAATCTATTTATATGCTTTCAGGGTTTTGTTTCAGTAGTAAGTGAGATGTGTTCATTTGTTCCAGCCATTTATGAAGTGACTGTTGCTATTCCAAAAAGTTCACCTCCACCTACAATGCTTAGGCTCTTCAAGGGGAAGTCTTCTGTGGTAAGTATATGGTAGCAAGTTTTTAAAAGTGGCATTAAAAAAGTTTGCACATGTGGTAGCACTTGAATTTGGTTTTGAAACTTGTCGGTTTGTGTTGTGGTTTCTCAGTTAATTTTGAAATTGTTTCATGATGCGAGGTAAAATTTTGAACTTTATCAAGATCATTCAACTCAATGCTTTTTTCAAACCTGAAAGTCCACTTCTTGATATGTATATGTAAGCAACCAAGAAACTGATTGTTTATTTGTTATTGACTTTTCTTGCTTACTGTGTCTGCTTCAAATTGATTTTATGACAGGTAGCAATGTCAAATGTGATTGACTAGTTGAATGTTTTCATTAGCTCCATGAAGTTAATATTTTTGGTAGTGATCAGGGTTCATGAATGTAAAATGCCTGGAGCAAAAATGTAGACCTGATAGAAGGCTAGTATGAGCTATAAAACTGTCATGTCAGTTATAATCTGTTATACATTCTTCGTGGCATCATCTATCTGCCTACATTTTTTTTTGGTCTCTTGCATATTCTCATTCACCCATGGGTCTACATGCTTCCAGACAATGATTGGAAGATGTGGCTCTAGACAGATATGAACTATTAACTAGAATTCAACCCCAAATGGTAGAGATTTGAGCTTTCTTCTGGAGTTTTGAGTTGCATATTAGCTGCTGAAATCCTATATCACTCGTTTATAAACAAATGGAATTAAGAAAGCATAAGTCGCTCGCTAGTTTTTGGTGATTACTAATTCTAATATACTTTTATGGATATCTATAAAATCATGCACCTTTCCACAAAGATACCAAAGGCATTAAAGGTAAGGTACGAACCAATTATAGATGTTTTCTGGTGATGGTCAAATATAGCTCCTTTGGTATTTTCCAAAGTATATGTTTAATTAATTTGTTTTCGTTTTACATAATTGTCGAATGCTCTCCATGTGCTAATTCGATTTATTACAGACTACGAGCATCAATGGAAGGTTTTCTTGATGCTTTTAATCCCAAGGATTACATTACCCTATGGAATTTTTTCTAATCGGGTTGAGGTTAGAGATATAATTAAATTTCATCAAGTTTCTCAATTTGATCAAATTCGATCAAGTTTTTTCAAACTCAGATGTCTCATAAAGTATAACTTTTAACATTGCATTTTAATTTTGGATTTCTTCACTTTCTGATTCCTCCCCCCCCGCCCCCGCCCCCGCCCCCGCCCCCCCTCTTTTTTTTGTTATGAATGTAAGTACTGTGGGGATGTATTTTCTAAGTACTAACACGTGGCCGAGGTGACACCAAAGTGTCAGCCGAGATCCCACGTGTCATGGTAGTTATGCCGAGGTTATCTCGGAGTTGCCGAGATTACCTCCGAGGATATTGGAATCCGAGATGATCAGATAAGGGACAAGAGTCCTAGAATGAAGAAAGACTTCAAGATGGATAAGGATAGTATTCTTAGGGAGTCTATCCTTATCTCTTGAAGAGTCCAAAGTAGATCCGGAATTGGAGTCCATAGAAGTAAGACTTCTAATGGGATTGAGAGACAGTTAAACTATAAAAGAAGGGCACCCCCGGCGGGTCTAAGGTACGCAATTTGTAGCCTTGAGCAGTAATTATAGCATTGGTTATCTTTGAGAGATACTGACTTGATCGTCGGAGTGCCCCCGGGTGGAAGAACCACACGGAGTCTTTTCTTCTCGCGAGTTCTGAGGAGCCGTCTACTCGCCTGTGTTCTTCCATTGAATCACTAAGGAGGGCGGTGTGATCGGAAACTCACTCATACAATTTGGCGCCACCGGGGAGCGAGAGAAGAGTAGATGGCCAGTAACACGCAGAGGGAAAAGGTTGGGGACGACACTCCAGTTGGGAGTGGAAGATCCGTCGACCTTAACGCGGAAGAAGGAGACCGCAACGAGGAAGTTCGTGATCAGAATCACGCAGAGAACGCCGTCGGCCAAAACGGTGATACATCAAAGAAAGCGGACAGGGGCAAATACTATAACGAGGACGACCTCCAGACATGGAAAGACAGATGTCTGAGGAGAGATGAAGAAGTAAAGGAGATGGCAAATAAGTTGGCAGAACTTCAATCGGTCGTCAACTTCATGATGCAGAACAACGTCATGCAGCCGCCATACCCGCTGCAGGACACACCAATGCCAAGAAGAATCGCCCGGAAAAAGGACGAAAAAGAAATCCCGAAGCCCCACAAAGACACGAGGAAGGTACTCTCACCGACCTTCGGAAGTCGGCCGAGAAGAGCAGAGAAGAGAAGAGTCCCGAAGGACATATCGCGAGAAGGAAGCAGACCCCAAAGAACATCGACATGCTCCGGGGAGGATATTGTGTTTTGATGCGTCCTGCGGAGAAGGGTCGAAAAGGGGCCACCATAAGGCCGAGAGTAGTGCGCCGAAAAGGCTAAAACCCAATGAAAGCCGGGCTGCAGGAAGAAGTAAAGAGGACTTAAGAGATTACCTCAAGAGGAAACAGGAGAATGCCGGAGCCGAAGTAACTTCCCAGGTTAAGCCGAGGACTCCATTCTCGGCAGAATTGGATAGATTCATCGCGCCGAAAAGATTTAGTATGCCGAGGCTCTAGATATATGATGGTAAGTCGAACCCTAACTTCCATGTTGGATTATTTTTGAATTCCATGGCATTGTATAGTGGGAACGAGCCGTTGCTCTGCAAAGTGTTCCCTTCATCCTTCGGGGAGATTGCATCAGACTGGTTCCACAAACTACCAAAGGGGAGCGTGAAGAGCTGGGAAGGCCTGGCCGAGATGTTTGTGGCCAGGTTCATAACAAACAAACTGCAGCCATTGAGGGTGGATGCATTGATGGCTCTGAAGATCGGCAAAGAGGAGAGCCTCAGAACCTATGCAAAGCGGTACTACGAGGTGTTCAATCGAATACCTGAATGCAACCAGGAGGTGGCGGTCGTGTCTTTCAAGAACGGCCTGAAAGATGACTGTCCATTGCGGAAGTCTTTGGCGAAAACCCTGCCAAAGAGCATGGAAGAACTCATGGCGAGAATTGAGAAGACGAGCCGAGGAAGACACCTCGGGAACAAGGAGACGAAGATGAAAAGGCAACGGTACCGCCTAAGCGAGGCCGAGGTAACAATGGACAGAACAAACAGAGAGCGAGTTGAGGGCTAAACAAGCAAGGATTGACGGTGTTCAATTCCGTCCAAAAGTCCTTGACCAAATTCAAATCAGCCCTACTTGTATGCCAAGAAGAGCACAAGGAGAATTTATGGGGAGAAACTTTGGTAGGCATTGTGCCTATCACAATGAGCAGGGTCACCCAACTCAAGGTTGCAGAGCCCTTAAAGCACATCTAGAAGATCTGGTGAGGCAAGGCCATTTAAGAGACCTTGTAGATGAGGCCAGAACCAGGGAAGAGCAGGCACGATTGCCCCAAGCACCAAAGCCGCCTCAAATAAAGAACCACAGTAGTGGACCTCGGGTGGTTAACGTGATCCACTCAAAGGTGAATGAAAACGACATACGCGGGGAGACGTAGAGGGTGAAACATCTGCAGCATGTCAACCAGGTCGGATTGAAAAGACCTCGGCCTGAAGATTACCAAGGACCAATGATAACCTTCACAGAGGCCGACCTCGACATGGTTCAGCACCCGCACAATGATGCCCTGGTAGTATCCCTCCAGGTTGGGGAGTGCCAGGTGAAACGCATCTTGATTGATCAGGGTAGCTCCTGCGACATCATGTATGTCAGATGTTACAAGGAGTTAGGCCTTCACCCTGATGACATGGACCAGTCAAACGGCCCGATGGTTGGCTTCAATGGAACGCCGACATGGCCTTTAGGCGCAACGAGCTTGGAGGTACAAGCTGGCACGAAGAAGATAAGGACAAAATTTATTGTGATTGATACGCCTTCGCCTTACAACATCATCCTGGGAAGGCCGTGGTTGCATGCAATGGGGGCAGTTCCCTCAACCTTGCATCAACTGCTACGATTCCCAACAGAACATGGGATTGAGGAAATCAGAGGAGATCGATTGAAGTAAAAAATTGCTCCATGGCGAAGAATGAAGTTAACTGCAAAGATTCGAGAACCGAAGAAGCAGAGGTTGAAGAAGAGGACATGAAGGTCCTAGATGATGTCGACAAGGAGCCGACCGAGAAGAGTGAAGAAGCATTGTAGAAAATCTTCGTCCAAGAGGCGATGAGGAACGCTTCTTCCTTCTCGCACAGATTAGCCAAAGAAGAAGAAAGGGAGTTGGAAGCCTTCGAGGAAAAATATTGAGGTGTTCGCTGACACCTTATGAAATGCGGCATTGACCCCGAGGTCACATGCCACAGACTCAACGTTGACAGGTCGGCCAAACCTGTAATACAACGAGCCAGAAGACCGACGTTGATGCACGTCGAAGCAGTGGAAGAGGAAGTAGCCAGACTTCTAGAGGCCAGGGCCATCCGAGAAGCCAATTATCCGACGTGGTTATCAAATACCGTGGTAGTAAAGAAGCTCATCCTTCCACTGCTTCGACAGCGTTTATCACTCCCAAAGGTCTGTATTGCTACAGAGTCATGCCTTTTGGGTTGAAGAACGCAGGAGCAACTTACCAAAGGCTGGTGACCAAGATGTTCAGACACTTGATTGGCCGAACTGTAGAAGTATACATCGATGATATGGTCGTAAAGACCAAGGAACCAAAGGATCATCTCACTGACTTAGAAGAGGTCTTTGACATACTCAAAACATATCGGCTCCGACTAAACGCATCGAAATGCGCATTTGGAGTCGGATCCGGTAAGTTCTTGGGATACCTGGTGACTAGAAGGGGCATTGAAGGCAGCCCAGATCGGATCAAGGCCATTCGGAATTACTGAGTCCGACATCGCTAAACAGTTCAGATGCTTCTTGGAAGGGCCGCGACCTAAACAGTTCATAAGCGAAGTTCGGACAAGTGTAAACCTTTTTCAATCTGTGAAAAAGGCCTCGGATTTTTATGGACGAGAGGAATGTGAGGCCGCTCGCCGACTGAAGAGGTACCTTACCTCGGCTCGATCCTCTCAACACCTCAACACAGGGAGGAATTGTTCTTATACCTAGCAGGTTTGAGAACACGCATAAGTGCCGTGATTGTCCGAGAAGAGAAGGAGAATGAAGGCGCTATTATGTAAGTAAAACCTGGCCGATGCGTAGAAACAAGGTATTTACCATCGAGAAATTAATGCTGGCCTTGGTAATGGCCTCAAAGAAGCTAAACCATTATTTTCAGGCTCACAAGATAGTGGTTCTGACAGAGCACCCATTAAAATCCTTGTTGCAACAAGGAGACTTGACTGGAAGAATTGCAAGATGGGCAGTAATTTTGGGCCAGTACGACCTGGAGTTCAGGCCAAGAACCGCAATTAAGGGCCAAGTCTTGGCGGACTTCGTGGCTGAGTTCTCGGCAGAATACATCGAACATCAAGCTCCGTTGAGCCGAGATGGACGATGTCCACACAAGGAAGGAGAAGCCCACCAAAGGGTAAGGAACCGAGAAAGGAAAACTCGACCTGCAAAGATCTACATCGGCGACTCCTTTCAACTTTTTGTTGATGGAAGCTCAAACCGGCAGGGTGCAGGGGCAGGAGTAGTGCTAATTTCCCCCGATGGGGAGATATTGGAACAGTCCATTCGACTGGAGTTCAAAGCCTCGAATAATGAGGCGGAATATGAAACGATTCTTTTGCCGGATTTGGCAAGAGCGGCAGAGGCGGATGAGGTAATAGTTTTTGTGACTCACAACTTATAGTGAATCAAACTACGTGAGAGTTCTTTGCCGAGATGAAAGGATGTCGGCATACGCAAAAGAAGTCCTTAAATTTGGCGGACATGTTTCAAAACCGCCGACTTCTTCAAGTTAGCCGAGATAATAACAACCACGCCGACGTTGGCCAATTTAGCAAGCTCAATGCAAACCGGAAAGACGAGGACAATAATGATCGATTACCTATCGGGCCCGAAAGATAGTCACCACACAATGCAAGAAGCATTATGTGTGGACTTGGGACCAAGCTGGATGGATGCAATTGTTGCATTCCTGAAAGAGGGCAAGCTACCAGAAGATCGAAAGGAAGCACACAAGGTCAGATTGAAGTCGGCAAGATTCAGCCTGACAGCAGAAGGACATCTCTACAGAAGATCCTTCACTGGACCTCTTTTAAGGTGTGTACACCCTCTTCAGGTCGAAGACTTTCTGTATGAAATTCATGAAGGAGTTTGTGGAAGCCACGCAGGGGGCAGATCGTTAGCTCACAGGGCCATTACCCAGGGGTATTGGTGGCCCTATATGCAAAAAGATGCAGAAACCTATGTGAAGAAGTGTGAACAATGCCAGAGGTTTGCACCACTGATACATCAGCCAGCTGCTGACCTGAACCCTGTTTCCAGCCCTTGGCCATTTGCCCAATGGGGCATGGATCTTGTTGGAAAATTGCCCCAAGCAAGCGGAAGTACCTACTGGTAGCTACAGACTACTTCACAAAATGGATAGAAGCAGAGCCTCTTGCCAAAATCCGAGATGTGGATGTGAAGAACTTCATCTGGAAAAGCATCATCACCAGATTTGGGATCCCAAGAGCAATCGTTGCCGACAACAGAACACAGTTTGACAGCAAACTCATCAAGAATTTTTGCGCCAAGTTCAAGATAAAGAATTATTTTTCAACACCAAGCTTTCCCCAAAGTAATGGGCAAGCCGAAGCATCAAACAAAGTCATTCTAGATGGAATAAAGAAGAGGCTGCAGGCAGCAAAAGGGAAGTGGGTAGACAAATTGCCCAACGTGCTCTGGGCATATCGCACTACGCCGAGAAGATCAACAGGGGAATCCCCCTTTGCCATGGCTTATGGCACAGAAGCAGTCATTCCATTGGAGATCGGCATCCCAGGGATCAGAACACAGGGAGTTGAGAACGGGTCTAATGATGTGCTCTTAGCGAGATCTGGACCTACTAGAAGAAAGAAGAGAGAAAGTGCAATCGACTTGCAAAGATACCAACGAACTTGCCAAAGCTTACAACAAGAAGGTCAATCCAAGGGATTTTCAAATCAACGACCTAGTCTTGAGAAAAGTCGTCGGCAATAAGAAGGATCCCAGAGAGGGCAAGCTTGGCCCAAACTGGGAAGGCCCCTACAGAATCACCTCGGTGTTAGGGAATGGGGCATATCGGCTCGAAGATAATGAGGGCAAAGCATTGCCTAGACCATGGAACACTTGTAATTTAAAATTTTTCTATCATTAGATGTTCTTTGAATTTTCTTGCCGATATGATCAATAAAATCTTAGCAGAATTTCTTTGAACTTATACAACTTTGCATGATGTTGTTTTTTGAATAATGAGAACCCAAGAGGAACTTAGGTTCACATTGGGGGCAGAGAGAAGACATTAGTAATGCTTAGCCGAAGTTAAACCGAGATTATGTTTAAACACGTTAAAGATAAATTCCTTATCTTTACTTGTTGAAATTTGTAGCAATTTACAAGTTAAAGTTAAGCTGAGATAAATTCCTTATCTTTACTTGTTGAAATTTGTAGCAATTTACAAGTTAAAGTTAAGCTGAGATAAATTCCTTATCTTTACTTGTTGAAATTTGTAGCAATTTACAAGTTAAAGTTAAGCTGAGATAAATTCCTTATCTTTACTTGTTGAAATTTGCAGCAATTTACAAGTTAAAGTTAAGCTAATATGATTGTTTATCTTCACTTGTTGAAATTTGTAGCAATTTACAAGATGAAGACTAATTGAATTTATATGCTTTATACTTGTTGAAACTTATGACAAGTTTACAGGTGAAATCTTAGCCGAGGTAAAACTACAGGTAAACATGCCCGAGGTATGTAACCCCCGAGGAGATTGTGCAAGGGAAGAATTATGTGAATCATGTGAAATATTCTAAGTATAGAATCAAATAGTAGCGATGAAGGAAAATTAAAGGCTACAGCATTCAAAGAGAAACAGTTGTATATAAAGGAGGCACAATGGCCTTACAGAAGTAAAACTGTTCGAAAGCAACAAAGAAAGGCACATCGGCCATACAGAAGAAGCTTACATTGTTCAGAAAACAAAAAGAAGTACAAAAGTTAGAAAAAAAATGAAAACTAATTTTCTTCAGCCTCGGGAGCGGTTTCAATCGGGACCTCAAAAGTCTGTGGAAGAACAACCTCGACGTCCATTTGTATTTCGACCCCGGCCTCCTTCTCTGCCACAATCTCGGCGTCTATCTTGGCTAGAGTCTCCTCGACGCACCCCTCAGCCAGAGGAAGGTTGGATGATGACTGGACTGGTGGAGTTTCCTTGGGCACCTCGTCACCCTCTTCGTCTTGGGTTAAGTTGATAACCTGTTCAGTTGGAGGAAGGGACCTGGTTTCAGGGGCACCCTTGGGTTTCCTCACCAAGGCTTCGTCATCGTCTTCATCTTCATCTTCAGCTGAAGACTCAGACTCAGCTTCTTCAGTCTGACTTGGAGGAGGAGGGGGAAAAGGCAAAGGGACAACATCTGCCTGACGCCATGGCGAGTCATCTGGGATGTTCAGCTTTTTGGCCAGGGACATCCAACCAAGGGAAAATCCCCTGTTGCATGCCTCCCTGACTTGAAGCATGTAATCCTCAGCAACGTCGGCCATCCCTTGGCTGTAGCCCTTTTCATCGGCATCTTTGATCTCGGCAGCCTTGGTGGGCAAGGGTTCCTCAGCCCTTCTACCGGGCCACTTTTTCCTCGGCCTCTTTCTTTTGTGCTTCGGCAACGTTTTTAATGGCTTCAGCGGCCTCGGCCCTTTCATCAGCCTCTTGCTGAGCCTGGGTTGCAGCCTCGGCTTGATCTTCCAAGGTCTTCATTTTGTTTTTAAGATTCTTATTTTGTTTTTGGAGAGCAGCAAACTCCTTCTCCATCTCGGACAATTTCTCCTTTGCTTCAAATGCCTGCATGGAGAAGGTGTGGGCGTGTTGAATGGCCTGAAAGTTCACAAGATAGAGGTTATCACGAAATATTGCAAAACTTTGTAAGTATAAAGAAAAGTGGCAGTAAAGAAAGTTATCAAATTCACAGACTTACTTGGACAGAGCGCTGCAGCATGAGGGCGTAGTTCTCATATTCGTTCATTTTGGCATTTCGCTCGAGATCACCCTCAAGGAGGACTGCAGTGCTGAGCGCCACGCCGATGTTGATGTCGGTAGCGCTTTCGTTGGCGTAAACGGGCCTGTTTTCAAGCGTAATTTTTGGCTCCCAAGGAACTTTGGGAACCCTGGACCCCGAAGTCGTCGCAGACGACGACCTCGGCCTTTTGGGCTGAGTCGACCCCGATGGCTGGGCCTCGGCAGATCTTTTGGCAGAAACAGAAGTGGTCTTCACGGTTGAGGTTAATTGGGAGATGGGCAGGGCATCTTCGACCTCGGCCTCAGAGGCTTTGGCCTTCGGCTGGGCCTTCTTGACTCTCTTTGGTTTCGGTGGAGGCACCGTTGGAGATGGCACCGCATCCACGTCGGCTGGGAGGTCAGCGAGGAGATCTAGAGCAACGGGCTTCGGGCGGACCATGTCTGCTGTCTTAACAAGACGTCGGCGACGCTTTCTTTCTTGTACTGGTACCAAGAATGGTGCTGAAGTAGATGGAAGATCGGCTGGGTCAGATGTAGAGCCTTGATCTGTGCGGGATGTGGATGCGGTTTGAGTCGTGGCAGTTGTTGGAGAGGCGCTCTTCTTCTTCTTCTTTGGAACGTCAGCCAAGGTAGACTTGTATGTTGGGAAAAAATTCAGCAGGAGCGGAGCTTTGCGTTTATGGATTGGTAGATCCAAGAGCTTCTTTAAACCTTTCCCAGGGTAATAGGACTGGCGAAAGTCCTTGGGAGGCTTGCGAACGTCTGCAAAAGGAAACACAACATCAGAAACAAATTTGTTGGAGAAATTGTGGGAAGCAACAGTTAAGCAGTTAACACAGGGATCTTACCCTTGCCCTCCTTGACCGTTCGAGGAAGAGGGAAGAGATGAACTTCTTCATCTGGGCCAAATTCCCAGTTCCCAGAAGCGATGAGATAGTCATCTCCAGCCCCTTTGTTAGAGTCTGGAAGGTCGGCTACAATCTTAAACTCGGTGGACCTCGGCTTAAGGTAGTAAACATAACCTTTTTCCTTAAGGTTCAGGGCGCACATGGTGTAGCAATATTGGATGTCGGCGAGAGTGATCCTAACACTCTCTTGCCGAGCTAAGGCTATTATACCATAAAGCGTTCAATAGGCGTTAATGGTGAGTTGCATGGGGTTGAGGGAGTAGTAGTGGAGGACTTCGCGGAAAAGGGGATCTAGGGGGAACCGAAGTCCACATTGGACAAAGACTATGACAGGAAAGGGCATGTTATCGTTCTCAGGCATAATGGAGTCGTCCTCCCCAGCTAGCCTGAGGTGGACATCGGCAGGGATGGAGAATTCTTGCCTAAAATACTCTAGTTTGGTTGGGGAGTTAACCCTATCTCTCCACACACCCATGGTTTTGATGTACGAGTATTTAGCTACAGAGGCAGGATATTCCAAAAGGGGCTCTGGGGACCTCGGCTTGAGCCTAAGGTATGTATTGGTAAGTTTGTTTCAGTTTTTCCTAGAAAGATGAAGGTCCTACAGACAAATCCCAAGCCTAAGGTCTACAAAGAACGAGTATAGATGGCAGAAATCTGGAAAGCAGAAAAGTAAAAACAAAGTCTCAGATTCAAGAATTGAAGAGGTGGAAGACCAAGAACAGAGATGCAACAGTGCAAATGTTCGTGATAGGCACGAAACCTTAAAATAGGATAAATTCAAGTGAGTGATTCACAGATTGAATGATGGAGCAGAATAAAACGAACGAGAAATTCCAGAAATAAACCAGAACTGAGAAAATGGGGGAAACTGGCTTACCAGAAAGTGTGAAGGCCGGAATGAGCTACGCCGAGGACAGATGGCAGACGCTACAGTGGCGAAAGCTTCACAGAAGTGGCAAATGCAAGACAGTAGCAGAATCGAGAGCTTTGAGCAATGGCGGAGTCGAAGAAAAAGCTCTAGAGAGAGAAAATATGGAATATTCAAATGCAGAAGTGAAAAGAGAAAGAGAGGCAAACGTTTTTTGTCCAAAACATGAAACGGCGGCAATTATTGCGCCTGGGATAACGCATGCGTCAGACGGCGCAAGCAAAGAAAAGATGGCTCGCAGGCACGTCACCAGCACGGGCCAATAAGGGAAAAACGCGTCAGTGGAACGGTTGAAAAATGGTGCATGACAGCTCATGCGTGCAGTAAGATTGATCTGAATTCTTGTTCTTGGATGAAGACATGTCGGCCTGAAATGAATGATCTCGGCTAGAAAGTTCTTAGGCCGATGTACGAGAAAAAGTTCGAAGATAGGTTCCATCACCTCAGAATGCCGAGGTAATAGAACCTAGGGGGCAGTTGTGGGGATGTATTTTCTGAGTACTAACACGTGGCCGAGGTGACACCGAAGTGTCAGCCGAGATCCCACGTGTCATGGTAGTTATGCCGAGGTTATCTCGGAGTTGCCGAGATTACCTCCGAGGATATTGGAATCCGAGATGATCAGATAAGGGACAAGAGTCCTAGAATGAAGAAAGACTTCAAGATGGATAAGGATAGTATTCTTAGGGAGTCTATCCTTATCTCTTGAAGAGTCCAAAGTAGATCCGGAATTGGAGTCCATAGAAGTAAGACTTCTAATGGGATTGAGAGACAGTTAAACTATAAAAGAAGGGCACCCCCGGCGGGTCTAAGGTACGCAATTTGTAGCCTTTAGCAGTAATTATAGCATTGGTTATCTTTGAGAGATACTGACTTGATCGTCGGAGTGCCCCCGGGTGGAAGAACCACCGCCGGAGTCTTTTCTTTCTGTGCAGGTTATAGTGAGCCGTCTACTCTGCCTGTGTTCTTCCGCTGAATCACTAAGGAGGGCAGTGTGATCGGAAACTCACTCATACAAGTACTTAATTGAGTTCTGCTTTCTATGGTATGATTGGTGTCTCATGATTTAATCTGTGCAGGATGTTAGAGAAGACCTTAGATGTTCTATGGCTAAGGATGCAGAGACTATCAAGATCGAGAGCTTAAGCATCAATAAAGATCCAAAATGTGTGGATATACCGTTGGATTTTCAGAAAAAGGTTATTATAGCCAAACATGAGAAGCAAGAAGCCAACTCTGATATTTTCTTGGGAAAAAATGAAACTTACAAGCGTCTTATGGGTATGTAAACAGTGGGAATTAACTGCTTATGTAAAAAGGGTTAACTGAATTCTTTCTTCAAGAAGCATAGTGTATGGCAGTTGAACCATGTTTTGAACATATATGTCTTCTATCAATGGTCTAATGGCAATTCATAGAAAGTTCTTAGCCCTAGTTGAACATTTAAAATTGATTACCTCCATTTTCCTGATTTTAGATATTGAAATGTGGTTAACTGCCTTTTTGTATTGCATGGTCTATCTTTTCCTATGGAGTAGGGATAAGGTTGTAGCCATAAATATTATTTTCATGTCCATGTGAGGTTGAATCATAAGCCTCAAAAGGAAGCAATTCTTGTAATTTCTTCACAGCATGGTTTTGACTTTACCAGGATAAGTGATTAGACAAGCATATAGCTGACGACATTTTTAGTGAGCAAGAACAAGATATGGGTCGGCCCATAAAGTCTCTTGTGGTAATATATCTGTTCTATTTTTCTTTTTTGTTTGTAGAGAGAGAGAGAGAGGTTGCAAGTGTTGAACCAACAATAATTACCAATGTGTGAATAACAGGTCGTTATCTCCTGGGGATGTTTAATTGATGTATTTAAAGTCTGAATTGTTTCTATTCTTAGATATGTAATGCATTGTTTTTTATTTTTAATTTTGTTTTCAAGCTTAGTTTATTTATTATTTTAATAAACATTAATTATTAGTTCTTAATAATTGTTTGCTAGGTTTTTTTTTTTTTGTTCAACCATATAAAATTAACACAATCTAAAAATTAAAAAAAAGGCTATAGCGGCGTTTAAAAAACGTCACTATATCCCATCCCAACGGCTAGATTTTTAAAATGTATAAATGTCTATGACGGCGTTTTCAAAAACGTCGCTAAATGTCAGAGTGACGTCACAGTACAGTTATGGTAGGACATTTGGCGGCATACAGTTATGGTAGGACATTTGGCGGCGTTTTTAAAAACGCCGCCTATACTAATAAATGACGTTTTTTAAACGCCATAAAGTTATAGCGACGGCCGCGTCGTCGGCGTTTGGTACTAAACGCCACAAAAATAATTAGCGACGTTTTTAGTACTTTTAGCGGCGTTTTTTAAACGCCGCTAAAAGTGGATTTTCCAGCAGTGAATTTAGTGTGACAAATTAATACAATTGAACTAACCTAATACAAAATGAGCAATAGTGATTGCGAGAACATGTAAGTCTATACAAACACAATGAAGGAGTTCTAGAAAAACCTATTTTATTTTTTTACTCATGTGAGGTCTTTATTGAACTTCTTTTTCATTTTTCTTTTCACAATTCAAGTATTGTACTATTTTATCCTTTATTTTACTTTTTATTTTTATTTTGCTAGGCTATACATTACATATTGGTTGTTTGTTGCAACTCCAGGCAAGGTAAGAGCAAATAATCTAAATCAAAATCTAAAAATATTCCTCAACTTCCCAATAATTAATTAGGTTCTTTAGTTTTATTATTATTATTATTATTATTATTATTATTATTATTATTATTTTGTCAATAAATAGTAAACATTACATCAAACACCCTAGCGTGTAAACTAAAAAAAATTAATAATAAAGAAAAACAAGAAATCCATAAGCACTCCCATAAACTTGAGGCCATTATTTTTCTCTCTTTTTTTCGTTTGTTTATTTTTTGGTTGAGCCATTCGATTTTACTAATGATTGAATCTTCAATTAGATTTTTCTAGGGGCCAATGCATTACACATTAAAAATCCTAAGTGATTCGTGATTAGATCAAGATTAAAATATTCCAAATCCCAATTATTCAAAACACTCAATCTAAAATCAACAAGCACTTACGAGAGTGATTTTAGTTTATTTGTTTTTAGGAATAAATAATAAATTGACACAAATGATTTTTACGTGGAAAAACCACAATTAAAGAACCTTCAATTGTAATAAAAAATCATGGGCGAACCGCCACTAATCAATCCACTACTGAAGAAAGAAAGATTACAAAGATAATACACAAATTACCCAACCCAGTCAATTTGTCCTCAAATCTTCTGTAACTCTTTCACCACGCCTTCGTCACAGAACTGATCAATTCTAAAGTTGATTCCATAACTTCACTTGTCGAATTAACGACTACGTATAGAATCAAACGCCTTTTGAAACTCTACGTCTTTGATCTTTGGAAGCCACCGAAGAGAACTCTCTTGAATATAAAGTATCAAACTCCTTGATGTATGAATCTCAATTCATAAGTTTAGAACTCTCTCAAGAACATCAAGGAAAACTCACAAAAAACTCAGAAGAAAACTTCAAACAAAACCCTAGAAAACCCTATACAAGATCTAGGAGAAGTAATCCTAAAACAGACCCAACATGCGAATTTATAGAATCTGAGTTCGCGCGGTCCGCTTGAGCGTGGGAATGCCCGCTCGAGCGGAGGTTTCAAAATTGAGTGATTCATATAGGCTGCACGCTCGAGCGGAAGGTTCCACGCTCGAGCGTCGAATCACACCATCCAGTACTTTTTCAAGCAAAGCAGAGATACTGTGACCTTGTAATCCCCGCTCGAGCGGGGAGACCAAACTTGAAAAATCTGGAAAGCTATAACATGTTACAACCTTGGTTTTGATCCATGAAATTTGACAACAAAGGGTCCTAACATTCTCCCCTTTTGTCAAATCCCGGACAAAACTATTCTAAAATAGTTTTCCTAACAAAATCACAAAAGAACTTAAAACAAGTTTCCAAACTAGTCTAAAGCAATCCAAACTAATCTAAAACAATTTGCCAACTATGAACCAACATGCAACATTCACAACAAACCATGCACTTGAACAATGAGCTTGAAAGAGAACAACCATACACAAGCCAACCAAAAATATGTGGAACTGGATTAAATAACAAAAGATAAATCCATCATAATCAAAACATTATCCATCCAAAAAACATATATCCAAAAAGAGTATCCATCCAAAACATATAACAATCCAATCCATCCAAAACATATAACAATCCAACTGTACCAAGGAAGGATAAAAGTAAACAACTGTACCATGTACAACCATGTACCAAAAATCTGCAACTGTACCATGTACTACCATGTATCAAAAACTGTATGTACCAAAATCACTCCCCCTTTTTGGCCGGGAGAGAACAAAAGAATGTGGCATAAAACAAAAGAGCGAAGAGCAAAGATCAAGAAGTCGAAGGCAAAGACTGCGTCTAAAGCAAGGTCAAGATCTGAGCCAGCTGGGATGAAGACTGTGCCACAGAATCCTCAATCCGCTGAGAAGAGGCCTCCAAAGCACGGAAACGGGAATCGGTAGTGGTCTCAAGATCAGTGAGTCTGGCCTCAAATATATCTATCTGAGCCTCAAGATGATCAAACCTGGAACCAACAGAGCGCTCGAAAGACTGAAGCTGACCACGGATGGTACGAACTAGAGGGTGCTACTCCCCCTCACCAAGATCTCCGCCAGCAGCAGCATCATACTCGGCCTCCTCTGCCATGGCCTCAACTGCACTAGGACCTGCACTAGATCGACCAGAACTAGAAGGGACCCCCCTAATGCGAGACTGACTCTGGGAGACAGTCTTCTTGGTAAATGGGCATGTAGGAGAAGCAAACTCGTCCTCATCATATGTAGGAACCTCAAATTTGGCTAAAAGTCGGTGGATGAGACAGCCATAGGGTAAGCCAAGATTGTTGCACTCAAAAGCAGCAACCATCTTTTGAATGATTAGGGTGGCAAGATCAATGGGACGGTTTTGGGCGATGCATTGAAGAATAAAGCCATGATCCTGGTTAATCTCAGAGCTGTGGGTGGTAACTATGATATTGGCACACACAATTAAGTTGAGTAACCTAAATTGTGGGAGAAGTTCATGCTGTTTTATCAAAGAACCGGAAGGCCAAGGCCGAGGAACACCACAAAGAGTCTGAGCAACCTCATTAAAATCACATGTGGGGTGCACTGGAATAGGGTAAAAGATGGGAGATCTCTCACTAACCCCTAAAATCTCGCGAATAATATCAGTGGTGACTGTGATTTCCTTGGATCTAACCCAGGTCTTAAAAGAAGGGCCAATATTGTCAAGACCATCCATATTACAATAAAATTCCCGTACCCAAGTAAGATTTTGTGACCCAGAAAACAAAAGAACCTGATCCCCACCTAATGAATCAAAGAAAGACCGGATAGGAATGGACTCAAAGGTGGAGGGTTGAACATTCCGCTCAAGATGGATGGAGCGGAATGGGTAGGACTCGCGGAATAACTTGGCTTTTTCAGCCGATGGGAAATGGTCAATGTTATATGGAAGGCGAGAGGCTGTAGACTTACGGCGTTTAAAGGTGGACATGGCTAAGATGTGGAAGCACACGAACAACACCAAGGAACCACCAAGGAAGAGTAGAGAATGAGAATCGCAAGAAAAGCCCTAGGAGAGAGAGAGAGAGAGCACTGTGGGAAAAATGAACTGAATGGACGAAGGAGGGAAATCTATACAAAAACCAGTCCGCTCGAGCGTCGGTTTTAACGCTCAAGCATGAGACAAAACACGCAAAGTTCCGCTCGAGTGCGAAAACTGAAGATCGAGCGTAAAAACAACCCTCCCAGAACTGCAAAGGCAAAGAACAAACTACTGCAAGGCTCAAAAACACACTCGAGTGTGAGAAGTGCCGCTCGAGCGGGGGCAAAAACAAATTATTGTTTTTTTTTGTTTTTTTTTAATAAAAAACAAGATACTCAAAAACTAGAAAGAGACCTGGAACATAAGTAGATGATCACATTTGGCCAAAAAGAATACTAAGCTAAAATAATCTGCAATTCATGAATTCTGTAAACTTGCAATGTTGAAAAAAAAATGACACTGGAAATCATGAGCAAAGCAGATAAAATATAATCAGTGATCATAAACTACATGAGAATGTACAACTCAAAATCCAACATGAGAGCTCATAAAATAAAGTGTGTGTGTGTAATCCATGAGAGTCCACTGAGCTAGAGTTAATCCTAGTAGTGATCGGATGGCTGGACCTCCAGCAAGAGTAACTGAACATCACAGAGAAAAGTCAAACCACTATGAATCACGGGGTATTTGTTGAGTAAAAGCGGAGGCTCTGCCTCAATCAATGAGTCCTTTTTATTTTTTTATTTTTTGACTTTTTCTTTCTTGTGGGCACTCACTGGTGGCATTCACACTCAAGAGTATGGAAACCAAACACGAGAAGAATGAAATCATAAAGGATGGCCTGGTTGGTGCCTCTGAGGTAGCCTTTTCCTAATGCCCGGACTTCAAGGAACTGAGGGAGAAACCATAGAAGTGAAAACAGATGGTAGATGGTTAAGAGACTCAACATCACCCATGATATACCAGTATCGGTCACTTCCACTGTAAACATACAAGAAACACTGTTAGTGGTCCATAGAGAACTTTGATCACTTGTGCGGAAACCCCTGCAGCAGTTTATCTCAAGGATGTGTACAGAATGAGATCATAAGGTTAATGAGCATGGGCATTCAAAATGAGCTATGACCAATGAACAATGAGATCTTGTAAGCAGCATGAGTAGTGTACATAAAAAGTTGGATGCAAGAAAAACAGATATCAATGATAATGAGATTATAGCAACCAAGCACTCATACAACCAAACACTTACACCTACTCAGGGAACAAGTAACACTCTAGTGATCGAGCATGACACCCAAGGTCTTTCTAAGGAACTCAAACCGAAGAAGATCAAGGGGTTTTGTAAAAATATCAGCTTTTTGATGTTCAGTGGGTATATGTTCAAGAACAACAAGGCCTTCTTCCACTAACTTTCGAATAAAGTGATGACGAATGTCAATGTGTTTTGTGCGAGAGTGTTGGACAGGATTTTTTGAAATGTCTATGGCACTTGTGTTATCACAAAAAAGAGTAAGAGTGTTTTGTTCTATCCCATAATCATGAAGCATTTGCTTCATCCACAACATTGGTGCACAACAACTCCCTGCAGCAATGTACTCAGCCTCAGCAGTCGAAAGAGAGATGGCATTTTGCTTTTTACTATGCCAGGAAACCAGATTATTTCCAAGGTAAAAACACCCCTCGGATGTACTTTTCCTATCATCAGCACACCCTGCCCAGTCGGCATCAGAAAAACCAGTAATTTCAGTTGTAGTATCAGTGAAAAACCAAACCCCATACCCCAAGGTCCCATTAACATATTTGATGATGCGTTTTACCGCAAGAAGGTGAGACTCTTTAGGACTGGCTTGGTAACGAGCACAAACACCGACACTGAAAGAAATATTAGGACGACTGGCTGTCAAATACAAAAGACTCGCTATCATACTCCTATAAAGGGTAGGATCAACATCAATACCAGAGGAATCTTTGGAGAGGTGAAGACTGGTGCTCATGGGAGTGCGTGCATGTTTGGCAGACTCAAGACCAAACTTTGACACAAGATTTTTAGCATACTTTGATTGAGAAACAAACATACCCGAAGGAGACTGTTTAATTTGAAGACCCAAGAAATAAGACAACTCTCCCATCATGCTCATCTCAAACTCATGTGTCATGCAATCCGAAAAATATTTCACAAGATGATCAGCAGTGGAACCAAACACAATATCATCAACATATATCTGAGCAACAAGAATATAAGACTTAGTATGTTTCACAAATAATGTCTTATCCACACTACCCCTTTGAAAATCATTATCAAGAAGAAATGTAGTAAGTCTATCATACCAAGCTCGAAGGGCATGTTTCAACCCATATAAAGCCTTGTCTAACTTGTAGACATGATTAAAACATTTAGGGTCCTCAAACCCTTTTGGTTGCTCAACATATGCCTCTTCTTTCAAGTACCCATTCAGAAAGGCACTTTTCACATCCATTTGAAACAATTTAAAGCCAAGAAAACAAGCAACACCAAGCAAAATACGAATAGATTCGAGACGTGCAACTGGGGCAAACGTCTCATCATAGTCAACACTCTCTACTTGTGTGTAGCCTTGTGCAACCAATCTAGCTTTGTTCCTAACAACAGTTCAAGGACTCACTACGCACGCAGGAGCTAGGGTTTGTTCCTATTTTGTCAGGAACTAGGGTTTCACTACGCACGCAGCGGTTTCAAACAACCTATAAATGGGTAAGCAACCTGTCCTAGTTTGGAATGGTCACTATGGATCCGAATATGCACTAGGTCGAATGGTCAGAAAGGGTGCCCCGGTAAAACCGGGGTTTGTGTTCCGATCTTTGTCGAGCCCATACCGATCGGCCTTATGGTCATGCCTTGACAAGACAAGCCTCCCAAGAAATCGTCGGGAATGGCATATGGCAAACACGGTGTCCTAGGCGCACCAATGCAAATGCAATGCAAAGAAACATGCAAGTGTAATCAAAATCAGATATCATGAGTTCGAGTCAAGTTCTCTAAATCCCCAGCAGAGTCGCCAGAAACTGTAGATGTCCCCGAACGCCCCGGGAGGGTTAAGTCCCGTTCCGTTTATATTGGGGTCACTACAGTTCAAGGACTCAAATGTCACGGTTCCTAATCTTGAACCAAAAAGTCCAAATCCGGCAAATCGTTTTGAGAAAACTAATTTTTGAAAGAAGTGCCAAACATGGACAACTTTGCCAGATACAGAGTCGCCACCTAAATGTTTTTTATGGAAAATTTAGGAAACCCTGACTCGGTGCCAAAGGCCACGTGTCCGTCATCACCAAAGTTGCCTCAGCTCGGGAACTTGGGTACGATTGGGGAAGGTCACTTCGTGAGCACCCCCGCTCGCCCGGTCAAAGACCGGCCTCTACTAACCATGATATCAGATTTTGAAAACATTGTGCGTTCTTATTCCGGTTATTAGCCTAGGTTACTATGTGATGCGCACAGTATACAAGTATAGACTGATTCGACTGAATTGGAACGAAACATTTCATGTTTGTTTTTGAAAGATGGTTTGCTACCCGCAGGTAGGCTTAAAATGCAGATTTTGCCACCCTCGGGTGGGCTTAGAAAAACATGATTTTGCCACTATCTAGTGGGCTTAAAACAAACATTTGATGAATTGTTCCAATCCAAACAACACAACTTCCACCCACAGGCATTCAAGGCAGTTATATCACATAAGCAGTTAGCCTCATGGTAAGCATGCTATTCATGGCAACACTCACACGCATGCAAGGATGCTAAAGCATAAAACTCACCGAGTACTCCAAGCCAAAACAGAAACTCATTAGAAATCATGCATGATCCTAAATATACAGGATTGCCTATTGCAACACATGCAAAAATGAAAACTATAGAAGGCTCGACTATTCTAAACATGGCATGTGGAATGCTACAGCTAACATGTATTCAACTTGGAATTGAAATACAATGCAGTTAGTATGATGCACCAAGCCCGGTGCATGCAAAACAGATGAATGAATGCAAACATGCTATCATACTGTATGCTAATTGAAATATGCCCTAATCTAACCATCATAATCAGGTAAATAAAATGGAAGAAAGACGTGGGGTTGGAAGACATACATCACACTCACCCACACTTATTACAATTTTGCCCTCGCACAGATGGTCCGAATAAATATACATCTTAATAAAAGAATAGTACATCTAAATAATACACCCAAATAATGTACAAATTCCTAATTAATTAACAAATTAACTAAGAAAGTCAGAATCGCATGCAAGCGAGGGATCGCTTGATTCCGCTCCGGGTGATGAATGATGCATGTTCGGGTTGCCTTTGTGTGGAAATCCATGACGATGCCCCAATTAGCCTCTGTTTGCACCTATTCTTGAAATGCGTGCCAAGCTCTGAAAAGTTGCTGATTCTTCATTTTGCTGCAACAGAGAGCAGGAAAAGGGCATGGCAATGTATTTTCACAAATGTATGCATGTCTCGATCCTCGTGCCACCAATCACACATCTCGATGTATGATGGCCGAGGAGTCGAATTGCACAACTCAATATGAAATGAATGCATATGAAAATACAACAAAACCTAACTCCATCATGGATAATCTGGAGTGTCGGTGACTTGGGAATTAAGACACGTTCCGTCACTCGGAGTACGGAACGTACCTCGTTTCCCATGCCCGAGCTAATTCCTATCCCGAACACGTTGCAATATGCATGATATGCGTGAAATGCAACTAAGATACAATCCTAACATACATAATGTTATGGAATGGCATACACGCTACGCGAGGTGATACACAACCGAGCATACACAATGCTATGGATGAAATGGCATACGCAATGCAATATGGGCTTACACCAACATGAGAGAGCCTCAACCACACTCACATAAGAGGCCATTAGATGAAAATGAGACAACTCGAAATACGTGCACGCATGCACGCAAACCGAGGACCGAACCTACGGCACGGATTGCCACTCTAATGAGACATGGCAAGACATGGAATATGATATGCAAACATGCAAATTTCAGAGGCAAAATGACATGTAAAACAGCCCCGAAACATGGTGAAATGAAACCTGATGCAAGGAACGAGTCCCGAAACATGGAATTAAGCACATGAAATGGCCTATAGTTATGCAATGCATGCATGATTTGTACATGAAGTGTGAAGACAGAAGCTAGGAAGCCCCAAAAAAAGCATTTTTACAGTTCAAAGCATGGCCAAAAAGTGGGTACAAACAGGGAAAAATTAGCATGCAAAAATGGGGGGCCAAGAGAGGTAATGAAGCAAGTCATAGCTGCTGATCTCAAACACAGAAGGCCCCTTCTACAATGTTGAATAGGGGCCAAAAATATGATGTTTTTCAGTAGATGAAAATCCCCAAAAACAGATACAAGTATGGCAAACAATTCATGCAAGAAATGGGCCAACGAAGGGGCAAAGAAGTAACTGATATATAGGGGTCTCAAAAAAGTGATGGACCTTCAACAATGTTGAAGAGGGTCCCAAAATATATCATTTTACAGTAGATGATCAAGCCCAAATCAGTATACAAACATGCTCAAAATACAATGCAAGATTAAGGCCACAAGAGGGCTATAACATGAAGTACAAAAATGATGTCTCAAACAGCCATGGACCCTTGATGAAACATGTATAGGAGGTCAAAATATGGCCATTTTCAGTTCTGACCAAGGTCCAAAAACAAAATCTTAATAAGCTAATAAATCATGCAAAAATGGGGACCAAAGAGGGGTACAATGACAAGTGATACATGGAGGTCCCCAACAGTATTGATCCCTTCTTAAATGTTGAAGATGGGCTCAAATTAGGCCTATTTAAAGTTTACATCAGGCTCCAAAACAGATCACACATAAGCCAAAAATACTATGCAAAATAATGGCATTCAAGGGGATATTGAAGCAAGTGCAACATGGGGGCCCCAAACAGTGTTTAGCCCTTAATGAAAAAAGAAAATGAGCCCAAAAAAATGACCTTTTCAGTTTTGGTCGGAGCTCAAAACAGCAAACAAAGAGGGCTAAGAAATGGGGCAAAAATGAGCTCAAAAGAGGGAGAAATGAACTTACCCTTGAGGACCAAGCCTTGGCTGCCTTTTGGACTGAGAAATGGTTCCTCCAAGCCTCTGAGAAGCTCCCCAAGCTGCTGGAAATGGAGTAGTGGTGGTGGTGCTAGGTGGTGATGAAGAAAGGGTGTAGAACTTGGAAGATTTTGAGGGTTTGGAAGAGAGGAAGAGGGAGATGTGTATGCCAAGCTCTTAGGGATTTTTTTGTAACCCTAAAACCAGGTTTGGACCACTGGTTATATGGACCAAAGAGGGGGAGAGAAGGAGGGAAAAAGTGGAGGGAAATTGCATCAAGTTTCCCTCCAAAAAAGTTCCCTCTGGATACAGGTTTTGGAGGGAAAAACAATGCACAGCTGTAATGTACTCACCCTGTGGAAGCTAGACGGCCAACTATTGGAGCTGCAGGTGGCCAGCCGGCCACCCCCCATGGCCGGCCGGCCAAGGGGCAAAATGGTCAAGTTGAATTTCTGGCCGACCATCACAAAAAGGTGTCCTCCCAGGTGCCCTCAACACAACCCTGTGGTTCAAAACTGGAGAAAGTGAAACATGAGAGAGAACAAGCCATTTTTCAAAGGGGTTCAAAAGGGTCAGGTGGAATTACTGGCCGGCCACCAACTTTTGGTGTCCTCCCATGTTTATACAACACAAATATGGGGGTTAGGATTGAAGAAAGTGACCCTAGGGTGGTCAACATTGGCTTGGAAGTGAGAAAAATGGGCGTCGGAGGGCGATGATGGAATATAACTGGTTGCTGAAACAATTGTTGGCCTCCCACCCTTCTACGGCCTTCCTGATGATGAAACAGAGGTACCTGCCAGAAATGAACGAAAACCGATGCAAAACAAAGGTTCCGGGGCCGAAACGCTCAGTCCGAGGTCTCGAAAACTGCCTGTTGGGCACCGGGTGTGATGTTCGACCACGAAGTTGGTCTTTCAGACCACAGTGTCCCTCGAAAGGGAGTAAATAGGATGCATGCCAAAAACCGGAGCAAACGGAGGGGGTTAGGCGGTCCCGAACCGAGGCGCACGGCCTCACGGCTCCGAAAACCAGGAATCGGGCTCCGAAATGGGCAAAATGGCCTACGGCCACGAAATGTAGCCCACGGCCATTGAGAGATGATCTACTAGACCTCTCCCTCCCCTTAGGGAAACGAAACAGAGAAAACCGAGTCTGGTTCGTAAACCGAGGCAAGGCACAGAAAAGCTCGGAAGTCCGGAGGCAGGGCTCACGGCCGAGACTCTGAAACTTCTGAACGAGCACGATATGCAACATCACCAAGCGCTCAATCGGTGACGTTTGAGTCTTAAGGTCGGTCAAAAATGGGGTGTCTACAGCAGGTTATAGACACGAAAAGCCCTACTGCTGGTTGAATACCCTAGAAAAATACCTTCATCACTTCGGGAGTCAAATTTACCTAGGGGCTCCCTATCTTTGAAGATGTAATATTTACTCCCAAAATTTTTGAAGTATTTTACGTTAGGTTTCAAACCTTTCCACAATTCATATGGAGTTTGTAAAGTGCCGGGCCTTAAATACACGCGATTTATGACATAAACCGCAGTATTTAGGGTTTCAGCCCAAAACTTTGGAGGAAGTTTCTTACTAAGGAGCATAACCCTAGCCATTTCTTGAACCACTCTGTTCTTCCTCTCAACCACTCCATTTTGTTGTGGAGTAATAGGTGCAGAAAATTCATGTTTAATTCTATGCATATCACAAAAATCTGAAAATGAACTATTTTCAAATTCACGACCATGATCAGTTCCGATTCTTATGATACGCCCAATGGAAACACCCTGTTCATTTTAGATTTTAAGGACTAAAGCCTAGAAAGCATCAAACGTATCAGATTTTTCCCTTAAAAAATTTACCCAAGAAAACCGAGTAAAATCATCAACAGTTAGAAAAATGTATCCTTTACCTCCAATGCTTTCAGTGCGAGTAGGACCCATTAAATCCATGTGAACCAATTCAAGTGGACGTTTGGTTGTAAAGCTATTCACCTTTTTATGAGAAGCACGGGTTTGTTTTCCAAGTTGACATGGTCCACACACATGGCTCAAATTCTTACCAATTTAGGTACTCCTCTCACAAGCTCTTTGTTGGCAATCTTAGTTAGGTTTTTGAAATTCATGTGACCTAATCTTTGATGCCACAAATCAATGTTACTTATGATGGCAGAGTGACAAGTGAGATCATCAGTAGTAACAATCCCATAGCAATTATCAGATGTGCGAACCCCATGTAAGACAGTATTTCCCTTTTTATCCAAAATTTCACATTTATTTTTTGAAAACAATACTTCATGATGGGAATCACACATTTGACTAATGCTTAAAAGGTTTGCTTTAAGACCATCAACAAGTAGAGCATTATCCAGTTTGGGAAGACCAGCAACACTTATAAAGCCCTTACCAATGACTCTAGAAGTGCCGCCATCTCCAAAGGTAACAATTCCTCCTTCATATTTTTCAAGAGAGGTGAAGTAGGATTTGTTACCAGACATGTGACGAAAACAGCCACTATCAATGTCACACCCCAAACCCGCCCCTAAAAGTTTGGGCATGACCCATTCGAAACCAGACACTAAACCTGTTATACATATCTTATGGGGCCTGAACGGAAGCATGCAATAATATAAAATACATCGAATAACATCCATTGAGCTACTTCTAACATGCCAGGATCTCAACATCACACTAAGTAAATATTATCTGAGCGGTTTACATCCACATGCCTCGACTCAACCCCACAGATAGGCACATAACAAAAATAATAATGAAGAAGGAATTATTTACAATCAACCCAAAAATAGACATCTAATGCATAAATTGAAACTCGGCAAAACTTTACAAAAAGAACGGCTTCAGGTGGTGGCTGGGCGCCTCAAGGTTGACAAGAGGGACACAAACTTTAAAGGTTGGGGTGAACTCCCGATTGGCTACCTCTGAAGCAGCAGACAAAATACAGAATGAGCGAACTCAGTGAATAATAGTACATAAATATTGTGATATTTAACCTGACTAATCAAAACATATAGTTGCAGATACAAATTATTACCTACATTCCGTGATCAATTCCAAACCAGCCATAAGCCTACAAATGCAGAAGGACCATAGGTCCAGGGATCGTAAAATGTGAGATATCGGCAACAGAGATATCGAGCAATGTAAATAACCGAAGTAGCAGAACTAACAGGAATAACACAACGCATAAGCGTGATAACAGAAATAACAGATGTATGGACTTAAGAGGTGGCTCGTACGGATTCCAGAGGTGGCTCCCACCAAAGTGTAGCACTTCGTTCCGTACAGCACTTTGTTCCATACCAGAAAATATTAGAACGACCTAACGGTCCAGAAATATCATAAACATAATCTTATCAGAAACAAAGTCTTATGCATTTCCAGATTCCAAACCATTTTCGTAATCATTTTCATAATTATTTCCATATTCAGATTTTGCATAAGATCATAAGTGGTACACCCATTAGCCATCAGATCAGGTAGGTCCGAAGACCACAACAGGTAGGTCCGAAGACCACAACAGGTAGGCCCGAAGACCACAACAGGTAGGTCCGAAGACCACAACAGGTAGGCCCGAAGACCACAACAGGTAGGCCCGAAGACCACAACAGGTAGGTCCGAAGACCACAACAGGTAGGTCCGAAGACCACAAGGATCCATATCTTGCGCGCAAGTAGCCATGGTATTGTTACCCCAAGGCAAGGGCCATAGGCCACGGTATTGTTACCCCCGGGCGAGGGCCATCCGGACTAAGGGTGCCACAAATACTTTTCAGAAAAACTGGGCATTCATTCATTCATTTCCAACATATCATAGCTTTTCAAAAATCAATCATTTCGTATCATGGTATACTGAAAATACATAACATAAGTTTAACAAAACGTTGTTGATAACTGTTAACACAAGACAACATAGTATATAGCTTGCACGCTTTCAGAAATACATACGTACCACCATTCTATAATGTATATAGATAACCATAACATCAACAGGCCGGAATAACTTATAAACCAACTTTACAGTGTTAATAGCTGTATGCAATTCGTATACAGAAGTATGGGTAATTCATAGGATGGTATATTGACAATAATCAATAGCCATAACTCAAAATACGGAGTAGGTTCAGAATCATACCGATGTGTGCTAACTCTTTCAATGTTCACATCAATTCTCAATCAACAAACACGTTACCATATTAGCTCACGAAAAATAGAATGCTGTTACCAATATTCTTAATGGTAAACAAGGCATATTTGTACATTTGTAGTACTATTACTTACAGTGTTTAGATGCTAGGTCCGTCCCTGCAGCTAACCCTACACAATTCAATTCAACAACATTAACACAACCCCACGTAATCAACATAACTCCACATAATTATCACCATCCAATATAATCCAAACTATTTAACATCATTCCACTCAGTGCTACCAAATATAATTTCACATAATTCAAATTAAATTGCTAAGGCTCAATTTACATCATCCACATCATCAACAAACCCTTCCCCCCAATCTCCTTCCTCACTAAGACATGATTCACAAAGCTTCTAACAAGTTCGTTCGCAAATTTAAACATAATTTCCAAGTATCACCAAATTCCAATTAAACTTGTATATACATAATTCAATACGTCAATTTCATTATTCTACATTCAATTTGGGTTAAATCTTTGGTTATCATCCTTAAGAAACTTAGGGTTTCAAGAAAATAATGAGATTTCAAGAAATAATCAAACTTATTAACCCAACACTATTTTTCCATCAACTACACATCTAGGACTCATAAACCATTATTTAAACCCATCAATTAACTCCCAATATCTTCAAACCATAAAACCCCCAATGTTCAAACCCCAAAATTCCCAAAATCTCATAATTTCTTCCATATACATAACATAAATGAAAACTTGCACCATTATACAATGAAGACACCCCCAACCAATCTATGGATGTACATATTAAAGAGTCTTCAACCCTTACCTCAACAATCAAGCAAAGGGGTGAGCTTGAGAAGAAACTTTCACCAATCCAAATTTTAATCGGGTAAAAACATTGATCCTCCTTAGTTCTCCATCCTACATGCCAAAACCATGGTGGATTGTTGATAAAAATGGGTGAAATCAAAGGTTTGAGAGTTAGGGTTTCGGACTAAGGCAAAGAGGAAAGAAGAGGGTTGAAGGAAATCTATGAAATGATCCAAAAATCCCGTTCTTAAAGCTGCTGTCCCGTAATTCCCGCTCGAGCGGACTGTTTTCCGCTCGAGCGGACCTGCCCTCAGCACAGATTCCGAAACTTTGAACAGGTATAACTCTCCCATCCGAACTCCGTTTTAGGTCGTTCTTGTGTCCAAATTGAAGCCCCAGAAATAAGCTTTCCAATGATTCTAACCTCACATCCAAATTCAAGGTGTGGACAAAGAAAAGGATAAAAGAGTGACGGCTGGTCGCCGACAATTTATTCTAATTAAAGCTTTTGGCCCAATCTTACTTTGTCATCATATTACCACCACAACCAATACTCCAAAATAAAATAAGAAGGTTCCAAATACACTAATAAAAATGTCCAAAACAAACCCACACCTCAGAAATACAACTCAACCTAGAGGCCCACTCGAGCGTCAACTCTTCCGCTCGAGCGTGCAGACCAACAAAGCCGTCCGCTCGAGCGTAAACTCCCCCGCTCGAGCGGAGAATCACAACTCCCAGAATCTCAGGCCGTCTGCACAATTTGCTGGAAACTCCAAAAGTCCGCTCGAGCGTCAACTCTTCCGCTCGAGCGGAGGGAAGAATTCTGGGTCGTCACAATCAAGATACCACATGTGTGAGTCACGTGCTTTTAAGGCAGTGTGAACAACTAAACAAGTCAAATCATCTTTCCTAACCCAAATCCTTTTGGTCTTGGTCAACGTCTTGGCGTTGTGAACACCCTCATGAATCTTGGTATTCCGCCTAAACATGTAAGGTTGTCTCCTAATCCAAAAAGTATTCGAATTTCTACCCTTTTGAGACATCTTACCAAACAGTTCATAGCAATAAGGACAAATGTGGCCATACCTACCACAATGATGACAAATAAAAACAGGTTTTACCTTCTTTTTGTTGATCTTACCCACTTTCGGTAGATGAAGAGAGGAATCATCCTGGTCTACCTTCAGCTTTCCTTTTGCTTGAGTCTTCAGGTTATGTGAGGTAGAGGCTTGTCCCTTGTGAGCTGTTGCGCCATAGCCTAGCCCACTTTTGTCAAAACCCATTTGTTGAGACCTGAGGATGTCTTCTAGAGATTTGGAACCTTTGTTCCACATAGAGATTGTTGCTCTAGCAATACGAAGTTCTTCATCTTTTTGACAGACTATTTCTTCCAATGCAGCTTGTGACATCTCAAAGCTTTCAAGCTTTTCTTCATATGTGGAATACACTTTTAGAAGTTCATTCCTTTCAGTTTCACAGGATAGAAGTTTTCCACATAAGTCTTGCCTATCACTTGAGATCTTGATGACATTCTGTTTTGCTATTACAAGTTCTCCTTTTAGCCGGACATTCTCGCTCTCACATGTTTTGAGTTTGAGAGAGATTTTGTCATTGGTTTTGGACAAATTCAGAGATTTCTCGTACAGCTTTTCGTAAGCTTGTTGTAGTTCATCGATATTGATCTCATTATTGTCTTCAGATGTTTCATCATCCTCTTTTTGCTCTTCATTCTCCTTGATCTCATCCAATCTAGCAACCAAGGCAGATAAGTTGCTGGATGGTAGTGGAGGTGAATCTCATCTTTTATGGAATTGGCTCAAAATTTCCCATTAATCTTTAGCCTTTGGGCAGTGAACAACCCGTTGATGTTCTTCATTAGAAATTGCACCACGAATAGTGATCAGGGCTCTTTGATTGCCCGGATTATCTACGCTTTCTGTATCTTCTTCAATGGCTTGCCAACCTTCTGGTTCAAAAGCTCTTAGAAAAGCCCTCATTTTGATTTTCCAATACAGGTAGTTAGTCCCATCAAAGGTGGGAGCATGATGCAAGTTCTGACCACGAGCTACTTCCGAAGGCTTTGGAAGAGGTTGAGTAAAAGTGGTCCAAAATGCCATGAAAGCACTATCCCCATCTTCATCGGATTCAGGTTCTTCGGGTTCTTGCTCCGACCAGCTTTCATCATCCCAAGTCACAGTGTAGACTTTCTTTCGATTCTTTTTCGAAGGGCATTCAAGGGACATATGACCAAACCCTTGACATTCATAGCACTTGACCCCTTGCCCCCTTACAATCTTCTTTTCAGTTTTTTGAGCAAATTTTGGTGGAAACGTTTTGGGTTTATCATTACTCTTATCTTTTGAAATAGGATCTCTGAAATTAGGCTTCTTTTTCAAAAAAATTTTAAACTGTTTTGTGAGCATAGCCGTCATCTCAGACTCTAAATCAAATTCAGTCTCCAGAGGTTTTGCAGTCTCATGAGCACTCGTCAAAGCCACACTTTCTTTTTGTTTTTTCTTTGAAATTTGGTGGGCTTCATAAGTCCGCAAATTTCCAACCAATTGATCGAGCTTGAGGGGATCAACATTCTGAGCCTCTTTAATGGCTGTCACCTTTGATTAGAACCTCTCGGGAAGGGACCTTAAAATTTTTCCAACAACTTTAGCTTTCGGGATTTTTTCATCGAGAGTGAAACAGGAATTCACGATATCACTGAGTTTTGCATAGAAATCATCAAACGTCTCATCATCGCGCATAAAAAGGGTTTCAAAGGCGGAGGTGAGACATTGAAGTTTTGACCTTTTAACAGAGGTAGTACCTTCGTGAATCGTTTCAAGAATATCCCACGCCTCTTTTGCTACCTCACACGTGCAAATTCGACGAAATTCTTCAGGTGTGACGGAGTAAAAGAGGGAGTTGAGAGCCTTGCTGTTCCAACTCGAGTTCTAGTAATCAGTTGTGTCCCATTTATCAAGGGGTTTAGGAATATCTACACCATCAATGGTGACCATAGGTTCACTCCACCCATAGACCACGCAGTGCCAAACTTTCTCATCGATGGATTTTAAAAATGCTCTCATACGAGCTTTCCAATAAGAATAGTTTGTACCGTCGAGTAAAGGAGGTCTATGAGTCGAGTTACCTTCACGAATAGAATCCATAATACTAGTCACACAAAATCACACTCCTATAGTTTTGATAAAACAAAGAGTGACCCGCTCTGATACCAATTGAAAATCCTAAGTGATTCGTGATTAGATCAAGATTAAAATATTCCAAATCCCAATTATTCAAAACACTCAATCTAAAATCAACAAGCACTTACGAGAGTAATTTTAGTTTGTTTGTTTTTAGGAATAAATAATAAATCGACACAAATGATTTTTACGTGGAAAAACCACAATTGAAGAACCTTCAATTGTAATAAAAAACAACGGGCGAACCGCCACTAATCAATCCACTACTGAAGAAAGAAAGATTACAAAGATAATACACAAATTACCCAACCCAGTCAATTTGTCCTCAAATCTTCTGTAACTCTTTCACCACGCCTTCGTCACGGAACTGATCAATTCTGAAGTTGATTCCACAACTTCACTTGTCGAATTAACACATATAGAATCAAACGCCTTTTGAAACTCTACGTCTTTGATCTTCGGAAGCCACCGAAGAGAACTCTCTTAAATATAAAGTATCAAACTCCTTGATGTATGAATCTCAATTCATAAGTTTAGAACTCTCTCAAGAACATCAAGAAAAACTCACAAAAAACTCAGAAGAAAACTTCAAACAAAACCCTAGAAAACCCTAAACAAGATCTAGGAGAAGTAATCCTAAAACAGACCCAACATGCGAATTTATAGAATCTGAGTTCGTGTGGTCCGCTCGAGCGTGGGAATGCCCGCTCGAGCGAAGGTTTCAAAATTGAGTGATCCATATAGGCTTCACGCTCGAGCGGAAGGTTCCATGCTCGAGCGTCGAATCACACCATCTAGTACTTTTTCAAGCGAAGTAGAGATACTGTGACCTTGTAATCCCCGCTCGAGCGTCACTTTCCCCGCTCGAGCGGGGAGACCAAACTTGGAAAATCTGGAAAGCTATAACATGTTACAACCTTGGTTTTAATCCACGAAATTTGACAACAAAGGGTCCTAACACACATATTTGAACATTTCAATAAATGTCCAATATAGGGAGTGTTCGTTGAAAACTTAGATGGACCATGACCACCTCAGGCCATAATGTGGCTTTGTCCTTGAATGCGGCCCAAATCTAGCAATTCATGTCTGATCAGCAAAAATTTAAACTTAGTTAAAGTTTTGCATAAAAATTGCAAATCTAGATTAAATTTGGACAGGATATGCATAGAGCTCTTACAGCTTTGAAGAAAAAAAAAATGGCATTGGTTTGTGAAAATCCTAAGTGATTTGTAATTAGATAAAGATTTAATTTCGCCAATTCCCAATTATTCAAAACACACAATTTAAATCAATAAGCACTAACAAAGGTGGTTTAGATTGTTGTTTTCAAGAAGTAATAAATCGACACAAACGATTTTTACGTGGAAAAACCATAATTGAAGCACCTTCAACTGTGATCAAAAACCATGAGCGAACCGCCACTAATCAATCCACTACTGAAGAAAGAAAGATTACAAAGACAACCAACAAATTACCAAACACATCAAATTTGTCTTCAAGCTTTTGTAAATCTTTCGCCAAAGCCTTCGTCTCAGAATTGATCAATCTGAAGTTGAATCCACAACTTCTAGTGCCGAATCAACGGCCACGCTTAGTATCAAACTCCTTTGATGCTCCACGCGTGAATCTCCGGATTCCACCGAAGAAGAACACTCTTGAATATGAAGTAACAAACTCCTTGATGTATGTATCTTAGATCATAAGTTTAGAACTCACTCAAATCATCAAGGAAAACCCAACCAGACTTTCAGAAGAAAACCTCAAACAAAACCCTAAGACCCTTAAACAAGATCTAGGAAAAGTAAACCCTAAAATCAGCCTAAACAGATATATATAGAAAACAGAGGTCATGATCTCCGCTCGAGCGCAGGACAGCTCGCTCGAGTGGCGTCAGTAAAATACGCGTGTGACCAAACAGGTTTTCGCTCAAGCGCTAGAAGATACGCTCGAGCGCGAAATCACACTTCTTAGTGTGTTTACAGACACGGCCAACTACTGAGATAGCACACATTACGCATGAGCGCCAATAGGCCCGCTCGAGCGGGAAAGACAAAGAAACAAGGAAAATTACAACTTTTCAAAACAGAGTTTGTACGAGGATTTGACAATAAAGGGACCTAACTATTTGAAACAACTCAATTGCCAATTCAAGATATATATATATATATATATATGTGTGTTTTGGTGTTATATTAAGACAATCTCAACCTAATCCGAACTCCTCGAACTGGGGCTTGATAAGTCAAATTGGGCTCAAGATCGAGCTCAAACTAGCCTTGAGAAAAACACTACATTTTGAGCTAAGCTTGCACAGGCTCTCATTCTAATCGAATACAGTCCAACCATCTGATGGACGAGCTTTGAGTATTTTTTGAGATGTGCATATCATGACACTGAATAGTGAATGATCTATATTATTAAAGTGAATTCTTACAAATTCTAAAACTCGCAAAAACCATGATTCGTATCCGTTTGTGGAACATTTTTTTATCTAGCTTTGCTACATATATTCCTATTAATCTACTAAGTTGGATTGGAAGGTGTTGTCTGAGCACTTCGAACTTACAATGAGATCTCGTTTCAATTGTCTAAAACTTTCATTTTGTTAGGCTTTGTGTATATAATTCATTAAATAAAAAAAAAAACTAAGTGAATCCAATAATCGCAACCTACTCAATTTATCACTTTTTTTAATTCAAAAAATTGACGAGAAGTAACCATTTACTTTTTTGAATGATATACATAAATGAGATCATCAAAATAGAATCTGTGGTATTAAATATATATTTTTATGTATTTATTCATTTAATTGGGTGTTAGAGAGACTATATTGGGTCCATGAATGTGTTGTTTGCTTGTTTTGTTACTCATTTTTTTTTTTTTTTTATCAACAAAGAAAAGGAAACTTTATTGATGGGATGAGTAAAAACAAGAAACAAAATATATCAATAAATGAGGGAAGTGCAAAAAGCATCATAGCTAACACTCCACAATCCCAACTAGGTTGGCACCAAGGAGTAAGTACAATCATCTGCTAGCACTAGACCCATAGATTGGCGAGAAACCAATCCAAAACAGAGAAACAAAATGAAAACAGAGAAAAAAAGCCATCCGACCACACCCAACATATTGCACCCAAGGTATGCTGCCAGCAGGTAACACCCTTACACCAGCAACTGCAACTAATGTATGCTGCCATAGGACATAACATATTTCACCCAACCACACCCAACATACTGCACCCAAGGTATGCCGCCAGCAGGTAACACCCTTACACCAGTAGCTGCAGCTGATGTATCCAAACGAAAACAGGTAACACCAACAGTTGCAGCTGATGTATGCTACCATAGGACCTAACATATTTCACCCAACAGCACCCAAGGTAGAACAGAACATATGGCACCCAACACAGAACCTCAACACAGAACATATTGCACCCTTACACCAGCTGTTGTTGTATCCATGTCTTCTATATGCTGCCATAGCAAAACACCTCAACCAACAACCAATAGCCTACCAGAGCAGAATAGAAGTCATAACCCTCAACCAACAACCAAAACAGAATGCCACCAACAGCAGATATCAACAAGAATGCCAGCCATAGCCCAACAGCAGTATACCATAGCTATATGCTGCCACAGCAAAACATCTCAACCAACAACCAATAGCCTACCAGAGCAGAACAGAAGTCATAACCCTCAACCAACAACTAGAACAGCAGAATGCCAGAATGCCATCAACCAGAATGCCACCAACCAGTAGAACAACAGCCATAGCAAAATATAAAGTAAAACATCAGAACAGCAGCCATAGCCTACCAGAACAGAATAGAACTCAACACCAACAGCAGCACTCAAATAATCTATATGCTGCCTTAGCAAAACACCTCAACCAACAACCAATAGCCTACCAGAGTATAATAGAAGTCAAAACAGAATGCCACCAATAGCAGATCTCAACCAGAATAACACCAGAGTGCCACAACAACCAGCAAAACAGCAAAACAGCAGCCATAGCAAAATATAAAGTAAAACAACATAACAATAGCCATAGCCTACCAGAACATAATAGAACTCAACACCAACAGCAACACTCAAATACACAACCTGATCTGATTCAGATTGGAAACAAAATCTTAGATGGAATATGAATTACCATAAGAGTGGTTTTTCAACCAAATTGCGATTCTAACCTTAATAAGCTCAATGATCTCCAAGAAGTTGAGCTAGGCACTGTTGAAAACACAATCATTTCTGAGCTTCCAAATTGAGCAAACAACAAGTGGCATGACTTTCCATATCTGTAATTCTTTCTTCTTAAATTTTGTACCAAGCCACCAATCAAACAAATCCACAACAGAGCAAGGGAAAACCCAAAAAAGACCCCACCAGTCAATGATAGCAGACCAAATTTTCCAACTAAAGGGGCAAAGAAGCAAAATGATTAATGGTCTCCAAGTCAGATTTGCAAAAGATGTACTGAGTAACATCCTCCCCACTGAGAATTCCAATATGATGAAGGAACACAGATGTCTTTACTAGACCTTTCCAAACTAGCCAAGAGAAAAATTGGACTTTTGGTGGTGAGATATTGTTCTAAATGAATCTGGGCATAAACAGATCAGGACCTTTGTTAGACTGCCACCAGCAGAACAAATCCTTTGCTTTGAAGATACCCTGAGATGAAGCTTTCCAACTCATTCTATCCTCCACTCCATGCTTTAGTGATGGCCCATCTCCCAGTAAAACTTGCATATTATGTACTGATTCATCTTCCCAAGCTAACAGAGGTCTCCTAAAACTGAGATTTCAATTAGAAGAGCTAGATTTCCTGACAATGAAGTCTAATAGAGATCCATCCTTATCAGAATAAAGACTAAAAGGCCTAGGAAATTTAGACTGAAGGCATTCAGTCCCCACCCAGATATCCTTCTAGAAAGATATGCTTGCTCGATTACCAATAACTAATTCTGAGTTAGATAGAAAGAAATTGAATAAAGCAGGATTTTCTGAAGCAAGACCCATAGTGTCCTTCGAAATCCATGAGCAAATAGTAATGGTGCCTTGAGAATGGAACCAATTACCTGTTCTGGTACTATACTTGTTGCAGATTAATCTTCTCCAAAGAGCTTGCTTTTCATTACAAAACCTCCCCCACCATTTAGCAAGAGGGCAAATATTGACTTGACCCAAACTTCTTACACCTAAACCTCCTTGCATCTTTGTCAGTGAAACATCCTTCTAACTAATCAGGTGAACCTTTCTTTTGACATCTGAATCACCCCACAGGAAAGAAGCTTGAACTTCATCCACCTTTTTTGTTACATATTTTGGCAATTTAAACAAGGAGAGGTAGAAAATTAGAAGGCTAGATAATGTGGATTTGATGAGGGTGAGTCTACTGGCAAATGATAGGAACCTTTTCTTCCATCCTGAGAGTTTTCTCTTAAATTTGTCCAAGACTGGTTTCCAAGTGGCTTTCCTTCTGGGATTGGCAGCAAGAGGAAGCCCAAGATACTTTAAAGGCAGCTTCTGATTAAGGCAATTCAATGTGGACGAAAAAATATTGATTAAAGCCTCGGAGACACCAACACCATAAACTGTATTCTTGTGGAAATTAATTTTTAGACCTGACATAATTTCGAAGCACCGAAGTATTCTCTTCAAGGTTATGATCTGTAGTAAATCAGCTTAACAAAAGAGGATGGTGTCATCAGCAAATTAGAAGTGAGTGAAGTGCAAGCCAGTGGGACCAACAACAGCCCCTTTGATTAAGCCCAAATCCATAGCTCTGGTTAGGAGCAAATTCAACCCCTCAGCAACAATGTTAAAAAGAAAGAGTGAGAGTGGATCACCCTGTCTAAGCCCTGTTTCTGGTCGGAACTCATCTGTGGGTGAGCCATTGACAAGAATGGAAATGCTAGCAATTGTTAAACAGGATTTCATCCATCCCAACCATTTTGTACCAAATCCAAACTTGACAAACAGATCAAAAAGGAGCTCCCAATTTACAGTATCGAAGGCTTTTTCAAAATGAAGCTTTATGATCACCCCTTGGGTATTGGATTTTTTCCACCAATCTATAATCTCATTAGCAATGAGCACACCATCTAGAATACTCCAGCCCTCTAGGAAGGCAGATTGTGCTTCACTTACTATGCTAGGTAAAAACAAGCTTCAATCTTCGAGAGAGAACCTTGGAAAGAATCTTATAGACAGAGCTAATCAGGCTAATGGGTCTGAAATCAGATAGAGACAAGGGGTTTTCCTTTTTTGGAATGAGGTTGATAAAAGAGCAATTGAGACCCCTAGCTAAAATTCCATTCTCATGAAATTCGAACATAAACTTCATAATGTCATGCTTCATAACTTTCCAACATTTTTGGAGACAAAATAAGTTGAAGCCATCAGGGCTTGGGGCTTTATTCCCATCACAGTCTTTAATGGCAGCCCAAACTTTATCTTTAGTGAATACAGTTTCCAGCATGGCAGATTCAGTGGTAAGGGTGTTAATAGACTTGAATTGCCCCCCCAATTTAGGCCTAATTTTCCAATACTCAGCATATAGATTTTTGAAAGGGTTCACTACTGCTTGTTTGACTTCTCCAGGTTGCACCACTAAGACCCCATTAACCTCGAGTGAGTCAAGTGAGTTCCTATTTTGTCTACTTGTGGCAGCAATATGGAAGAACCTGGTGTTCTTGTCACCCTTCAGTGCCCAACTGAGCCTAGATTTCTAGAGCTAGAGCCTTTCCTCCAATATTCTCAATTTCCATACTTCCCCCAATAACTCCTTTCTTTGGTCAGATTCCTTAACATGGAGTGGTCTTTCCTCAACTATCAAATCCCATGAGTGAAGTTCAGCTTCCTTCTCTTTAAGTTTTTCATTGATGTTACCAAATACTTCCTTGTTCCAAACTTTGGGCAAAGTTTTAAGGATTGCAATTTCTTTTTTAAAATAAATCCAGCCCATCCCTCCAAAGTAGGATTTTCCCAATTTTACTTGACTGTCTGTAAGAAGCTGGGATGCTTGATCCAAGCATTGATGAACCTAAAGGGTCTAGGACCCCAATCTCTGTCATCTTCCATCAGTATAATAGGACAGTGATCGAACAAGATTCTGGGTAAGCCTCAAAGTTTAAATTTGAATAATTCAAGCCATTCAGGGTTAAGAATAAATCTATCAATTCTACTCCACCTAAATCCGTCCTGAGAACTGCCCCAAGTGTATTTTCTGCCCAGCATTGGTAAATCCACCCCTTGAATCTTTTCAATAAAATCCCCAAAATCCTTCATCCCAACATCCCTCCTAACACAACCCTTCTTTTCCCCAATAAGTCTTACTTCATTGAAGTCTCCCCGAATGCACCATGGATGGATAAAAGAGCTTTTAATATTAATTAAGGTTTCCCATAGCTGCCTCCTTTTCAATATATCATTGGGAGCATGGACATTAACAATATTACAAATGAAGTTTGAAGAAGTGGTACCTAAAAGTAAGATGAAATTCTTACTACAGCAACAAGCTAACAGAGTGAAAGCCTCTGGTTTCCGAATACAAAGCAAGCCTCCTACATTTCCTATTGCATCCACTACCATGTATTCCATCTGATTCCCAGGCCATAGTGATTTAACAAAAGATTCTAACATTTATGCTCTCTTTGTCTCTTGAATTAGCATGAAATCCACTTTTCTGAGATTAATCAGCTCCCTTAATTTCCTTATTTTCTCAGATTTCCCTAATCCTCTGACATTCCATGACATTAACTTCATCAACACACAGGATAAGACTCCCAATCCACCCATATCCTACAAATCAGGGCTACTTAGCAGTATCCAACTACTCCCTTCTCACCAAGTCCTGTTTTTCAAGTTCCATTATCTGCTCTACTACGTCTTTTTCATTTCCTTCATCATTTAATCCAAGAAGCTTCCCAATTTGTAGAGTTGCTTGAGCATCATTTAGGAGATACCTTCCTTTGCTCGATCTGCTGGTTAAAGATATTGAATAAGATAATGCCTGGGATGCAGCTCGGAAGAGGACGCCTTTTTTTCTTCAGTTACCTCCAATGGCCATGGATTTGACTCCCCTTGAAGCTTTTCCAGTGCTTTTCTTCACTGAATGATGATTGCCCCTGATCTCCTTTGCTTTACTGACTTTAGCCTTCAGCTTTGACATTATGTTTGGATTGAGTGATTTGGAGAGAAAAGAAAAGAAATGGAGAGATATGTATTTCTCTTATTTGTTTAGATAATCTAAGTGGAGAGAAATGGAGAGAAATTGAGAGAAACTCATTTCTCTTATAAGCCTCATTTTCAATCTTTCCAAAAGTGGAGAGATTTGGAGAGAAAAGAAACCACTATTTTCATAATACCAATTTTGTCCCTATAAAAATAAAAGAAATGAAATGATTGAAAATATAAAAAGGTTATTTTGGTAATATAACATAAAATAATTTCTTTTCTTTTCTTTTCTCTTAATGAAATCTAACCAAACAAGAATGAGAGAAATCATAATCATTTCTTTTCTTTTATTTCTTTCTTATCCAAACAAAAATAAGAGAAATCACAATCATTTCTTTTCCTTTTTTTTTTTTATAACTTAAGTAATCATTTCTTTTCTTTTCTCTCCTAGGTTCCCAAACATAGTGTGAGTGTCTGCAATTACCCTCCATTGACTGAAATATAGGAAGGTGGGCATGTGAAGCTTGCAGTCCAGAGTGGATGACTTCACCTGATCTTACAAGGCCCACTTCGTTATGTACATGTGAACTTTGCAACCCAGAGTTGATGGGTTCAATTGATCTTACTAGGCCCACTTCGTTAAGACCATAAATGGGTTGAGTTCTGGAGTGATTAGGATTATCCAGTTGAACTGGGCCTAAAAACACTTCTAAGTTTACATTGGGCTGAGAGGAAGGTGGCCCACTCAAACTTTTCAAAAAGCCTGAAGTAGCCACATGCCTATCGAATTTTGGACTTCTGCTATCATCATTGAGACAGTTGCAGTCTGTCAACTGTGCCTCTTTCCTTATGCATGCGCTTCCAGCATTGATCATTCCCAAGGCACTAACTATCTCATGTATTACCGAGATAGCCAGAAGGCTATCCTTGTCTTCCATAGCAGCTTCCTTCTTCTGAGAAGTTGTACATCTAACAACTCCCAGACTCTTCACCCTCTCAAGTCATCACCAATTGCCACATCATCATCATCTTCTCTAGGGGGCACTCCATTATCACCATAGTGTTCCACACCTCTATTGATACTAACAGAACTGACGTTCCTCAAAGGATTAGCAGAACTGCTTGGATTTTGCATGACAACCATTTGTTCTTCACAAACTCTGATCTGGTAAAGTTTGCCTTTGCAGTCCAAAGTTATCACCTAGTTAATGCAATTCATAGCTTTGGTTGCTATTCAAATTTTTGCACAGCAAAGAGAAGACATGTCAAGAGTAGCTCTATCGTTCTCAATAACATCACCCCATAACATGCCTATATTTTTAAAGTTGGCAGAGTTCCAAAGATGAAATGGTACTCCATAGTAGCTAAGCCATACCTCCCTATCTTGCTTAATGAGTATGTCTTTGGTCCATTGTATGATGGACTCACACCAGTCATGAACCCAGTGCTCCAGATCCTTGCTTTATTTCTCATTTCTTCTTCTGAATTAAAAGTGAGGATCATTGACTTGCATCCAATCTCTCTTATCTGAACCTCGAGTCCACACTTGTTAAACACTTCATATTTGAAATCAGAAGCAAGACAGCAGGGCTTGAGTTTGACAACTAGGCTCCCATATAGCCAGTTGTTTCCATACTCTTGGACTTTAACTATCAGCCCTGTACCCTTTACATTACCAACCCTATTAGCCACCACATCAGCATAGCTTGGCCCATTAACACACAAGTTGTTTGTGTCAACTCGATTTCTGTGGACATCAATACCTACACCTCTCTGTAATACATGCTGTTTTCTGTTTTTGTCTTGGTTCTTACTGAACTCTGCCATTTTTACATTTATCTCGCGCTTGTCACACCAAGTGCCATTAGCCTTTTGGACAGCCACTCCCGCTGCCACTGAACAATTGTACCTTACAAATCCAAATTTGAAACTTGTTAGCTTCCTCCTCTTGTTAGGAATGTAGACATCCATAACTACACCAAACTTGGAAAACAGATTAAACAGAACCTTGGGAGACAATGATTAAGGTAGGTTATCAACAAAAATGGTGTGAATACCCAGGAATGCCGTGTTTGGCCATGCTTTCCTACGAAACACTGGAATCCAGCCACCCTTTGAGCCTTCACCTTTTTCACCACCTCTTTCCCCCATCTCTCTTTTATGGTTCATGTTTAGTGAATGGAGCTCCTACTCAGTAGTTTGCCATGTGTTTTGTCACTCATGAATTCAATATTTGTTTTCATTTGTTTAAGCCGTTTGGCTAATCAAGGAGATATTAATATTTACTTAATTTGTTAGTAGTTAGACATTAATATTTATTCTAATTGAACTTTTATGCTTTTATCCAATGTCAATTGTTTCCAAATTTGTACGATGCCATGCATCCTGCTCCAGCGGTAGTTATTTTGATGGAGAAAGTAAGCAACTTTGAAATATTGTTATTCGGTACCCAATTTGAATGTGATAAGTAATCTATAACTTTCGTGTTAGGATTTTAAAAAATAACATATGGGACAAATGGTGATTATTGTAAAACAAAAGTAATGCCCCAACAATATTGAATAATTTTTCACATATGAGTGAAGTATGGCCCAAACAGTATCTAAATTAATTTCTGTATAGGAAATTGTGAAAGGAAGAGCTTATTCATTCATTTCACAAATCTAGTCCAAGTAGCCAATTAACACTTTGAACCTGAAGATAGATGATCTTAATTGGAGTCAAAATTCGATTAGCTGGGAGTTTTCTTGGGCCGAATCTCAACCTTTGGATCTATTTCTCTTCTTCTCTTTATAAAGACTAATTTTCTAATTTGGCCAATTTATTTAAATCAACATTGAGCATTAAAGAGATGAGTTTAGTAGACAAGACAGAATGCAATCATGTTCAAAATTACAACTATAGACCATACTTTCTAATGTACAGCAAAATAATACAAAATCACATCAGAAAATCCAAAAAAAAAAAAGAAAAAGAAAAAGAAAAAGAGAAAAAAAACTCCATCCTCAGTCCTCAGGACAACACATGTATATCATGTATCAGGAACTTTATTACACACTACATAAGAATATAAGAGAAATATGAATGGAATGCTTTGGTGGCACGGGCTGGCTAGTTTGATGGAGGGGGTGAGAAGAAAGTAGGCATTATTGTTGGGATGGTTGGGATTGATGGAATTGTAGTTGGAATAGTGGGCACTGAAGTAGCCGGCAACGGTGGTAAACTCACCTTAGGAATAGTGGGCATGGTTGGTAGTGTTGGATTTGGCAAAGATGATGGGATTTGGGTGGTCGGCAAAGGTGGTAATGTGGACATTGGCAAGTTTGGGATTGTTGGCATTGTTGGCAAAGGCATACTTGCCAATGGTGGCAATGTGGTTTGGGGCAAGGTTGGCATTGCGGGCAATGGAGGCAGTGTGACCTTTGGCAGAGATGGAATTGTTGGCATTGTTTGGAGTAGGTTCCGAGCTGTCAAGCTCATCTGGATGCTTGAAAATCAAAGCATCAAAATCAGAGATAGAAAGAAAGTAGTACGACAAGCAGCCATTTGTTTCTAAGGATCCTGGAATGGAAGGTTGGTTTATGGAGCTTGATGATATTGTACTGCAGTTGACAAAGTTATTTTTGGATTGAAGAGAAGAACATAAATTAATGGGTATTTATAGAGAAGAAATACTAAGACAATCAAAACATATTCGGAAACATGTTATGTGAGTTTTATGAGATGTGGGTGGGGAAGCACCGGTTTGTTCACCTACCGCAAATTCAAATGTGAAGTCAAAATCAGAGGGGACTGTCACGTACGAATGCGATGGTGTTTGCACATAAAGTAGTTACAACAGTAAGGCCTATTGTGGGAAGATGCTAAAAAGTAATTTTTTGACTGTTAACCACGTTTTTGGCTTTTTTAGACAAATGATTTGAGAAGTTGGTAAAAAGTTGCATTTGACTTTTTTTTTATTAATATTTGTTTATGATGTCAAATCACAATAAAATGACCAAACTGCCCCATTCAATTTAAAATATTTACTCTTCACCCATGTAGCACATTTTGACCCATGAAAGGTAGAAGTAGAATTGTAATTTCACCAGTCACTACAACAAATCGCACCTTTGGCGACCATTTTTGGAGACTAAACAAATTTTAGACGCCAAAAGTACATTTTCTGGCGACTAAAATTTATATTTGTTGGCGTTGGTTCAAGATATCGCTACTAAAATATTTTAGTCAATAAATATTACTTATTGGTGACTAAATATAAATTTAGTCGGTAAAAACTCAAGTTTCAACGACTAAAAATTTGATTGGTCATTGTTAGTCCAAATTTTAGGCCCCCCCAAAAAAAATTTAATTAGTGATATTGATTTTTCCCGACTAAAATTAAAATTAGTCACCAAATAGTACTTTTGGCGACAAATATTTTTGTTGTTGTTCAATAACGTTTTGGCTACAAAAACATTTAGTCGGCAGATGTGATACCCCTGTTCCGTAATATGCAAATTGGTCCTTAATTTGAGTATGATTATGTATTTAGCATGATTTTATGTGTCATTATGTGAATATATGTGATTTTGAAGTTTTATCTGTTTACCATAGGCATATCTATTTGAATAATCTTCTTTGGAAATTAAATTGAGGGCCTTATCGACCACAGAACCCGAAATCGATTATGCCATTGTGATTAGCATAATTTTTAGAGCCTACGGTGAAATTTAATTGAAAATTTATTCAGGTCAAATTAAATGGATTAAATCGATGAATAGTGCCAAATTGCTTTATTATTATTTTATTGTGAGTGGTGATTTATGTAAAAAGGCACTATAGAACCATTCTCTCTTATATCCTCATTTGACTAATCAAACACTAAGGAAAAAGGGGAGAGGGTCGGCTAGAGTGAGAGAGAGTGTAAGGAATTGGAGTTTTGGTTCAAGACTTGAATCTTTTGAAGAGTTAGCTCAAGAATTGACTAGAGCTTAGAAGATCAAAGCTTCTAGGTGAGTAATTCTTGAAGTATAAATTGTAATTTTGTGTGTTCAAGCTAATTTGGTGATCAAGAGTAAGATTGAAAGGCAATTGTGTTGGATTTGTTGAATTGAAGCTTAATATATGCATGCATGTAAAGACTTACCTTGAAATTGCATGTTTGAACACAAATGTGTATAATCCATGTGAAATGTTAAAGGAAACTCATGTTTTAATCACCATTTGTGTTGTTTAAGTTGAGAATGTGGCTAATTCATCACATGCATGTATATATTATGAGAATGGGAGCTTGAATGCATGAATTTGTACATTGTTAATGAGTTTGATGTGAGATTGGGGCATGCATGTGACTTATTTGTGAAATTGAGCCTCATTGAGTTGTAATTTGGGGTCTATACCATGTTAGAACAGTTATATGTGAACTTTGAGCCTTAGAATGCTTGAGAAATTTGCTGGAAAATCGAATTGGAGCTCAAGAACACAATTTGGGAAACCCAGAATTTTGATGTCCACTCGAGCGGGGATTTCGAGCTCCCAGCATTTTTCTTGCAGGCATGGTGTCTGCTCGAGCGGGGAAGTTCACACTCGAGCGGGGATCTTGGAGGATGAACTTCCGCTCGAGCGTCCTAGTTCACGCTCGAGCATAAAAATGATGCATTTAGTACTTTTTGCAGACATAGCGTCCGCCCGAGCGGGTAAGTTCACGCTCGAGCGGGGAGTTATGTTGAGAGGCCTTCCGCTCGAGTGCCATATTGGACAATCGAGCGTAAATTTCACCTATCCAGTACTTTTGCAGGCCTTGAGGGGTCCGCTCAAGCGGAGAAGTCCACGCTCGAACGGGGACCCTGTTCTCTGAAATTTTGTATGCTCGTTCTGTGTTTCGTTTTCTGTTCTCTTTCACTTGTAAGCACTCTTACGCATATGTTAAGCATTGCAAATGAGTTAATGAGATAAGAATAAAGCCTAAAGAGGAATATGTGAATCAAAGAACGGATTGAACTGTTAGTGACCCGTTTGTGTTCATGAAATGTATAGGGTCAAGTTCCAGGGCAAATCCACAAGCCGATCACTGTGAGTAATATCGATATTTGAATGCTTATAAATGTCCAATTGTTTATTCCCTCATAAGCTTTATGAGTTGATAATTGGGATAGTGGACCAAAGCTTGACAGGAATGAACAAATGGACCAAAGGTCGTTTTGACATGAATGAGTGGGCCGAAGGCCGTTTTGATACGAATGAGTGGGCCGAAGGCCGTTTTGATACGAATGAGTGGGCCGAAGGCCGTTTTGATACGAATGTATGGGCCAAAGGCTGTTTTGACACAAATGAATGGGCCGATGGCCATTTTGACATGAATGGAAATATGATTTGGGCCCAAGGCCGTTTGGAGTATGTTGTCCTACATATTGTTTATATGACTTCTGTACTTGATATTATTCACTGGGCTATCGCTCACGCTCATTCATGTGTTTGTAGGTGAGCCGAGGGAAGTCCAAACCCAGCCCCAGTGAAGTCTGCCAGGAACAACATGAGTTTTGAGAAAGTCAGCCTTGTGTCTCACGCACGAGACCTATCCTTGCCATTTTGTTATGTAATTATATTTTGTCTTGCTGGCAAGGACTTTATGTACATTTGTAAATAGTCTGTCATGGGTTGACTTAGTTGGATGATCCTGTCTGTAAAGGATTTTGTAATACTGTACTTGTTGTGGGTTATTAACGTATATGTGCATGGTTTGTTTGAATGTGCATATAAGCACGGCTCTATGGACAAAATTTTTAATTTTTGCTTCCATTTGGCCCCTTTACTCTGATGAGTTATGTCTGTTTTGGTTTGAGGCCGTAGGTAATCACGGGATTACTGGCCGGTTATGTCCTTAACCCATAGGGGCGGGTTCGGGTCATGACAGCAGACCTATCCCTTTGCCGACAAATATAGAAATTAGTCGCTAAAGGTCCAATTTTCAACCTGCCAATCCTTTATTTCCTCGTGCGCCCCTATCTCTGTTTTGTTTTTTTTTAAACGAGCCCTCTCTCTGTAACATCACACTTTGTAACACACACATACACACACACCGTCCCTCACCAAACCTCACAAAAACCATCCCTCTCACCGTATCCTACCGTACGGTTGACATTACAACGGCCACTGCCCCCCATACAAATCACCACCATCACAACTCACCACCGCAGCACATCGCAGGTTCTCTCTCTCTCTCTCTCTCGCGTTCTCACTTTCGCTCACAGTCTATCTGTGCGTCTCTCTCCCTGTCACTTGAGCTCTCTCACACAGTCTCTCTCTGTGTCTCTCTCTCTCTCTCTCCCTCCCTCTGTCTCTCTCTCTCTCTCTTCTTTACTCTGTTTCCCCCTCTTCTGACATTGTTGGTTTAGGGTTTATTCAAATTTGAATGTATGTGCCTCTACTTTATTAAAAATTTGAAAGATGATGTTTAATATGTGTGTGTTTATAATGCTTTGTACACGTATAAGCGTCTCTCTCTCTCTCTCTCTCTCTCTCTCTCTTGCTTGAGCTCTCTCACATACAGTCTCTCTCTGTCTCTCTCTCTGTCTCTATCCCCCTTGCTCTGTTTCGCACATTGCTCTCTCTCTCTCTCTCTCTCTCTCTCATAATTACAGACGGAATGTAATTAGCACATTTAGGTTGGGAGTCAGACCCAAAAACGCCTTAAACTTGTTCTGAACATTTACTCGCTTCAACTTCTGGTGATTAATACAAAGTCGCAATGTGCTATCATTCTTCTTGGCAAAGAGAGTTGGTGCTCCCCAAGGTGATGTACTAGGGCGGATAAAGCCCTTATCTAAAATTCCTGGAGTTGAATCTTCAACTCACTTAACTCGGCAAGTGCAAACCTATACGGTGCCATAGAAATTAGTGCTGTGCCAGGCACTAAGTCGATAGAGAACTCAATCTCACGGTGAGGTGGTAAACTATTGAGATCCTTAAGAAAAACGTCTAGGTATTCACAAACTACCCTCGACAACTCAACTAGAACCGTATCACTCTCAACACCCAATAATGTAGAAAGTAGGAGACTAAGCTCGCCCTGACCCCGAGGATCATACACTGGAAATAAGGCTCTATCAACTCTATCCCTCAAGAAATAAAAACAATCACCACTCAACGTACATATAGTAACCCTTTGACAGTAACAATCTATAATAGCCCGATAGGATGACAACCAATGCATACCCAATATGACATCAAAATTCGATATATCAATCAACGCATATGCAAAAGGAAATCAACGACCGACAACATCTAATTCACAACCCCGATACCCCTGATGCAACACAACCTCATCACCAACATGTGACTCTACCTTGAGTGGAGATGCTAATTAAGCCACTTCTACCCCAATGGAGATGCAAATGTAGACTAGATAAAAGAATGAGATGCACTCGTATCAATCAACACATTGGCAATAGAGTTACACAACAAGAAGTTACCTCGCACTACCGAAGGTGCTGGCACTAGGTCTGACGTGGTAACAGCATACACATGCCCTGTAGGTCTCTGCTCTATCTGCTCATCCCTCAGAGCTAAAGTCTAATGTATTGGCTGAGCCGAAGAGGCTTCCTGAATGGCCTCCGAGGCCTATGTTGACGATGCAGGCTAATGGCTCTATGTTTGTCTCTGATCAGACACACCAGATATGCCACCCAACTAAGCAAAAAACCTCCTCACATGCCCCGACTGCCCACACTAATAACAAGTAGGTGGCTTCCCTATTCCCTGACTCTGGCTCTGAGAACGAGCCATTGAAGGGGTAGACTGCTGCCCTCCTCTCTTCTGCGGGCAAACTAAAGACTTGTGACCTAGATGACCACACTTGAAACAAGTAATCCCTCCCTGACCACCTCTTCCTGACCCAGAACTCGGTACAAGAAAAATGGGCCTAAACTGTGCCCCCTGGGACTATTTTGGGTTGGAACCTTTTTGCCCCTTATTGTCCCATGTCTCTCCATGAACCTCTTGACTCCTCCTGGAGCCCCTTATCCGCTTCTCCTCCATCTCAACCAATGACACCAAGTCAACGCAATGCAATTAACCAATGGCACACCACACATTTGGCTGGTGATGATTGTTGAGTAGGTGGGCTAGTGCAAAATTGAACGCTCATCGACAAATAAAAAAAAATGATATAATTCACGTAGTTTGTCCACCTATGATATGTTTTAATACTGTTTGGCCTATATTGTTTCTCATGTTAATTTGGTCAATGTAATTTTAATTTCATCAATTTTCTTTTTAAAATTTTAATATTGTGTCAATTCAATTAAATTGATAATTCTTTTTTAAAAGTTGGATTGAAATTAATAAGCAAAATAATTAATCCATTCTTCTCAGGCATAGGCGTTCAATTTGAATTGATTCATTTTGCTTTTCAATGAATCATTTTACTTTTTATTTCTATTCATTTTACAAATAGATGCTGTCAATTAAACTAAATTGACACAATTGAAAAATTGGCATTCAAAATTGGTACAATTGGACCAATAGAGACCAATTTCATAGAATATGCAAATTACAGGGATCAAAGTTATAATTAGTCTTTTTATTATTATTATTTATTTATTTTTCCTTCAATTATAGGCATGTCAAGAAGGAAAAATTGAAGGGAAATTTACCAATAAATCCTAAAAGTTGTACTTGTTTTCCAATTAGTCTCATTTGTTTTCTAATGATCCGTTTGGTCCTTTTGTTTTTAAAATGACGTATTTGCCATCGTTAGGACGGTTAACATATGAGTTGTAGATGGATTGGCGTGATTTCGCATGTGCCACACAAAATTTATGTACATTCGGGGTGTTGTGTATGTGTTGTATGGTTCGGTGGGTCTAGGCACATGACACGTCGTGGGTGCCACGTAGTGAGGAAGCACACTAAAGGTTTTTTGTGGTTTTTGCCTTAGTGGTACAGGTCTAGCATGTCACACAATCCAACCCGACACCATCAAATCACAATACCCGAAACCTAGACCCACGACTAATCCCCGTTGTGTTAGGCAAGGTTTCCTGCTTTTTGTGAAACCCTAATTTTACGTTTTGAAAAAATTTGAATTGCAATTTTGTGCGTGATTTGCGGGGGATGATTGGAATATCCTGAAAGTGCGAGATTGTCACGTTGAAACCGTGGATCATTTTATTGATTATGTCGTCAAACTTCAAAAGAGGATGGGCGGAAGATGGTGAATCGAAAGCCTTATTGTGTCAGTGTTCATTCTTGTGGACTGAATCGATGGCGGAAAAAGGTATGTAGCAAGACCCTGTTGTTGATTTTGGTTTATTAGGTGGATATGTGAGGACCCATTTTCGGAGATTGTGTTATCAGTTGTTTTTGTAGTTTGGGGTCCCATTTTTTGAGGTGTGTGTTGTCAATTGCTTTTGATGTTTGGGGTGCCATTTTCTGACTTTATTTGTTGGTGTAGGGTTTGGATGTGTATGTGTTGTCAGAAGAGTTTGTAGTATGGGGGTCCAATTTGTGGAGTGTATGTGTTTTCAGTTGGTTGTGATGTTTGGGGTTCCATTTTTTTTACTTTATTTGTTGCTAGTTGGTGTGGAATTTTGTAATGTATGATGATTGCTGTAAATGGTTTGGGTGAATTGGTGTTGTGTTGTATGTGTGACGTATGATGTGTGGGGGTAAGGAGCTGTGGCTAGGGATTTGGGTTTGTCTGATATGAAGTGTGTGGGTTGTGTGTAGTGGTTATGATATTGAATGGTTTATGATTTTTTGTGCATGTTAAATATTAGGGAGGGCTAGTGTGATATGTTGAGAGATGGGCTTGTAATGACTCTGCAAACAATGTATGCACACGAAGGTAAGCTTGGTGTGTATGGAAAAAATTGTGTGCAGCGTAGTAAATGTGGGTGTTGGCTATTTTTTTTTATTTTTTGAGTGGAGAGTGGTGGGTGTTTTTTTGGTAAACATGAAGCCTGCATGTGTGACGGACGTGTGATGTACGTTGTGTATGAGTGACACAAAATTAAAATTCATTTGAGACACTATGACATGTTTCGTGTTGGCACTATAGTGAATATGCATAACATGTACTCACACAAACATGTACTTGTTGTTTGGTGATAGCGTTTTGTATGTGATTTGTGGGGTGTATGGGTGGTTTTGTTAATACACATGTGCACATCTTATTTAATTTGGGTGTTGGCTATTGGGAAAATTGGGGGAGGAATGCGATGTGTACTGTTGTATATGATTTTATAAATGTATTGATGTGAAAAAAAATGCACCATTTTAAGTTTGCTTTTTTAAGTTAGAAATTGCATTTAAACTGAAAAGGTTGTGTTGTTCTTGTTTCAGGTTCTTGTAAGGGAATGAGTCTATGGACTCGTTCATGTGAAAAAAACTGAGCTAAGGAGGGTATTTGTTTGAATTCAAACAAACTTGGGGTGAAAATGCAAGGTCGTATACTTTTCAAACAGAATAAAGTTGTCACACATGAGGTGGGCCGTAATGTAGGAAAGGCAGCTATCGATGGGCAACGTCAACATAAAACGAGGCTAAACTTCCGGTCTAACATAGCTGGGATTGTAAAGCTTGTCAACTCAGCAAAGTTGAGGGAGAGACATTTACGATAATTGAAAAGGACACCATTTTGGATCATGATCGAGGCAATACATGTGAATAACCTGAATCACAACGAATTTAGAAAGCATGCTGAGCTCATATTTGAAATTATAAATGCATACAATCCTCGGGAAAATGCGTTTGACATTGGTAGGCCAAGTGTGAAGCTTAGGAGTTGCGATGTAAGGTTACTACTTGGATTACAATGCGGAAAGAGATGAATTGATCTATCACCCGGTCAGAGGCCAGTGTCAGATTTTGTGAAACGAAGGGCGCGTGACATTTCGCGAGTAACACCGAAATTGGTAAAGGCTTTGTTCTTAAAGGCAACTAGGGGTCACACGAGATAGGATGAGGAAGACATGGCGAAGTTGTTAGCTTTGTACATGTGTGGCAACCTTTTTTTTCCCAACACGGGGGAAACAATCAGTTGGGCATTTGTTCGCTACATCAATGACCTCACTATAGTTCGATTGTATGACTGGACTGGCGCGATACTGACAACATTGATGGGATCAATAAAAGAGTTCCACCGAACGCCTAGCACTGTGATTGGCTACGTGGTTGTACTGCTAGTATGATTCGTATGGCATTGGTTGTTATGTTTTTTTTTTTTTCGTGGTTAATGTGTTTTTAAATTTTGCAAATGGTTGGACTACCTTATATAATATTTGTTGCTTCTCACGCAGTTTTGGCTTTGTGAACATTTGAACATAGTATAACCAAAAAACAAGCACATGTTTCCCAGGTTTTTGAAGTGGGACATTGGGGAATTGCTTAATAGTTGTCAAGGGGTGGATTTGTCTAGGCCTGTCAGTTTTCAGGTATTTTGTTTGTGCTCAGTTGTGTGTTATCTCTGCAGTGGTTGTTTGTTGTTAATGGCCATACAACTGTGACATTTAAATTTTTATTTGTTTTGATTAGGTAAAGGTCGACAGGTTGAGATCGTTCGAGTATGAATGAGAGCTGATGGGATTAGACATTGAAGTGGTTGGGGAAGACGTGACTGATGTTGTTGACAGGGTTCCAGACGAGGAAGAGGATAATGATAGTTTTGTTGAAGAGGGTGACCAGAAAACTAAGATGGGGATCGTGAAGTGGCTGGTGTGCAGGCTGAAATGGGAAGCAACGAAGAGCATGGTGATTGCATTGGGGACAATGTCAAGCATACTCTTGGTTGTGACGGTGATGTACCCAGTAGTGAAGTGCGTAGCCACATTGACGTTGCAAAATGTGACGGCGTGGAAGGTGCCATTTCCGAACAAGCACGCAATGTAATAGCATCCCTGGAAAATGATAACAAATTAAAGGACAATAAGATTGCAATGCTTGAAGTTGAAGCATCTAGGTTGAAGAGAGAAAATGAGATGCAAGCAGTTCATATACTATGTGGGTTTGGGTGTGTTCTGAAAATAAAGGACAAAGAGGTGGAGAAGTTGAAGAAGGAGAACATGGAATTGCATAAACAAATTGCAGTTCTTGAAAATCAATTGGTAGATCGGGATGTTCATGATGTGACCCAAGCGTTTCGTACAGTGAAAGTTGATTGTGAAATTCGTGGGGTTAGTGCTGGTAGTAGCAAGATGCGAGGTGAAGGCTTTTGCGATGAGACACCATTACGTGTAGTTTGAGGGTATGGGCAAAGTGATTTGAACTTGGGAACGGATGAGATGATGGTGCAGGTGCATGTGCATGGGCCGAGCGATTTGAAGCTATATGATTCCAAAACCAAAATGGTAGCAGATGTGTTGCAGGCTGCTCCAAGGTTTGGTGTGTAGAAGTCTTATGTGCGTAACATTAAGAATAAAGTGAGGAAAGAGTGGAAGCTGCTTGAGTTCGAGTACTTATTATTAGCTAGACATGGGACAATAAGGGGCTTGGTTATAGGCAATGTCGAAGGGGAAGAGAAGTGTGTTGTTGAAGATGATATTATAGATGTGGATGCAGTTGTGTTATCTAGGAAAAAGTGGTCCGGATTTGGTATAAACAATCAATTGGGTATTTGGAAAATGATGACGATTGAAGAGAAGGCACATATCATAACTACGTATGAGCGTCACAGAGACGGGTACGTATTTTAATACATTTTCCTTTACGTAAACATGGGCGGACTAATGTGTCTGACCTGTGTTGTTGTATAGGCCCGTCATTTGGGGGGACAATACAAATAGAGTGTCAGTGTATTTCAACGATGTGAAAGCCTTTGTTAGGCAACGTTCTATTCGTGGCAATGTAAGTTTTGTTGTTTTATTTGTTTTGTTTTTGTTTGGTTTGGTTTTGCATGTGTGTACAAGTTAAAATATGGTGGCAGTTGGTTACTGTGTTGCATATGTTTTGTAATACGGTGAAATTGGTTTTGGTACATGTTAGGTGATCGATGCTTATTCGGAGGTGCTTAAAACTGAGCAGTATAAGATGTATGCAAATGATGAGACAGCGGATAAGTCGTATTTCTTCAGTAGCATTTGCCTGGTAAGTTTGGGATGGGCGATGGATGTCTGTTTGCTGTGTGTCTACATTTTTTGTGACATGGGTAGCACATGTGTGGCAAGACATGGTGAAAAACAACGACGTCCGTGCAATAGAGAGGTATGTGACGAGAAGCGTCACAGAAAGAAGCACATGCAGATACATTCATTTTCCCATGTCATGACGTACACTGGACGCTTGTCGTTTATGATACAGATGATGGTAGTTGGAAGCATTTCAACCCAAAGAGGCAACGTTCAGTGTGTACAGACGTGCATTACAATGAAGCTAAAATGAGCACACATTTTGATGATAAGGTGCTACATGGAGTGGTTGAGTAATGTTTTTTTTTTTTGTTGGTTTGACAAGTTTTTTGTTTTTTGTTTTTTGTTTTTGGATTTGTAATATGTGTGGCAGAAGGAACAAGTGTCCAACATGATGAAGAAATCGTTACGTGCGCTTGGAATGGATGAGGAAGGCCATGAAGTAGATTTCAGCAAGCCCCTAGAAGCTATCGCACAGTGTCCACAGTAGAAAGTAGACATGTAAGTAACCCTGTGTTGTATTGTTGTTGCAATCCAGTTTGTGTAGAATGTTAATTGTCTCGACATGTGACTTATTACACAAAATGGTTTTGTACATAGACTTGATTGTGGGATAATTGTTTGTGTTATCATGCGGTAATATGTACACCAATGTGACGTGGCTGGGTCTTTGCAAGGAACTAATTGTAGCGTGTTGCGTGCAAACATGGTCAAGGGTTTTGTTAATGACCCGGTGCATGGAATTAAGGAATGTAGTTGAATTGTTTTGTGTTATGGTCGAATTTTGTTTACAACCAATTATGAACAATATGTCATGGTCGTATTTGTATTGAATTGGAAGGTCATTCATTTTATTTAGTTTTTGGTTTGTTAACGTTGATTCAATTATGCGTAACAATACATGCCGTATTTTTTGTCATGATCGTAAACGCACCTTATTTCAGTAGTGTATAAGTATTGGTGTGTAACACTTTTAGCTTAATGAAAATGGAATAAGCAATATTGAATGAGAAAATGTTGTTTCAATTTGCTGCAACAGTTCAAATGAACACATTGTACATATGTATTCCCTTTTGGAAAAATTATAAGGCAAAAGACATAGGAACTTTATAAAGTATGACAGCAAGTGAATTTTGGATGAATGTTGGTGCTGGTGCTGTTAGGACGGGTGCAATGTTGTCGTAAGTTACAGAACATTCAGCAATATGGTGTTGGATTGTGGTAATGTGGGTTATAGGTATTATTAGAAGGGTGGGTATGCAGAACAGTGCAAAAGTTGCACCAGTGTCGCTGTGTAACAGTTTGCACAGTTGATAGGAAAAAAATGTAGAAGCTTGTGAACGTATAAAAAACCGTGTTAAATGGTAGAATTAGCTTTAATGGCAACATGGAAAGTTAGAAATGTTGAAATGGGAATTAATTATGAGCAATACAATGTATGTAATAATCACACATGTTTGCATGGGTGTATTTGGCACATTCCCTTATTTAAACTAAAAGAAATTGAAAGTAGTAAATAAATATTCTAAAACTTTGTGGTTGGCTTGAATGCTAGATTGGTTCCTTACACGTCTTCCTATTATGGTTGCCCATACGTTGGCACCGACTACACCGAATTTGATGAACTTGTTCCCCCCTAGAAAGTATCCGTTTCTTCTTGGGCCTACCCGGTGGTCTTTTGACAATCGGTGGTTGTATAACAAAAATCATCAACGTTAAATGGTGGTTTCTCAACAGTTGGAATTGGGGTAATGTTATGTGCATATGAACATCAGTACTCTGCCACATAGTAGTATGAATCAACAAAAGTGTAAAGGTCTTTGCCGCTGTTATGGATGGCAACAACTGCATGAGCGCAAGGGAAATCTTTGATTTGCCGCTAGAAACATGAGCATGTTTGTCTCCCAATATTAACCATGACAGATGGGAAAGAGTGAACCTCATAAACCTCATCATTCGATTGGCTCACAAGCCATGATCTGCCTTTGTTGTACGCTTTAACCAAACGAGCTTCCATCTTCGGGTAGACAACACCATGCCACGCTTCCGCCTTGCGCCGACGTTTGGCCCTTTGCCGCATAATCTGAGTTTAGATATTGTCTACCACTTGAGTTATTGGAAGGTGTCATGCATCTCATATCCATGAGTTAAATGACTCCACTGCATTAGAACTCATCTCCCCGTAACATGCACCGCTAGTGGAAAAAAAATAGAGACATTAGTTTTAAAACAATGAATAACATGCAAATTGACAACAGGTTATTGGGAAAAGCAATTTAAATATGCTATAGGCATTAATAAAATGGATTACAAGTATTTACCAGAAATAAGCATTCGCCCAATATTTTGGGAGCAAATCCTTCAAAAATGTCGGTGCGACCTTACGTCCGGATTTCATGAACTCCGCTAAGCTATGGTTGAATGCAGCCACTGTTGGAGCATATGCACACGCTCGAAATTTAGCCAACAAACCAGCCTGATACGAACTATTCACGTACCGAATTTTGTCTTGGAAGTTCTGTTGCAAATGTTGTAAACAGAATGCATGATGGGCTGTGGGGAATACGATGGGTATTGATTCTATTAATCCAGTGTGTCGGTCTGAGACGAACGTAAGTATTCTATGTCCATTCACCACATTCGTGAGGTGTCCCAAAAACCAAGACTAGTTGGCTGTGTTCTCCGAATCAACAATCGCGATAGCTAAAGGAAACAACCCTAATTTTTTTTTATTCCATTAAGAATAAAACAAGCAATGTCAATTAAAATATTAACCAATTTAATGGGGGACCACACAATTGGGTGGCAGAAACATACAGCCAAAAAAAATATTGTCACAAAACACACGCATAACAGCCCTCCCCACCTCTACAAATGTGGGGAAACACAACGAGTGCTATGAACTTAAATAATGAATAGTAATTGTGTGCTCCAACATAGTAAAATACAACATACCTTGGTTACCATCTTTTGCAGTGGCGGCTAACAAGTTCCCTTTGAATTTCCCTTTCAAAAACGTCCCATCCAAAAAAAGTAACTGTCTGCAATGGTTGAACTCATCAATAAGTGCTTTGAATGACATGAAATATCTTATGAAACGATTGTTTTGCTTGTCGTAGTCAATATTGATATAACTTCCCGGGTTGTTGTCCATAATTACGTTACTGTACCAACATAATTGGTCAAACGAAATGGAGTGTGCACCGAACATTTCCCGGTGAGCTTTTTTAACACCTAACCATGCGTCTCAGTAAGTAACCTCTTATCCGTAATCTTTCTTCAAGTCGTAGACAACATCGGTAGGCCGTGTGAGTGGTTTGTCACGTACCCTCTTGGATATAACATCACACATTAAATCAGATCCAGCCCTCGGATAGGTATTCGCACAGCAACACCACAAATGTGCTTGCTATTCCATTTACGAAGGTAAAAAAACCCATTGCCATGTAAGACACGTGCATCTATAGACCACATGCATCCTTTGGATTCTTTCATCATGCTTACCGCTGTAATCCAAACAGAATCATTCTTCACATATTTGAACTGAAATCCACACTCAACCACATACTTGCGAAGAACCATTCAGAACTCAGTAGCTCCTCTCTCAAAACTTTGCCCAACATGTTGAATCCCATTAGCCCACGGAGCAGACAAAAAAACCTTTTCTACATGAGGACAAAATTTGGCGAGCAAATCTTGTTCATCATACACGTCAGTCTCGTCAACATCCCCATACGTCTGACATGGGACAATCCATGCATTGTGAGGCGGACTATCAATGTTATTGGCATCTTCGATGTCTCACAACTGAATGATGACATCAACACATTGTAGGCGAAAAGACCGCGCAAGTGAGACCATGTTCTCGATATTAACATCATTCTGCAACGTGAAGTTATTGTAACCTGGCATTTTGAAAAACAAACTCACATTCTCGGCTATCAACCCATAAAAATTACCACACGCACGATTCACTAGATCATGGTAACGAAACAAGGCTTGCAAATTGACTGCGGCATTCGTATTACCGTAACAACAAACCAACATGACATGCGTGTCCATCCCCTATATATATATATATATATATTTAACATAACATCAAGAAAACAACCCACACCAGACACTGACACACACCTCCCCCGACTCCCCTAACACTAAAATCAACATGTCCCACAAATCCCTTACCAATCAAATACACCTACCCTATCCATACCTGCATAACAGGGACTAATTGAATGACCAAAAATGCTACCGTTACTGCGACGTCACACAAACCACGCAACACCACCTCTCCCCAAAAAACCCAAAACCCACATTTAACCCACATTGACATGGACACAAACAACCCCATAACAAAAACTGATACTACCAATAAAACAAAACAACTCTATGTTATTTAAAATAAAATAAAAAAAAGAAAGAATTCACACATAACAATGGCGAAATGAACGATCGAAAATGCTAACCTTACTGCGATGTCACACAGACCACGCAGCACTACCCCACCGCAAAAACCCAGAACCCTAACAGTCAATGGTGGAAATGTGTATCACTGTAATGTGTAACTTACCAAAAATGAAGGTGATCCCTTTAGAATAGACCCAATCAAATAAGAAAGGGTATAAATGACCACAACTAACTACCAAACTTGAAAAATAGGATCACATAGATCTAAACCTCTCCACTAGTAGGACTTATACAATCATCATTTCAAAAGTGGGACTGATTGGTATAGTTGTTTCTTCGATGGAATTTAATGGTAAATATTCCAAAAAGGAATTAGGATTCTTTCTCATGATTTTTCTATAATGATCTTGATTTGTTTATTACCATAGCGAAGCAAGTTTGGAAATAAAATCCAACGACTCAAATTTAAAAATAAAATTAAATGACACAAAAACATCACAATTTTTTTATTTTTTATTTTTTATTTTTTAATTTAACTCACACACCCTAAAATCAATGTAGTTTTCTTCAACGAATATTGTTATTTAAATCTAACAATTAGAGAAGAAAAAAAATCTAAAAATTAGACCCACTTTCTAAACCAAATGATGTGACACTTTATTAAAATATTTAAATCAACTCTCTCTCTTAATTATTCTCTAATCATCAACCAATCATCTTGTTAACACATCATTGGATCTAAAAATTGAGTCTACAAAATGGACATATCATTTTCATTCTTCAACTTGATAAGCTCGTTACAGAGAGTGAGAAATGATTTTGATCTTCCAATATTGTCGGCCACTTTGTCTATGTGGCAACCATTCATTGTCCTCAATAAATTGGGGTTAACGAATATTATAACTAAACAGGAAGGTTATCTCCCACAATCTGTGTCAAGTTAAAATTTGTGGGTCTTTATCACTTCATTTTATTTGTATGGCCCATGTGTTGAACAAACGCATGGTGGTCTCGAAGTTAACTGATCTCAAAGTTAACGTTTTCTCTTTTGTCATATTTTGATCAATATACAATGTTAAGTTGACCACAATTAGATATCCTAAAAACAATTTATGTGATATCTCACATTGCACTAAGTGTATAAGTTGGTAAGTCTCACATTTTATTTAAAAAATGTGATTTATACCATATGAGGTGATACATAATATATGACCGAGTATGATGACACATTACTCTATCCTCAATACTTTTCTTATGACCTTATCCTTTCTACTATGTTCTTCCATTTTATTCCAATGTATTATAAAGTTCATCCATAAGCATATTTTATGTTTTATTTATTTATTTATTTATTTATTTATTAATTTTTTTAAATATAATTAAATGATTGTACAAGTTTGACTAAATTTTAAAGTTTTTTTGTTTTCTTATGTTGATTTATTTTTTTAGCTTCATTTTTGGGTTTAATTTGCGTGGGTGTTTGTAATTGGTGAAAAGTTAACTAGAATTGATAGACCTCATCTAGATTTTTCACATAAGAGCATCTCCAACGATTCATCAAACTTTTTACTAATTCTGAGTAAAAAAATCACTCTTTCCCCAATTTGATACCAGAGGCTCCAATGGTTCACCAAATATCAAATCTGCCCGGGACAACCGGTTGGTCGACCGGCTGATCGACCGATGAGGGGAATTTTTTTTTTTTTTTTAACAAATTGAACCTTTTTTGTTGAACTTTCTGAACTTTTTCCGGGACGACCGGCTGGTCGACCGGTTAGGTGAAAAATTTTATTTTATTTTTTTTTTTTTGAACGGTTTAAACCAGAAATGTTGAACTGTTTGAACTCTTTCCGGGACAACCGGTTGGTCAACCGGCCGGTCAACCAGCTGGTCGACCGATTGGTTTTCCCCAACGGTCAGGAGCAGTGATTTGGTGAAATGCTTCGCTTGTTCTCATTTTGGTGAAATGTTTGGTGAATTCTCGATTTGATATCGATTTGGTGAAACCGTTGGAGCTCAAAAAAGTGACTTTTTCACCAAATTTTGAATTTGATATCAGGTTTGGTGAACTGTTAGAACTGGTCTAAGACACCAAATTGCCTAGGACTACCCCTCACAGTACATTTTTAACCTTTGGATCATGTGTTATCTCAAGATACATGATATGATCCAATGATTTTGATTAAAAAAATGAGGACAGAGGAATTTGAGGACTACAGATCCTACACTATAAAGAGTTACTCGATTTCTTTAATTTTCCTTTATGTTTATGTTTTTTCTTTTTAATTTTCTGTTGTGGGTGTGTTTCAAATTCAATCCAGATCATGCTCATTCCCTGTTAGTGACCTATACAACTTGATTAATTGACTCGGATCTCTACATTATTATAGTGAAACTCTTTTACCATTTTTCACAAATGAATGTACACTTACAGCAGAATCACAAATCCTTTATATGCCTGTGTTGTTCTTTTGTTTTTACCTTTCTCAATTCGTACTTTTGCCATAAATTTTCTGTTATGGAATGAATACTTTTGAAGACAAAAAAATAAAAAAAAGAAAAGAAATGTTCCAATTTAGATTATAGTTCAGTAAACAAGGAAAATAAGTATTCATATATTCATACTGAACAACAATACACACAAAAAGGTACAGCAGAAACAATACAAAAGGAATATAAAACAAAGTCTCACACTCATCAAGACAACAAATGTATAAAGACCATCTCAAACTTCCAGAAGTCCATAGGAACTTTATTAGCTACTCCGTGTAAAAGAAAGAAGAAAAGAATGGTAGTATTTTGGGGTATCTAGTTTGATGGGGGTGGTGAGAAGAAAGGAATAGTTGGCATTGTAGTTGGGATGGTTGGGATTGACGGAATTGTAGTTGGGATGGTGGGCAGTGAAGTTGCTGGCAGGGGCGGCAGAGTCAGCTGAGGAACGGTGGGCATGGTTGGCAATGTTGGGTTTGGCAAAGATGATGGAATTTGGGTGCTTGGCAGTGGTGGCAATGTGGGCATTGTTGGCAAGGTTGGGATTGTTGGCATTGTTGGCAATGTGGGCATTGTGGGCAATGGAGGCAATGTGACCTTTGGCAGTGATGGAATTGCAGGCACTGTTTGGAGAAGGTTGCGAGCTGCCAAGCTCATCTGGATGCTGGAAAGTGATGTCACCATGCACACAGATAGAACCAAACTACATTGAAAAGCAGCCATTGTTTGATAGGACTTGGGAGTAGTAGTACTCTGACTATTGGTTGATGTTGTACTTTGTGGACTTTTTCTTAGTTGAAGAAAACAATATTTGATGGTGGGTATATATAGAGAATGGATGCTTAGAAAAATTAAATGGTTTGAAATAACAAAAATAACTTTGATGAATATGGTTGAGCGAAATGCCAATAAACTCTAGTTTGTTCACCTCCCAAACTTTGACACATTGCAAATTCAAATGTCAAGCTATCTACTGCCAACACAAACTTTGCTGGTTGTGACTTATTGAGGTTATGATTCTTTAATAGATCAGTGGATAATTTAATAAATTTGAGGCCAAGACCCAATACCCCTGCGGACAAAAAACAAAAAGCAAATAAACAGAAAAAAAAATAATAATAAAAAAAAATAAATGCAGGTAAGAGGGAAGAGTTTGTTGCCCATGTGGATGGCAGGATATCAAGTGGCACAAATTAAATCATTGAAAGCTTACACCAAAAACTTACTACGATACAATTTGAGTTACAAAAATGTGTAATTGCTCAGTAGTTTTGGAACAATCAGGTATTAACAAATTTTCTGTAACACTACTACACAAATTAATATTCTGAAATTGTTAATGATAAACAATGTATTATTACTATTTGTCAAAGAAAATAAACAATATATTACTATTATTTATCAAACAGTATATGACTAGTATTTGTATTTTTCAACCAGAATATCACTTTGTAAAAGCACAGAAAATAAATACAATGAAGACAAAAAATAGTCTGTCTTAAGATTGTTGGACAATCTTCAATGTATTTCAATGAAAGAATTAAAGAAATGAGAGAGATTGTTTGATACAAAAATCAAAATAATACATAAAAAAAAAATTAAAACAACAGATTCTTGTTTTGTTACAAAAAACAAAATCAGAATCTGAAAAAGGAAAAAATAATAAAATAGAAAGTAATTTAATTACTTACCTTATTAATTTCTCGAACAAAATTTTGATCAAGTCTAGTGTTTAACACTGTGTCCTTAAGATAGATTCGTCATTTCCACGATGCTTTCAGATTGCGGACGTCTATCTCCCAAGATAAAATGATCAACAATGAATAGTAGCAATACTACAAACTATTTGCACAACGAACACACTTTGTGTTTACACTCTTTCTCACAGAAAAAATAATGCAGCAAAATGTAGAGATTAACAACAACAGACAAGAACGAAAATTAATAGGTATAAAGGTGGCTTTTTAGATTAGAATCCAACAGGTATGGTACCTGTTCAGACAGATAAAGAACCTGTCTCGTTTGAATTGAATAGGTAAGACATTGTTTGGGTTTGAATTTGAATAGATACTAAATCTGTTCGCTTTAAATTCAAACAGATATAAACCTGTTCAGCGGAGGAAAAATCTAGACATTTTTTCGGAATTAATTTTGAAATTTAAATTATGAAAAAAGGTAAGAATTTTAATTTTAGAAGAAATAAAATTCAAAAAGTTTTAGGCCCCAAAAAATAAATATTGGGCTGGACAAGCCCAATCCAACCTTACACCTGTGCCTAGCTTGATTAGAGGGACGGCATCGCGCGTATGTTTGTTTTGGATCCAATAGGTCTAGCTCACTTTGCCTATAATCTCCCCCTCTACAAAACTTGAGTGCTCCTTGGAACCTATTCCAAGTTCCAAACCCAAGCCTTATAAACCCACACCAAGTTTGCCTTCTAAAGCAATGTGGGACAAACCTTAACTCAAACCTTTATGGAAATTCCACCAAACATACCATTTTCATGAAGCCCATCTTGGCATTGATTTTTCATTCACCCGATAATTGTTTTGAGCAACCAAATATATTACGTGAATCACAACGCGGCATAGAACGCGTTACCATTTAGATCCGCCAACTTTGACGCATGGGTCCCACCTAAAAATTAGACCAAAATTTAGGAAAAATCTGTTTTTTTCCAAACCAATTTTCAAACCATTTCTTACAAATTACACAGAGTAAAGCATGAATGTACTTTGTAGAAAACACTTTGTAGTTAACGAGTTTAATTTTGGACATGGGGTACCTGCTGTGAGCACAGCAGGATCTGCTGTCCTACAAAACGGCGTCACATTATGTGCTTGTAATCTTACGCCCACAAAGCCACTGTCTGCCTACGGGACCAAACCATTTTATTTTTTTAACTGATTTAGTTAAAACCATATAGTTGTGTCATTTTAAGTTAGTGTAAAAAATATTTTGACACTAACTTACTTTATTTGATTATTTTGTATTATTGTACTGTGTCATTTTGGGTTCTTGTAAGAATTATTTCTAACACTAACTCAATGTGTTTACTATTTCATATTATCGTATTGTGTCATTCACCAAAAAAAAAAAAAAAAAAATTAAGGTTTTAGAAACTAAAATTTAAGGAAAATTTATTTTTTAGGGATCAAATATTTTTATTGCGATAAGTGTCGTTAACGTTTGTGGTCCGGTACTCTTTGAATTAATCTTGACCTTTGTGTTATTTTAGTTCCTGTCATTTCAATTAATTTGATTGTGACGCTTAATTTTAAACTTTATGTTAATTTGATCTAATTGATAACGTTAATTAGATTTTTTTAAGAAAAATAGTTACTGAGTTAATTGAGATTAACTCATTAAGTTGAACAAATTTTTAATTTTTCCTATGAAAATATAACACATGCTATTCATGTGCAAATTTAAATTCATTAATTAAAAAAAAATTAAAAAAAACCACCTAACAATAAAGAGATGAGTGTAGAGACAGGGTGGAAACAAGTAATGTAATGTTGTTTAAAATGACAACAGTAGACAATACATTGTAAGGTGTACAACAAATTAAATAATGCAAAATCACTCCCTCAAAAAAAGAAAAAAAAAAATGAAAAATGAAAAAATCTGACTCCTCAAAACCACACATGTATGAGGAACTTTATTACACACGACACATATATAAGAGAAAGATGAATGTAATGCTATCAATTGGTGGCATGGGGTCTTAGTTTGATGGAGGAGGTGAGAAGAATGGAATACTAGGCATTGTTGTTGGGATGGTTGGGATTGAAGGAATCGTCGTGGGAATGGCGGGCAGTGAACTAGCCGGCAGTGGTGGCAGAGTCAGTTTAGGAACAGTGGGCATGGTTGGCAGTGTTGGATTGGGCAAAGTGGATGGAATTTGGGTGGTTGGAAGCGGTGGCAATGTGGGCATTGGAAAGCTTGGAATTGTTGGCATTGTGGGCAAAGGCGTACTTGGCAATGGTGGCATTGTGGCCTGGGGCATGGTCGGCATAGCAGGCAGTGGAGGGAGTGTGACCTTAGGCATAGATGGAATTGTGGGCACTGTTTGCAGTAGGTTGCGAGCTGCTAGGCATATGTGGATGCTTGATAATGACAGCATCACAGCCAGAGATAGAACAATACTACAATGATAAGAAGCCATTGTTTTTCAGGTCTGGAAGGCTTATGGGTTGGGTTTCTTTGAATATGAGTGATATTGTGCTTAAAGCAGTGCTTTTTTGGATTGAAGAGAACAACATGAATTAATGGGTATTTATAGAGAAGAAATGCTAGAAGATCAGTCAAACATGTTTGGAAAGCACAATGTGAGTTTGATGAGATGTGGTTGGCCCAAGTGTTTTGAAACACCAGTTTGTTCACCTACAACAGATGCAAATGCCAAGTAACCCGAAAACATAACTAACACGCAAGCAAACTTAGGTGGTTATTATGATTTATAGCTCTCATTTCCATATATATGCCCATTTGAAAGTGGTGCCAGTGGTTGAGTCAGAATTTTATTCTCAAGGGGCCAACCAATTAGGTCTTATTAAATTTTATTTAATGGGTTGTTCAACTAGTTGTGTTAGGTTTTATTGTTGGCAACCCCGTTTAACAAAACTCCTTTGAGTTGTAATTTTATTCACACTTTTATTTCAGTGAGGCTATGAGTTTATTAGATGCAAATCCAAACCCGAATTGAGCCATGCAGAGAAATTTGTGATGTTAACGCTTTCAAGATTGCCACTTTGCTGATTAGTACGGGGGTCGAGCTGCCCGGTCAGCTCGCGGCCGAAGCAAAATGCAAAATTGCATTGAAAATTGCACATCTGCCATTGGTCGCTCGAGCCAAGAATAGCTCGCTCGAGCGAAGGTTTGCCCGCTCGATCTAAGGAATGCTCGCCCGAGCCAAGGATTGCGTCCATACAAAAACCTGAAGAAGTGTATTCCTCACTCGAGCCAAGGATCCGTCGCTCGAGCCAAGGCACTAGTAGAAATCATGAAAATTACTCTCCTCGCTCGAGCCAGGAAAGCTTCGCTCGAGCGAGCCTCAGAATCCGGATTTCTCAAGGAGTTTGATTTCTTCCCAATCTTGGATTACTTTTGGTTCTCTATAAATACTTGGTTTTCTCCCAAAACTAAGAAAATTGATTGAAGTCCTCCAGATCTTCTTTTTGGTTCTTAAAGGTTTATATCTGGGGATATTTTGTTAGTTTTCTTTGATGTCTTATTGAGTATTCAACTCATGGTTTAAAAAGAATACATCAAAGGTTTTTGTTTGTTCTACACAAAAGAGAGAGTTGTTCTTCAGTTGTGAATTCTGAAGAATTCGAGCCTGAAGCTTTGGAGGGAATCCGGAGTGGCTCATCAGAATGACAATTCCGTGCTGAAGATGGGGTTGGAAGAGGCACATAGAGGTTGGTTCAATTAGGCGTTGTGAATTCGCTAGATAATTGAGAGTGATACCTGTGTAATTCCTTTATATCTTCTTAGTGGATTGTTCTTGTGGTACATTGCCGTGGTTTTTATCACAATTGGAAGGTGTCCAATTGTGGTTTTTCCACGTAAAATCTTTGTGTCTCTTTCTCTTGATTGTTTGATTGGGATTGTTATATTCTGCTTAAAATTGATACATAATCACAAATCAACATCTAGGTATTTTCTAGATTTTTCAAGTTGTTTTAAAATTTTTAATTATACAAAATGGGGGAAAATTTAACTTTCAAACCACTGAAATAACACGTAAAATAAAATTAGGAGTAATGTTAGGGACTCCAAATAATCTACCAAATGTTTTACTAAACCTTTCACATAGGTGCGTGACCTACACACATGTGGATTTGTGTATAGCATTACCAATGTGAGAGGTTTGATAAAATATTTAGTAAATTATTTGAGATCTCTAGCATTATTCTAAAATTGGATCAATTTTCAACACATTCATTAAATAATTTACCTGGAAAGCCCTTTGCAAATCTATGAATTGAATGTGATCAATTTTCAACACATTCATCGAATAACTCTCCCAAATTTTCCCCCACAAATCTATGAATTTAGTGTGACAAATTAATACAATTGAACTAACATAATACAAAATGAGCAATAGTGATTGCGAGAGCATGTAAGTCTATACAAACACAATGAAGGAGTTCTAGAAAAACCTATTTTATTTTTTTACTCATGTGAGGTCTTTATTGAACTTCTTTTTCATTTTTCTTTTCACAATTCAAGTATTGTACTATTTTATCCTTTATTTTACTTTTTATTTTTATTTTTCTAGGCGATACATTACATATTGGTTGTTTGTTGCAACCCCAGGCAAGGTAAGAGTAAATCATCTAAATCAAAATCTAAAAATATTCCTCAACTTCCCAATAATTAATTAGTTTCTTTAGTTTTATTATTATTATGTCAATAAATAGTAAACATTACATCAAACACTCTAGCGTGTACTTAAAACTAAAAAAAAAATTAATAATAAAGAAAAACAAGAAATCCATAAGCACTCCCATAAACTTGAGGCCATTATTTTTCTTTTCTTTTTTCGTTTGTTTATTTTTTGGTTGAGCCATTCAATTTTATTAATGATTGAATCTTCAATTAGAATTTTCTAGGGGCCAATGCATTACACATATTTGAACATTTCAATAAATGTCCAATATATGGAGTGTTCGCTGAAAACTTACGTGGACCATGACCACCTCAGGCCATAATGTGGCTTTGTCCTTGAATGCGGCCCAAATCTAGCAATTCATCTCTGATCTGCAAAAATTTAAACTTAGTTCAAGTTTTGCATAAAAATTGCAAATCTAGATTAAATTTGGACCGGATATGCATCGAGCTCTCACAGTTTTGAAGAAAAAAAAAATGCATTGGTTTGTGAAAATCCTAAGTGATTCGTAATTAGATAAAGATTTAATTCCACCAATTCCCAATTATTCAAAATACACAATCTAAATCAACAAGCACTTATGAAAGTGGTTTAGATTGTTGTTTTCAAAAAGTAATAAATCAACTACGTGGAAAAACCATAATTGAAGCACCTTCAACTGTGATAAAAAATCACGAGCGAACCGCCATTAATCAATCCACTACTGAAGAAAGAAAGATTACAAAGACAACCAACAAATTACCAAACGCATTAAATTTGTCTTCAAGCTTCTGTAAATCTTTTGCCACAGCCTTCGTCTCGGAATTGATCAATCTGAAGTTGAATCCACAACTTCTAGTGCCGAATCAACGGCCACACTTAGTATCAAACTCCTTTGATGCTCCACGCGTAAATCTCTGGATTCCACCGAAGAAGAACACTCTTGAATATGAAGTAACAAACTCCTTGATGTATGTATCTTAGATCATAAGTTTAGAACTTACTCAAATCCCAACAAGACTTTCAGAAGAAAACCTCAAACAAAACCCTAAGACCCTTAAACAAGATCTAGGAAAAGTAAACCCTAAAATCAGCCTAAACAGATATATATAGAAAACAGAGGTCGTGATCTCCGCTCGAGCGCAGGACAGCTTGCTCGAGTGGCTTCAGTAAAATACGCGTGTGACCAAACAGGTTTCTGCTCAAGCGCTGAAACATACGCTCGAGCGCGAAATCACACTTCTCAGTATGTTTACAGACATGACCAACTACTGAAATAGCACATATTACGCTCGAGCGCCAATGGGCCCGCTCGAGCGGGAAAGACAAAAAACAAGGAAAATACAACTTTTCAAAACAAAGTTTGTGCGAAGATTTGACAATAAAGGGACCTAACAGTTTGAAACAACTCAATTGCCAATTCATGATATATATATATATATTGGTGTTATATTAAGACAATCTCAACCTAATCCGAACTCCTCGAACTGGGGCTTGATAAGTCAAATTGGGCTCAAGATCGAGCTCAAACTAGGCTTGAGAAAAACACTACATTTTGAGCTAAGCTTGCACAGACTCTCATCCTAATCGAATACAGTCCAACCATCTGATGGACGAGCTTTGAGTATTTTTTGAGATGTGCATATCATGACACTGTATAGTGAATGATCCATGTTATTAAAGTGAATTCTTACAAATTCTAAAACTTGCAAAAACCATGATCTGCCCGTTTGTGGAACATTTTTTTATCTAGCTTTGCTACATATATTCCTATTAATCTACTAAGTTAGATTGGAAGGTGTTGTCTAAGCCCTTCGAACTTACAATGAGATCTCGTTTCAATTGTCTAAAACTTTCATTTTGTTAGGCCTTTATGTATATCATTCATAAATAGTAAAAATAAATAAATAAATAATTAATTAAGTGAATCCGATAATCGCAACCTATTCAATTTATCACTTTTTTTAATTCAAAAAATTGACGAGAAGTAACCATTTACTTTTTTGAATAATATACATAAACGAGATCATCAAAATAGAATCCGTGGTATTATATATATATATATATTTATGTATTTATTCATTTAATTGGCTGTTAGAGAGACTATATTGGGACCGTGAATGTGTTGCTTGCTTTTGGTGTTTTGTTACTCATGAATTCAATATTTGTTTTCATTTGTTTAAGCCGTTTGGCTAATCAAGGAGATATTAATATTTACTTAATTTGTTAGTCGTTAGACATTAATATTTATCCTAATTGAACTTTTATGCTTTTATCCAATGTCAATTGTTTCCAAATTTGTACGATGCCATGTATCCTGCTCCAGCGGTAGTTATTTTGATGGAGCAAGTTAGCAACTTGAAGTATTGTTATCCGGTACCCAATTTGAATCTGATAAGTCACTACAGGAAAAACGGCCTACAGCAACGTTTCTTTTATGGCGTTTTGGGAAACACCATTATAGATGGCTGAAAGACAACGTTTTCAAAACGTTGTCTTAGACCGTAGTTGAACGACGTCGTATTGGGTGTATATATTGACACCGTCCATACTCCGTCTCTCACTTTCTGTCTCTCACTTTCTCTCCGTCTCTTCCGTAGCCCTCGACTAATATTCATCGAACCAGATCAAAGCCCTTGACTGATGGTCTCTCTCCCTCTCTCTTTCTCTCTGTCTTCCAAAGCCCTCGACTGATATTCATCGAACCAGATCAAAGGCACACACACACACTCTCTCTCTCTCTCTCTCTCTCTCTCTCTCTCTCGCTCGATTGCAGATTTTGCATTGTATATTCGTCGAACTCTGGATCTCTGTTGCTCTTCATCGATCTGTCAAACAGGATAATTTTGCTCCTATCTCAGGTACAATTTTGATAGGACCATCAAAATCTGCAATCGATTTCTGTATATTATATAATTCTTTAGATCGATTTCTGTTTATATAATTCTTTAGACAATTGTACGTTGTATATTCGTTGTATCGATCTAAAATGTACCTGAGATAGGAGCAATAGAGATCGATTTCTGTTTTACGATAGGATCTAAATGTGGAATTGCTGATAAATATGCCCTGAGTTGTCAAATTAGTTTGTAAGATTGTTCTGCTGTCACGAAAAAGCTAGGTATATCTATAGAACAGAACAGGTAGTACAATACATGTATTATTGCATGATGCACACCACAATTGTTAAGCTACTAAATATAATCGTGCAATTAATAGACATGATTCATGGACTTTTATTTTTGTACTTATGTCCATAAAGTGTTTGCTTTGTACCTTTATTCTTCTTATTTTACGTTGTGCTCATTTTTTTTCTGTTAGCTCGTGATTGACTGTTTATTTCTGCATACACAAAAGAAGTATTAGAAAACAAGAAATTTTGATGAACAATGTATTGTTAAGAACTTACTAGGCATCAGAACATAAAAGGAAGCCATGCAAAGTGAATTCCTTGTTGAGTGAATGCTATTTTACTTTTGGAATGTGAAGTAGTGTGTGTGTGTGTGTGTGTATGTGTGTGTGTGTGTGTGTGTGTGTGTTTTTTTTTTTTTTTAAATTATCTCCACCCATGGATGTGGCCTCAGTACAGGTGCATAAAAGTTCTTTGATTATGTATCTTTCTTTGATTTGATCTTCTGTGATGAATAATCATTTAAAGCTCATATATTCAGTAATTTAGCTAATTTTTATGTTTATTTTTATTTTTTTTGTTGTATCTTTGGACCCAAATTATATATTGGTCTGATTAGAGGATTTTGGTAGAGTTGATAGCTCTCATACTACAGAGAGGTTAGGATTTCAGTGTTGTATCGCCATCTTCTTCTGCTCTGCTAATAGAAATCTTTCTATTGTCTAGGTTCAAGTTTGATCCATGTGAAATATTTGTTTTGCTTGGTGTGATTGCCTTTGCATCAATTTTCTATTTTGTATTTGATCTCAATGTGGCTCGCCACTACTACCATTGAGAACCAAGTGTTAGATAATTAATTACATCATATTAAGAGTTAATGACACGAACCTTCCGCTTGTTATAATCATCATCTTCACTGTCACTGCTGCTGCTGTTATCCGAAGAATCATCTTTGATCTTCTTCTTCTTCTTCATCAGATACTTCTCTGTTTTCTTTTTGTACACTCCTGAAGAATATCAAAGTTCCAGATGGGTATGCATCCAATATTTCTCGTCGTGTTAACCTCAAACAACATAGCATATCTGGACTGAAAAGTCATGACAACCATATATTAATGCAACAAATACTTCTAATAGCAGTGAGAAATTTGTTACCGAAAAAAGTTGTTGAACCATTGATTGAGTTAAGCAATTTCTTCAGGCAATTGTGCTCCAAAACTTTAGAGCCAGATGGGTTAGATCGTCTTCAATCCCAAATTGCTCTTACACTTTGTCATCTTGAGATAATTTTTCCTCCATCCTTTTTCGATATAATGGAGCACTTGCCTATTCACCTAGCAGAGGAGGCCAAGATTCTTTGGTCGATGCAATATCGCTGGACGTACATCATAGAAAGGTGTGCAATCCTACTCCAATTTAAGGTTGTAGACATTTGTTTGTTTATAATTGAAAGTCATGTGTGCATTTGTTTGTTTATAGGTATCTTATGACACTTAAGTCATATATCGTGTCGAAGTCATCGGAAGGTTCAATTGCGAGGATACTTAGTTGAATAGTGTATGACCTTTTGCTCAAGGTACTTGGATGATGTCGAGTCAAAATTGAATCGACCAATAAGGAATACGATGTTAGCGACAATCACAGGATATTCTTGGGTCATGCTTTAGGAAAAGGAAAAGGGTTTGTGCTTGATAACACATCATGGGTACAAGCTCATCGGCATGTGTTATTTAACACTGCTGCGGTTGTCCCATATCGAGAGTAAGATACAATCTTTGTTCCAAAATTTTATTGATACCATTAATAAGTATCTTGCCTTTTATAAGTACTTTAAATGTATAGGGAGCATCGTGATTTTATTAGCGATCACATAAATCGTCTCAAAGATTTTGATGTGGATCGCCGTCACAATGATGAGTTTCCCAGATGGTTTAATTCTCATGTAAGTACTAATAACGTACATGTTTTTAATTTTCAATTTTCATGTTTTCAATTTTTAATTCTCTGTTAGTTGATGTTTAATTTTGTTGACTTTGTAAAAATAGGTTGAAGAGCTTCTAGCTATTGAAAATGCTGTGTTGTCAGATGAGATTAAAACTTTGGCATTGGGACCTAGTAAAAAGGCCACGAGATTCAATGGGTATATAATTAATGGTACTAGGTATCATACAAGGAGTCGTGAGTGGAGAAGAAAAACTCAAAATAGTGGGGTTATGGTGAAAGCAAAGACTTGTAGCTATGCAAGTACCAGAGACATGAATCCTGTGGAAGGTGAAGTAGTATACTATGGATATGTGACAGATATTATTGAATTGTATTACTCATACGACCGTAGATATGTGCTATTCATGTCTGTTGGACTGACAACAACAAAGGACTGAAGCAGGATGGGTTTGGTTTCACACTTGTTAATTTCAATCATTTGTTATATACAAAGAAACAAAATAGTAATGAGCCATTCATCCTAGCATCTCAGGCACAACAAGTTTTCTATGTTAATGATCCTGTTGAAGCTGATTGGGATGTTGTAGTCAAGATGAAACCTAGAGACTTGTATGAGGTGTGTGGAGAACAACCAATTAATGATGGAGAACATCACAATGAAGTGGAAGGATTTGGCAACCAAGAGTTAGATGCAACTTCGTTTGCTTGTGAAGAGGACATAAATTGTGTTAGACAAGGTGAAATTGGAACAACTATTGATGAAACTATTGGACCTCTTGGGATATTGACACAGACACAATCTGAAGATGATGAAGAAATGATATGATATTGTAATTTTGTTTCATATTCGTTGTTACATTTGTGCTTTTAGCATGGATATTCATGTTAATGAAACCTTTGCTTTTAAAATGCGTCATTTGTTTTTTTACTATTTTGGAAAATCTTAATGTAGTAGATTCTTTTGTGCCAAAAATGGTGTTGAACTGGTTAAAATTACAATATCATATTACATTTGGATATTAAAATTCTATTGTTTTTGTATTCACTATTGTATCTATTGTACTTTGTATTCATTGCTAACCCATAAAATTCTACACGTATGCTTGTGGTCTTCTGTAAACTAGCATGACAGATCGACGATGCTCTAGGCAGAGGCAACATTCAGCCTCTGCAAATTCTGAGAGTTCTTATAGTGGGAGTGCAGATGAGAGTTCTTATAGTGGGAGTTCATATGAGAGTTCAGAGGAGAGTACACGCATCATACCTGATCCACCCATGTCATGGTATCCTCCAGGTAGCTTGCCTAGTGCATCATCGAGTACTGGTTCAACACATGACACCTCTTTGGTATGAATTATTTTATTCAATTAAATTACTCCATTAGATTTCTTTGTTAATGTTCTTTTTTCTTTTGATGTTTTACATTTCGTTTTTTTAAACTAAGTGACACTACTCCATTTGCAAAAAGGGAACTCTACCCCAAATATTTAATTACCAAGTATGTTAGGGGTCCTCTAGGGAAACCATAAAGGCTTCTATGTTATGAACTAACAGCAAGATACAGTCCAAGAACTTGAGAATTTTTTTTTTTTACTGTACGTTGTTGACTTCTTTTTTTTTCTTTTTTTTTTCTTATAAAAATAAAAAACTATAAGAATAGTGTCATATGTTTGCATATAAAAAATTTCTTTATCTCATTGTCATGCTTTCTCTTTATTAGAATTGACAAATTATCGGTTGTCATTGGAGGCATAATCACCATCGGCGGTGTCCATGCACTCTTCACCAATTTACGCCTAATTTTGATTCACTCAAGCTTATTTCTTCTTTGAAGTTATTATTCTTTATACTTCCTTTTTTCCCTTTGCAATTCATGTAATTAAGAACCATAAAATGTCATGTAAGTTATGTATATAGAGTCTTGGCATATCAACAATGCTTCCATTGTCATCGCATTATGCATGAGATAGCAAAAAGTGTAAAAATTCATTTAGTTGGGTCATTCAATAAGTTATTATCAATGTTAAAAATTTTACACATCTTATTAAAGGTCAGCTTACATAAACCAGAACTTGAGATATTAATACACTGTAATTTTATTTATTTTCAATTACATTGACAATTTTTATCATTTTTTCTAGTATCTTCTAACTTGATATTGATATTTGGATGAGTAGGTCATAGTTCGAGAGGCCCAACACTCATGCATGGTAGTGATTGGAACCCAAGTGGTGGCATTTTACATATTGTGCCTAATGAGTTGAACCAAGTGGTTGATGGGTATACACCCTTAGCTTCTCGTTTGGGTGTTTTAGCTCGAGATGGGAACCTTATGCCCCTCACTTATAGAACTTGGAGTCATGTACCGAAGGAAAACAAAGAGAGTTTGGAGAGAAGTAAAGGTAAAAGAATCATTGCATGGTGTTGTTGATGTCATCTGCCTAAATAGATTATACTAAAGGGTGATTGACACGTGTTGAAAACCCAAAACATTTTTAAAATCAGATTATGTGCTATGAATGTGTGGTGTTTTTGTTCTTGATTGAATGGTTACAAAACTGCTTCTGCTTATTTGGTTGGGTACATAAACTCTATTCATGTCAACACATGTTGCTTTCTATGGTTCCATTGTTCGGTTTCAATTATCTGGACAGAGTGTAAAGGTCTAGCATACTGGTTATAGTAATTAATCCTACTGCACAATGGTTAGTCTTCTTTCATTGGTTCTTGAGGTCAATCTGAGATCTTAGATGAGTCAATGAAGAAATTTGTTTTGGCATCTGTTGGAAAAAATGGAGAGTGGAAGGCTAGAGTTAAACAAATGGGGTATCGCCATTCGACAACGATCTTGATAGGTTAACTCATCGACCGAAGAAAGAGTACATGAGCATCAATGGCGAAGCTTAGTCTATTATTGGGGCACTCGGAAGGCACAGGTATCATTTAAATTGTTTATTGATCTCTATCGTAATCTCATAAGATGAGTTTGTTAAATTAATAAATTATTTTGTGTTTGTGTTCATATGTAACAGAAAAAAAGTACAAAAAACAAAGAAATTCGGAAGAAGAAGACATTAAATCACATAACCGCGTAAAACCATTCTCAGTTGTTCGAGTAGAGGTATATAGTTTCTTTATATTTCAAATTGAAATTGTATATTTTGATTTTGTTACTGAATTTTAAGTGTAATTATAGGAAACTAATAAGAAGAATGGAGTTCCTACAACTCGCTTAGAGGTGTGGATGGCTGGGTACTCGAAGGATAACAAACCAAGTAATGATAAAGTTGCTGAGGTCATGGTATGTAGCACCATAATTATAATAATGCATTTTGCAAAACATTGATAGCTATGATTAGTTTGAGAAATCATTTCAAGTGCTCACTCTAGAGACTAAGTGGAGCTATGATTATGATATCAACCCAAGTAATTTTGAACTCTTATTGAATTAAAGACATAAATCTACTACTAACATATATATATAAGGTAGTTGGTAATTATTTTTGGTTGGAAAAAATGTATAAAACCAAAAAAATTGATACATCACATGTCCCCCAACATATCCATCGCGTCTCATTTTTATGTTTTTTTTATTCAATGTATCTAGCCGGTGTCATTTCCTTTTGATGTCACATTTCTCTACTTGTACTTGTTACATTTTGGATCAAATTAGTTTATCGGATGACATTATAACAAGTGCAAAGACTAGGTAAATGATTACAGATCACGATAATTCACCATTTCCAAACTAGAGATGGGTAAAATAAGCATGAACACCCATTACAAAGCAAAGCACCATTCAAGCATTCATTAGATCATGACAAGCATAATTTCACCTCAACAAAAATGCAAGACTAGTCTGGAAAGAAAGACAGGAAATATAAAACACGAACAAAAACACCGTCTTCAGAAAATAATATGGTCATACAAAAAACAGAGGTGACGGGCATAACACGTGCCATCACTGAGATTTGTTGGTTTCAAAGACACTAGTGATGCCAAAAGTTCAGAAGCAACAACAAATGTGCAGTTAGTTCTGCATGTTTTTTTACAGTTATTACAATGTTATACAGGTAAATGATTTTACAATTATGTCTAGCACTAAATCTGCACTTTAGTTAATAGTTAATACCTTTAAATTTTATTGGTGGCTAATTACTAATTAACAATTGTAGACACAAATGAAGGATCTTGGGGCGCAATCCAATGCTACAGATGAAGAAATTATCACACGTGTTCTAGGGCACGGCGACACAGTCGTGTTCGAACATATGGATTGGGTCCTTCTCCGACAGATGTCTTTGGAGGCGGATATAGGCAATCGCAAGAACAAACTCGTATCATCCAAATGCAAGTCCAAGAGCAACTTAACCAATATAAAGCACAAATGGAGATGCAAATGAAAGAGATGATGGATGCTATGCTTAATCAACAAAAAGTACAAATGGAGATGCAAGGCACAATCCAAGCTCAACAAGCACGAATAGAGCAATTGGAGTCTCAACAGGCCATGGGTGGGCCTGTTGCACCAGCTACTACACATGTGCATTCACAACAACAATCCCATGCATACACGTCATCGTTTAATTGCCATCGTTCGTCCAAGGAAGTGAGTAAATAGTTAATTATGAAATTTTCATATGACATTTTATTCATGTTTTTTGTTCTTATCAAATGCAGGTTCACATATCAAAGAAAGAAAAGAAGAAGAAGTAAATATGACAAACTCAGGTTCATTCTAAACCATTCTAGTTGGATTGCCTAGTTTTTTTGTTTAGATTATCCATTAAACCTTTTATACTGTCATTTCTAGCTGCATTTTGTGTGAAAATATTAGTATTTGCTGGTTGATTCTCACAATTATCACTCATATGTTCTCTTTAACATTTTCTGGCTTTGTGATGCAAATGGATACTAAAATTTTGATCCGAAGGTGTCAATAATGAAGAAAGATGTGGTTGTTGGAAGCAAGAATACTAGGGAAGTTGATAATGACTTTTTCTTGGTGGTTGTTAAGATTGTTGATCACCAGGTGAGTTCAATTTGCCATTTTTGATACTTGTATCTACAATTTGTAGTCGGGTTTATCTTGAATTTTGCATTTGCATAGAAGATTCAGTAGGCTCTTTCGTGGCATTGTTGTTGCAATGAGTATCTCATGAATTAATGTATTGATGTGTAGGAGCAATTTGATCCATGTTAAAGATGCCAAAAGGACAATTTGAATGAGCATGATGTTTGGCTTGTACTTTAACCAATGATATGGTTCTAGGTAGGGCTGATTAGACGATGGGTACACATAGCTAACCCCAAATAATGGGATTAAGGTTGTTGAGTTGAGTTTAATTGATAATGAAACTATCCATTTGACTTCTAGGATATTTTCGATTATAGGTTTGATAGCTGGTTTTTCCCCATGTGCTATGTATGCATATATGATCATTTAGTGATTGCACAAACTAACTTGACCATTGGAAAAACTTATCGTGCCGTATAAGAAATGTGAGCTACAATAGTGATTATGCATCAGCTTATATAGAAATTCTGTTTTTGTTTTTTTTTTTTTGGTAGGGTATGATAGAAAAGTAACTTTAGCATAAACTTAAAGGGTGAGCATCATTTGTGCATATTCTAGTTATGTTTCCCTTTGTAACCCAACTAGGTAATAATGTCTCGAAGGCAAACAGGATATGGTCTCTTAGAATTATAACATGTTTTTGCTGGTCGATTTGATGCTTATTCTAAATGTCAATGAATATAATAATGCTTAGAAGATAGCATGGAATATGTGACATTGGCTTAATGGACTAATTATTCGTCAGGATATTCAGTACTGACAAGAAGTACAGAAGATTGAAGGCATTGAAGAGCAGCTAGGAATGAGGTGGTGGGCAAGCAAATATGAAAAAAGAAGATGAAGAAAGAAATTTTTTTTTTTGTTGCCTGCTTTGAAATTGGATAATGGGTTCTTAGCAGAGGGCATCTTGGGAAAGGACTGATTCATTATTGTTGTTCTTGTGAGTTACCATATTTTAGGTTTATATTTGCTCTTGTGGGTTACAGTTCTGTGTAATGTGGAATTTGTGCAAAAAGCTTCTTTGCATGGTTTTGCAAACTTATTCTAGAAGTAGAACTCTATAATTGTTAGGAGTACAATTTAATGAATTTGATAACAACAATCATACTGTTCTTGAACTCAGCCATCATCTGCATGTATTTTCTGGCCATTTTCTTCTTCTAATATGTGTTTGGAGTTTTGTTTGTTTCATTGATGGTATGTCTTTTTTATCTGTTGCAAATTGCAATGTTAGGCAGTCCTGTTCTTGGATATTTGACTGCTGGGATCTTGATTGGACCTTATGGTCTCTCTATTATTCGTCATGTACATGGAACAAAGGCAATAGCTGAATTTGGAGTTGTTTTTTTTTTTTTGATTTGTAATATTGGCCTGGAGGTAGAATCCATCAAACCGTGAAGTTAGATTCTCGATGACAGCTATTTGCCATGACATTTGATCTGTTAATAACAGAAAGAAAAGCTAAGCATTTTGTCTTCATTTTGCAGCTTTCCATTGAAAGACTGCCTTCATTTTGTTGTCAATTTAACTGTCAATTTATGTGAATTATTTGCAGATGTCGTTTCCGAATCCCATGATCATTTACATGGTGCTTTGATGAATAGTGATGCTTCGGTTAGGCCAGCATAATGGTATTTTATTTCATATTTTTGCAGCAGCAAGCCCCCCCTCCCAAAAAAAAAAAAAAAAAAAGTGGCGTTTTTTAAAAAACGCCACGAAATGACATCATTCTGATGACGTCACACGTTAATTTGGGACGGAGGCTGAGACGGGCGTCAAAGATTTTGCGGCGTTTTAAGAAACGCCGTCTAATATTTTTAGCGACGTTTTTTAAACGTTGGGCAGCTATTGCGGCGGCCGTATCAACGGCGAAAATTTTACATGCCGCTATAAGGTATTACGGCGTTTTTAAGGCTTTTCACGGCGTTTTTAAAACGCCGCTAAAAACCGAATTTCCTGTAGTGGGTAATCTATAACTTTCGTGTTAGGATTTTAAAAAATAACATATGGGACAAATGGTGATTTCTGTAAAACAAAAGTAATGCCCCAACAATATTGAATTATTTTTCACGTATGAGTGAAGTATGGCCCAAACAGTATCTAAACTAATTTCTGTATAGGAAATTGTGAAAGGAAGAGCTTATTCATTCATTTCACAAATCTAGTCCAAGTAGCCAATTAACACTTTGAACCTAAAGACAGATGATCTTAATTGGAGTCAGAATTCGATTAGCTGGGAGTTCGCTTGGGCCGAATCTCAACCTTTGGATCTATTTCTCTTCTTCTCTTTATAAAGACTAATTTTCTAATTTGGCCAATTTATTGAAATCAACATTGAGCATTAAAGAGATGAGTTTAGTAGACAAGACAGAATGCAATCATGTTCAAAATTACAACTATAGACCATACTTTCTAAGGTACAGCAAAATAATACAAAATCACATCAGAAAATCCCAAAAAAAAAAAAACTCCATCCTCAGTCCTCAAGACAACACATGTGTATCGTGTATCAGGAACTTTATTACACACTACATAAGAATATAAGAGAAATATGAATGGAATGCTTTGGTGGCACGGGCTGGCTAGTTTGATGGAGGGGGTGAGAAGAAAGTAGGCATTGTTGTTGGGATGGTGGGCAGTGATGTAGCCGGCAGCGGTGGTAGACTCACCTTAGGAACAGTGGGCATGGTTGGTAGTGTTGGATTTGGCAAAGATGATGGGATTTGGGTGGTCGGCAAAGGCGGCAATGTGGGCATTGGCAAGCTTGGGATTGTTGGCATTGTTGGCAAAGGCATACTTGCCAATGGTGGCAATGTGGTTTGGGGCAAGGTCGGCATTGCGGGCAGTGGAGGCAGTGTGACCTTTGGCAGAGATGGAATTGTGGGCATTGTTTGGAGTAGGTTCCGAGCTGCCAAGCTCATCTGGATGCTTGAAAATGAAAGCATCAAAATTAGAGATAGAACGAAAGTAGTACGAAAAGCAGCCATTTGTTTCTGAGGATCCTGGAATGGAAGGTTGGTTTATGGAGCTTGATGATATTGTACTGTAGTTGACAAAGTGATTTTTGGATTGAAGAGAAGAACATGAATTAGTGGGTATTTATAGGGAAGAAATGCTAAGACAATCAAAACGTATTCGGAAACACGTTATGTGAGTTTGATGAGATGTGGGTGGGGAAGCACCGGTTTGTTCACCTACCGCAAATTCAAACGTGAAGTCAAAATCAGAGGGGACTGTCACGTACGAATGCAATGGTGTTCGCACTTGAAGTGGTTATGAGACTTATGCTCATTTGCAAACAGGAAAATCTTTTTCAAATAAATGTTTATGTCACAAAGCAACCCTTTTTGAAGAATTTGTTTAGTCATATAGATCCTAGGTGATTCTCTTTTTGAAATTAGATATTTTGGAAAAGACTATAGTACACACCTATGTACCATATATATCTTATAACTAAAGAAAAAAAATAATACAACTCTAACTTTTTTATTCATAACTAAAAAATAAATAAAAAAGTCATAACCAACCATCACCTGAGGCATAACAAAAAAATCTCACGAGTCATAACTAAATAAAAAAATAATATAAATAAGAGTGTACATATGATACACCACTATCAACGGGCGTGTATAGTAGAATTTCCCAGATATTTTTCTATGACAACTTTATTCTGTTTTGTTTAACATGCTTATATGGCTTTATCTTTCCCCCCCCCCCCCCCCTCTCTCAAAACCTCAGAATTCTATTTTCAAACACATTGGTTTTTGATAAAAATTAATATTTTTGAAAATTACTTTTGTATGAAGAAGTAACATGTAAAGTATCAGTATTAGGTAAGCACCCTGTTGGCACTAAAATTTATATCCTCTGTCAATTAAGCATAACGAGTGCAGAGAGTTGATCAAGTAAATGTTAAGGATGAAGACCACGAGTTTGTAATGGAATGTGAGTCCCAAAATGCAAAGTAGCTGTTAAGAGCGAGACAGTCAAAGGCGCATATGTGGTAGGAGCAGTTTTTCCTGTCGATTCACCTGATAGTGTAGTAAGATGTGGCCAAACGTGGCCCAGGTGTCAAGCCATGAAGTTAGGCATGCAAATGACGCAAGGTACGTGGCCTGTTTGCAAGAGGAAGAGAATGTTGCAGCAGAGAAGCAGTTACCAGCGGTTATGGGGATCATGGGCAGTTATGCAGGAAGTGAAGGTAACTGGCTCTATAATGGGTCACGTGGCAGTAGAGAAGGGGCAAGGCCAGTAGTATAAAGGCTGGAAATTCAAAGGAAATAGGGGCTTCAACAACATTCACAATCCATGTGAAATTAGGAGTAGCATAACTTAACTAGTAATAGCTTCTGTACTTAGGAGTAATTTCATTTGTAATTTAGCCTCTGTGGCTAAGTTTTCCTATGTCGATTGTGATGTACATTGAACTTGTAATTTAATTCCTATAATTAAGTGGCAAGTTTACTTGTTCTTCAATCAATTTCAGTTTATTTTCCCTTGTTTCTTCACATTACAACCTCCAAAGAAGTCCTTGAATCTGTCATGGCATAGGACATTCAAACCACAATTGCTTGATTTGTTGTTGTTTGTGAAATTTTGGTTATTCTATTGAATCACCTTTGTCGATTTGACCCAAACGCTAACATATTTTGGCACACCCAGTGGGACCTGTCTAATTTGGAGTGATGGCTTGGATGAAACAACACAAAGTCTTTGAAGACCTTGAGAAAAGGGTTGAAGATAGAGAAGAGTTGGAAAGTGGGCTTGAAGGAGTGCAAGACAACCTAGCCGATGGCCATTCAGTGGCCAAGCAAGAAATATGCCAAGGAAATGGCCAAAAATGGCCAATCTAGTTGCCCTCCTGTTGATCCAAGAAGGGCTCTTCTATTGCACACTCAGTAAGCAATTGGTTCCATGTTTGCGTATGAGAAGTGATGATAGATGACCTACTGGCTTTGTTTGAGAAGGCCAACATCAAGCCCAGTCAGTCAAGAAGGATTGAAGATAAGACTTAGGTAAACAAAGCGCAATTTATACTTTCTATAGCCCCTCAACAGCATGAAAATGTAAATGAACCTGTGTCATTTTACAGACCTCCCACACTTCAAGAAAGATATGAAGAGGGAATGACCATAAATCCTGTGTTTGAGAGAGAATATCCCACAAACTCAATGTTTAATCACAACTTACATAACATGGGAATGAGGCCCGAGGGGCAACCAAGGCCACAAATGTATGGTGTTTGTGAGAACCCGAATATACAAATCAAGTAAATAATTAAATAATAATAATAATATTACAATCTCAAAATATTTTGGTGGTGAATCCTAAAGTGCAAATTAAATATTTTGAAGGTCTTTTAATTAATTTTTAAACCTAAAATAAATTTATGGTGAAAGTCTTTAATTTAGAGGCAAGATTTATTATTTAAATAAATTAATTAATTAAGTGCCAAATTAGTAAGCATATTTTGATCTAATAATATTTATATTTTAATGGAGATAGAAATTAAAATAATATAAAGAGATAGAAAATTGGAGCCTTTTGGTTAGATACATATGTGTATAAGGATAACAAAAACCCTAACTCTTGTTATAATTGTTTTCTACAACACTAGATGCCCTAGCAGCCCTAGCAACCGTGGGTTATGAAGGAAAGTGAGGGGTGATTCAATCATCAAGATTATTGTTGTAGCCAAGAAGGAGAGCCTCGTGTGTGTTGTGCCTTGTGGCCTCTTAGGTTTTCTTCTCTTCTTTCTTTGTTCTTTATGCTTATTCTATTGTTATATAATTCATTGATGGAGAGGTTGTAGGTATATGTATTTTGTGTCTATATATATATTGTTAAAAAATCTGAGGAGTTAAATTCACGTATAAAGAATGGGTATTATTCTTAGTTCAAAAATTCTGCACATAATCACAAACTTTAAAAATCAAGAAACCATATCAAACGAATGAATTTTGAACTGAAATTTTTGCAGTAGATTAATTACATATTGAATTGCATATCTGAATTTTTTCATAATTTTTGGGAGTCAAAATCCATATAAACTGATGTGTCCCAATCTGTCCAGAAAACTGGTTTTAAACAGTAAGTTCAGGAGTGTTGTTCTCTTTGGGTATAAATCCAAAAATTATCAAATCAGCGTCATTAGAACCGGTTACGAGTCTAGTTTCCTACATTTTTGGCCTTGCATTGATTGCTCGTGTATACTAAAAGAACCATTAATTTCTTTAAAGTGCTGCAGAAAACAACCTGTTTGGGTGTAATTAATTATAAATAATTATTTTGATAAGCAAATCAAGTAAAACCATTTGGGTTTGAAACTTAGGATATATTAGTTGATATCTTGAGGGTTTTAGAATTTTTCGAACAGCATGGAGTGGGTTTTTAATTTTTAAAGTTAGCGAATAGATTGGGAAAACTTGTTTAAAACTCTGTTTTAATTTAAGGTTACTTTTAATTAAGTTTCGATTTGAACCCATGTCTTGGGTAATTTTAGACCTTGAAGAACATGAACTTAGATATTATTTAAAAGTAACAGTGAATTGGGTTGAGCTGTGTTAGTGCGCTTTAGTTTGGGGTTACTTAGTTCTTATTCTTTAGTATTTTTAAATTAGTAGTGACATGTAGTTTTCATACTTGGTTCAGGACACTAGTTGGACTTTCATACTCTATTTGAGGATTATATTATTTTGTTTTCAGGTGAGTAGTTTCATGCTACATATTTTTATAAATGTTCCCCTGCCCTGAACTGTTGGAAAATTAAATTGTTATTTCATGACTAAACTGTTTTGATAAATTATTATATTATCAATGGAATCAAATTATTTCTAAAACATGTGTGAACTTGGCATACTATAAACTATTTCTTTTGGTCTCATGTTTATAATAATGAACTACCATGTTTTGCGAAATTGATGTGTATTGATTATTGGGACCAACTATGTATTTAGTCCAAGGAAATTATTCCACTGTGTGTGGTGACTCTGGCCACTAGGGAACAGATCCGGGTTGGGCCATGATGACTCTAGTGCTCAACGATTGTAAGGAAAAGACCTAGGTTAAGCTAGGTGACCTTCAATCTGATCATCTTAGAGAAAAGGCTTAGGTTGCCACCCTGAGGATGACTCTTAGTTCGGTATTGGATCCAACGGGGCTTATAGCCTTGAGAACTGTGTGGCATATTATTTGTTATTTCTTGGTATCCAGAAAATTATTGGTGTTCATGTTGTAATTTGTTTTCAGTGAAAAATGTCATTTATTATGTTCTTGAGAGACATGAGTATCTTAACTGTTGAACTGTGGAACCTTCTTTTTGAAACAGATTATCTTTATCAAAACTGTGTGCCAATCTAGTTTCTGTGAGATATATCTTATTTTGGAATTGATCCCTGTTTTCAAAACTGTATCTACTATCTATGTTGCTACTCACTGAGCTATTCGCTAACTTAGTTGTTTATCATTTCCAGGTGTTAAAAGGACTTAGAGTGGACTCATGGCATAGTGGGGACTCGATCGCATGAACCTCTAGGACATTCTTTTATATTGTTTTAAATTGTTATGTCAAGGTTGTGCATATTTATTTTTATTTTTATTTTTATTGAGGTTCATTTAAGATTATTTTGATATGTGGGCTGTTTATATCTCATATGTTTGGATGGTATTGATTACGGTTGGTTTTGTCGTTTATAATTGTGGTATGTCACTGGATTGAGTTTGGTTATTTATTATTGGACTATTGTATAGTTATTCAATGTGTTTATGGATTTGTGTTTAGGCTTGCGTGTGCCTTGGGCTGAGTCCTTGTGGGCCATGGCCGGTCATGCCCGGATTTGGAGTGTGACAGTGTTCATGCATTTGATGGGCCTATAGCAAGTCATCAGGCTATGGCAGAAGAAAGAAATAGGCCAATTAATCAAGTAAGGCATCAGAATATACTAGACCATACCATGCAGCAACCATACTATGAACCTAACATGATACATCCAAGGCCTAGAGAGCTTGGTCCCCCTTTTCCTTACTTCCAACCAGAAGTTCAAGGAGGAGGACAACAACAACAATATTTAGACCCCCCAAATTAATAATAGGCAACAAATAATGAACATCATACAAGAAATGTATGGTCTAGGCCTGAGAAAGCCAGATAGGCCAATGTTTAGGAGTCCTTACCCTCCATAGATAAAAACAACCCTCATTCCAAGAAATTATAGGATTCTTGAGTTTACTTTATTTATAGGGAAAGAAAGACAATCAACCATAGAGCATGTAGGTAGGTTCATTCTCTAGTGTGGAGAACCTGGCTATGACGATAATTTAAAACTAAAACTCTTTCCTCATTCTCTGTCGAAAGTGGCCTTTACATAGTTTATTAATTTGCCAGAAAATTCTGTCCATACTTGGCAAGAAATGGAAAGTTAGTTTCATGCCCAATTCTTTTGAACTTAGCCTGAAGTGACAATGGCGGATTTGTTAAAATTTAAACAAAGGCAAGGAGAAAGTCAAGAACAGTACGTCGACAGGTTTAATAAAGCAAAAAAATAGATGTAACGTGTATATACCTAAAATAGAAGTTATCAGGCTAGCCCAGAATGGTTTAGACTTTGAACTTAGGAAAAAGTTTGAAGACATGATGTTTAAAGACCTATTTGAGTTGTCTTCAAGGGCAACTATTTATGAGGCCATTCTTAGAGAAGATCAGTAGAGAAATGCAGCCTCATTAGGAACTTATTACCAAGAGGTTGAATTTGACATGGATATCGACGTAGATATTGCCTAAGTAATAGGTAAAAAACTTGTGGTTTGTGAAACGTTAAGGAAAGTTGACAAACCTGTAAGTATGCCAACAATACAGCCAGCCAAAAAGAATGTGGCTATATCACATCAGCAATATTCTTTTGATTTATCAAAAGTAGATGCACTATTTGATGAATTATTAGCAAATAAATTTTTAACTTTGACTCCAAGCCACAACATTCCCAAAAAAAAAGGGGACAAGGTTGGTAAGAAGTATTGTAAGTGGCATCATTCATTCATCATTCCATTCAACTAATATTTTAATTTACATTTAATTAATTGATTTGGATGATTAGAAGAGAATTGAGAAGTGAAAAAAAAAAAATAAAGGGTCATGTTGATAGTGATTGATTCCATTCCAATGGTGGAAAAAAAATATATGGTAATACAATAACTACATATTCTATATTCTTTTATGGGGATATATGACATTGACATTTATCTTGGGGGGGATTTCAAATTCTATGAAAAAAAAATTTATTATATTATTCTATATATTTGATATCGTTTGTAGTTTTATAGAGTGCCTTATTTCAGATGTATAATCATGCTCATAATGATGTTCGTATCTTTGAGCTCTAGATATTGCTCGTGCTTCTCAGTCTTCTTTGGGTATCTATATGGCTGAGTTCTTTGGGTATCATCAGGCACGTTGGGAAGAGTTAGCTTAATGCGAGCCTTTGATTGATCTTCCGACAGAGGTGGCTTCTTTTGTGACCAAGCGACTTACTCGACAGCATACCTACTAGTTCTTGATGGGTTTAAACTTTGAGTTCAAGTCTCTTCGCATTTAGATTTTAAATACATCACCCCTACCTTCTCTTTATGAGGCCTTTGCTAGTATTTATAGTGATGAGTGTTGCCTCCAGTTGGTTCAACTTGTTTATACTCTAGTTCTTGAGCCTCCTGCCTCCTCTAATCAGATGGCTCTTGCTGTATAATCTTGATCTTATTCTTCTGCTGGAAAGGTAATTTGTCATCATTGTAAAGAACCAGGCCGTGTCAAGGGTCGTTGTTTCAAATTTTATCCTGAGTTGCGACAATATTTCTCTTGTATTTGCCTATCCAGCTCCTTGCAGCTTGGTTCTATGATTTCTCCAAGGCCATCATCCTCGACTCCACCTTGGCTACAAGTACTCCTACTACTTTCATGTTCGCACTGCCCACCCTACTTGGGTTCTGGATTCTAGGGCTAATGACCACATGACAGGTGAGCTTTTCTACTTTTCTTCTGTAGTTCTTGCTGTAGCCTAAACAGTATGTTTCTGTCATGACCCGAACTCGCCCCCAAGGGTTAAGGAGAGAATCGGCCAGTAATCATGAGATTATCTACGGCCTCAAACCAAACCGGACATAACTCGTCAAAGTGGAGGGGCCAAATGGAAGCAATATTTAAAACTTTGTCCATAGAGCTATGCTTATATGCATATCATAACATTCCATTCATACACATGTTAATAACTCACAACAAAAAGTATAGCAACATAAAGTTCTGTACAGACAGGATCATTCACATCTAGGCCAGCCAATCAAAACTATGTACAAACGTAAACCAAAGTCTTCGCCAACATGACAAAATAACGTAATAACAAAAGGGCGAAGACGTGTCTCGTGCGTGAGACGCAAGGGCTGACTCTTCAAAACTCTGGTTGTTGCACACAAACTTCACTGAGGCTGGGTTAGGACCTCCCTTGGCTCACCTACAAACACATGAATGAGTGTGAGCGAAAGCCCAATGAATAATATCAAGTAAAGGAGATACATTGGAACAATATACATCGGACGGCCTTAGGCCCAATTCATATTTCTATCTAGTACATAGATAGATATAGATCAAGTGACTACGGTTCCAAACACATCAGACAGCCTCGGGCCCAATCCATTCATGTCAAACTAGCCTTTGGCCTATTTGTCTTTCATTCATGTCAGACTGGCCTCGGGCCCATTCATTCTTTCATTCAGATCGTACTGGCCTCTGGCCCATTCATTCTATCATTCAGATCGTACTGGCCTCTGGCCCATTCATTCTATCATTCAGATCGTACTGGCCTCTGGCCCATTCATTCTATCATTCAGATCGTACTGGCCTCTGGCCCATTCATTCGTTCCTGTCAAACTGGCCTTTGGCCCATTCATACTTTCATGTCAAACTGGCCTTTGGCCCATTCATTTGGCATGGCAAACATTGTCCACCAATCAAGTTAACAGACTTATAAACTTACATAGAAGTAAACAATTGGACAACAACATATTTCAGATATCTTTGTCAAGATATTACTCATAGTGATCGGTTGGTTGATTTGCCCTGGAGCTTGACCCTACACATCACATAACACATATGGGTCACAAAAAATTCAATCCGTTCTTTAATTCACATATTCCTCTTTAGGCTTTATTCTTATCCCTTTAACTCAATTATAATGCTCAATGTATGCCTAAGAGTACTTAGAAGTGAAAGAGAACAGAAAACGAAACACAAAATGCCTCTTTAAAATTTTCAGAAACAGGGTCCCCGCTCGAGCGTGGACTTCCCCGCTCGAGCGGACCCATGAGGTCTGCAAAAGTACTGAATGCATCGAATTTACGCTCGAGCGTGAACTCGGGTGCTTGAGCTGAAGGTCTGTCTACATGGCTCCCCGCTCGAGCGTGAACTTCCCCGTTCAAGCGGACACGTTGTCTGCAAAATATACTGGGAGCACGGATTCTACGCTCGAGTGGCGGTTCCCCAGAACGAGCGAACATCAAATTTTCTGGAAAATCCAGAACATGTTCTTGAGCTTCAACTTGGTATTCAAAGGCTCTAAACACATAATTTTAGCTCAAACTTCACATATACATGTACTAGCATGATGCAAACACTAATTTACAACATTATGAAGCTCAATTCCATGAATTACTCACATGCATGTTCCAAATTGACTCAAACTCATCACCAACACATTCAAAGCTCACACTTTCATGATTTGCTCATGCATGTGGAGATACTCATTATCCTCAACTTAATTGGTGAAAAGATGATCAAAAACATGAACCTCAATCAAAAATCAACATGGATTACATACTTTATGCCCAAACATGGAAATTCATAGCAATTACATTCATGCATGCATACATTGACCTTCAATTCAACATGAACAACTCAATTCATAGTCTAACTCACCAATTAATCTTCAATCCAAAAAATTACAACTCAACTCATGAATCAAAGGGTTGATTACTCACCTAGAAGCTCAATCTTCCCAATATATACTTAATTCTTGAGTTTAACCTTCCAATTTCTCAAACTTGAGCCAAACACATAACTTTCCCTCTTGTTCCCTCTCTAGCCGACCCTCTCTCTCTCTCTTAGAGCTGATATCAGCCAAACGAGCACAAAAAAGAAGAATCGAGAGTGTAATGGCCCTTATATAACCCCACTAAGTCACATTAATTTAATATTAGCTATTTGAGCACTTAATTGATTAATTAAATCAATTTAATCTGATCCAAATCAATGTCCAATTAAATTCTACCGTAGGCTCTAAAAATTACGCTAATCACAATTGCGTAATCAATTTCGGGTTCTGTGGCCAATAAGGCCTTCAATTAAATTTCCAAAGCAGATAATTCAACAAATATTCCTATGGTGAATAGATAGAAATTCAAAACCACATATTTTCACATAATGGCACACAAAACCATATCAAACACATAATCACATTTATAATAAGGACCAATTAGCATAATACGAAACAGGGTTATCACGGTCTTCCCCCCTTTAGGAAGTTTGGTCCTCCAAACTTATTTTACCTTCATCGAGGAACAAATGTGGGTAGCGTAGTCGCATTTCCTCCTCTTTTTCCCACGTGGCATTCGTCCCATAGTGCTCTTTCCATTCCACTTTCACCATCGGGATAGACTTGCTTCTTAATTGTTTCACTTGTCGGTCAACAATTCGTTCCGGCCATTCGGTGTATTCTATAGTTTCATTAATGGCTACCCAGTGATAATCAATCACATGAAACGGGTCTCGGAGGTAACCCGTCAACATCGATACATGAAACACATTATGGATTTGTTCAAATCCCGGTGGCAAAGCAACTCGATAGGCAACTGGACCAAGCCTTTCCAGAATCTGAAACGGCCCAATGTAACGGGGCGACAACTGGCCCTTCTTCCCAAACCTGACTTGGCCTTTCATCGGAGACACACGGATGAACACATGGTCACCAATCTCATACTCGATTGGTCTTCTCCGAACATCTGCATAATTCTTTTGTCGGTCCTGAGCTGTTTTGAGCCTTTGCCGAATAGTTTTGATCTTCTCAGAAGTGTCTTGCACAATTTCAGGCCCAAGTAAAGCTCTATCCCCGACTTCTGTGCAAAAAATCGGTGATCTACACCTTCTACCATACAAAGCCTCGTATGGTGCCATACCAATGCTGGAGTGGAAGCTGTTATTGTATGCAAATTCTGCATGTGGCAAATAATCTTCCCAACTCCCCTGAAAATCTAAAGCACACATCCAAAGCATATCTTCCAAAGTCTGTATTGTTCGTTCTGATTGCCCATCTGTCTGTGGATGGAATACAGTACTAAATCTCAATTCTTTTTCCATAGCTTCTTGCAAACTCTTCCACAATCTAGATACAAATTTCGGATCTCTATCCAACACAATAGATACCGGAACTCCGTGTAAGCGGACAATCTCATCAACATAAATGGTAGCTAGTCTATAAGCATTAAATGTAGTTTTAACTGGTAGAAAATGTGCAGACTTAGTCAGTCTATCAACTACAACCCAAATAGAATCCATACCTCAAGAAGTCCGAGGTAGGCCAACAACGAAATCCATAGTCACATGCTCCTACTTCCATTCAGGAATAGGGAGAGGTTGAAGTAGACCACCTAGTTTCTGATATTCAGCTTTAACTTGCTGACATTGAAGACACTTAGACACGTATTCTGCAATTTCTTTCTTCATTTTAGGCCACCAATAACTTTGTTTCAAATCCTGATACATTTTATTGTTACCCGGATGCATAGCAAACACTGATTTATGGGCTTCATCTAAAACCCTCTTCTTTAGTTCCGGAATATCTGGGGTACACATTCGGTTTCGGAATCTCAATATTTCGCCTTCAATGCTGAACTCTGCTTTCGGACTTGTCTTAAATTCATCAATCACTTTCTTAAGAAATTCATCCTCTTTCTGTTTCTGTTTAATCTCATCAATAATTGCTGGTTCAGCTGAAATAGCGGCTATCAATCTGCCTTGTTCACATAACACCACTTCAATTTCAAACTTCTCAAAATCTTGTAAGATTTCCTTCTGCTCAGTAAGCAGACAAGCCATACTCCTCGTTGATTTTCTGCTCAAGGCATCAGCAACTGTATTAGTTTTCCCGGGGTGATACTAAATGTCAAGATCATAGTCTTTTATCAGTTCCAGCTATCTCCTCTGTCGCATATTCAACTCCTTCTGTGTAAAGAAGTATTTCAGACTTTTGTGATCTGTGTAGACTTCACACTTTGCCCTATACAGATAGTGACGCTAGATTTTTAAAGCAAAAACAACTGCGGCCAATTCTAAATCATGTGTTGGGTAGTTCTTCTCGTGTGGTCTCAACTGTCGGGAGGCATAAGCAATAACCTTTCCGTTCTATATCAATATACAACCCAAACCTTTATAAGATGCATCACTGAAAATTATAAAATTTTTCATACCTGTGGGCAATGTCAGTACCGGTGCAGTGGTCAATCTCGTTTTCAGTTCATGAAAGGCAAATTCTCTTTCGTCATTCCATTTAAATGATTGCCCCTTGCGTGTCAGTCGGGTAAGAGGTAGAGCTATTTTTGGGAAATCCTTCACAAATCTCCTGTAGTACCCAGCTAAGCCCATGAAGCTGCGGACTTCTGTCACATTAGTCGGTGTAGGCCAATTCACAATTGCCTCTATTTTCTGTGGGTCCACTGAAATTCCTTCCTTGTTGATCACATGCCCTAAGAAAACAACTTCATCCAACCAAAACTCACATTTTTTTAGTTTAGCAAATAATTTCCTTTCCTGAAGTATTTGCAGGACAGTTCTCAAATGATATTCATGTTCAAGTCTATCTTTAGAATATATCAAAATGTCATCAATAAAAATCACAACAAATTCGTTAAGGTAGGTTTTAAAAATTCGGTTCATTAAGTCCATAAACGCTGCCGGAGCATTAGTTACCCCAAATGGCATAACAAGAAATTCAAAATGACCATACCTCATTCTAAATGTGGTTTTCTCAACATCTTTTGCCTTTACTTTCAGCTGATGATACCCGAATCTCAAATCGATTTTGGAAAACACTTGTGATCCCTGCAACTGATCAAATAGGTCATCAATACGGGGTAAGGGATATTTATTCTTTATTGTTACCTTGTTCAATTCCCAATAATCGATACACAAACGTAGGGTTCCAACCTTCTTTTTCACAAACAATACAGTTGCACCCCATGGCGAAGTGCTAGGTCGAATAAACCCTTTATCAAGCAGGTCTTGCAGCTGCTCCTTCAGTTCTTTCATTTCAGCAGTAACCATTCTGTAGGGAGTTTTAGAAATAGGTTGGGTGCCTGATACAGTTGCAATAGTGAACTTTATCTCCCTGTCTACCAATTCCCCTGGTAATTCGTTTGGAAACACATCTGGAAATTCTCTAACAATAGGGATACTGTTTAACTCAACATTCACAGATTGTTCAGATAACACATAGCACAAATAACCCTGACACCCTTTCCTGATCAGTTTGAATGCTTTCATTGCAGCTATCAAATAAGGTGGAGGTACTACCCCATTACTCACAAACACAATTTTTGTATGTTCTAGTGGTTTAAATATAACTCGTTTGGTCACACAATCAATGGTGGCACAATATTTAGTTAACCAATCCATACCCCAAATTACATCAAAATACCTAAAGTTCAAGGGCAACAAATCTACATATAGGATAGTATCCTCAATACGCATGTCACAAAACCAGTATATGGATTCACACAATACAGATTCCCCAGATGGAGCAGACACACATAGCAGATATGGCAGTAATTCTAAGGATCTACTCAATTTAGATGCAAATGCACATGTCACAAAAGAGTGTGTGGATCCGGAGTTAATTAACACAAAAGCATCCTGATTACAAATAGAAATAGTACCTGAGACAACTGCATTAGCATTCCATGTATTGCCCGGAACAAGCGCAAAAACATTCCCTTGTCTCACGGTATCCCCGGTCATAGCAAGTCTCATTGTATTTCCCGGCTTCGGGATTGATGCAGTTGAGCTAGTTGCTAGCTTCCCACCGTTCTGATTACAATCTCGGGCCATGTGCCCTTGTTTACCACATTTGAAACAGGCTCCTGACACACGATAACAAACCCCACGGTGCCTTTTGCTACAAATATTACACATGGGAGATGTGTCTTGCGAAGAATTCGAAGTGTTTGAGGAGCCCGTGTTTTGCTTTTTCAAAAATTTCTTCTTTGAGAAGAAGCCTTGCCTTTTATTGCCTTTCCAGTTGTGGACTTTGTCTGTCTGGCTGTGTTAGCCTCTAATATTATGGCCCTATCTAGCACCCCAATGTAGGTTTCCAGCTTCAAGACATTCACCCTTTCTAAAATGTCACTTCAAAGCCCACTTCAAAATGTCTCGCCTTCTTATAATCAGTATCAGTCACATGTGGTGCAAACCTGGCCAATTCAGTGAATTTGGCCTCATACTCAGCTACAGTCATACTGCCTTGTTTAAGTTCTATGAACTCTGACACTTTCTTATCCCGAACACATTGTGGGAAGTATTTGTCATAGAAAATCTCCAGAAATTTCACCCTGTCAACATCTTTATGATTTTCAAGCATTAACATCCACCATCTCCTTGCTTCATCCTCTAGCATAAAAGTGGCTATGAGCACTTTCTGTGTCTCCGAACACGGGAACACTTCAAACAATTTTTCGATGCTGAGAACCCAAGCTTCAGCTTTCAACGGATCTAATCCACCATGGAACTATGGTGGTTTCATTTTCTTGAATTCTTTGGTGAGAACTATTATCCGAACATCATTCTGATTATCTGGCATGGGTGGTGCCAGAGGTGGAGGTGGAGGATGTGGCAGCTGCCAATGTTGTTGCCACTCTTGTTGTTGCCTCAATGTTTCTGCCATTTCCTGAATTAGTCTTTCCATTCTATCTATTATGGCAGTAGAGGATTCCTCTATCTCATCACCTCTTGTTCTCACCATCTGATTAAACTTGCATTATATTTCATACAAAGATTCACAGGTACGCATCTACTAAAGAGCATACTTATTCAAATAACTTACAATGCAAGCAAATCACAAATTTATGGCACGTAATTGTTCATATCAAAACATTTATGCACATTCTCGATGCTTCCAAATTCATACTTATCACATGAATGCATCCTAGATCTTTTCTAGATGCTTATTGCTCTTTTGGTCAAGTGTGTGAGTTATTAACTCGTGCTCTGATACCACTCTGTCATGACCCCAACCCGTCCCCAAGGGTTAAGGACAAAATTGGCCAATAATCATGAGATTACCTACAGCCTCAAACCAAACCGGACATAACTCATCAGAGTGGAGGGGCCAAACGGAAGCAATAATTAAAACTTTGTCCATAGAGCTGTGCTTATATGCACATCATAACATTCCATTCATACACATGTTAATAACTCACAACAGAAAGTATAGCAACATAAAGTTCTGTACAGACAGGATCATTCACATCTAGGCCAGCCAATCAAAACTATGTACAAACGTAAACCAAAGTCTTCGCCAACATGACAAAATAACGTAATAACAAAAGGGCGAACGTGTCTCGTGCGTGAGACGCAAGGGCTGACTCTTCAAAACTCTGGTTGTTCCACACAAACTTCACTGAGGCTGGGTTAGGACCTCCCTTGGCTCACCTACAAACACATGAATGAGTGTGAGGGAAAGCCCAGTGAATAATATCAAGTAAAGGAGATACATTGGAACAATATACATCGGACGGCCTTAGGCCCAATTCATATATCTATCTAGTACATAGATAGATATAGATCAAGTGACTACAGTTCCAAACACATCGAACGACCTCGGGCCCAATCCATTCATGTCAAACTAGCTTTTGGCCCATTTGTCTTTCATTCATGTCAGACTGGCCTCTGGCCCATTCATTCTTTCATTCAAATCGTACTGGCCTCTGGCCCATTCATTCTATCATTCAGATCGTACTGGCCTCTGGCCCATTCATTCGTTTCTGTCAAACTGGCCTTTGGCCCATTCATACTTTCATGTCAAACTGGCCTTTGGCCCATTCATTTGGCATGGCAAACATTGTCCACCAATCAAGTTAACAGACTTATAAACTTACATAGAAGTAAGCAATTGGACAACAACATATTTCAGATATCTTTGTCAAGATATTACTCACAGTGATCGGTTGGTTGATTTGCCCTGGAGCTTGACCCTACACATCACATAACACATATGGGTCACAAACGATTCAATCCGTTCTTTAATTCACATATTCCTCTTTAGGCTTTATTCTTATCCCTTTAACTCAATTATAATGCTCAATGTACGCCTAAGAGTACTTAGAGTGAAAGAGAACAGAAAACGAAACACAAAATGCCTCTTTAAAATTTTCAGAAACAGGGTCCCCGCTCGAGCGTGGACTTCCCTGCTCGAGCGGACCCATGAGGTTTGCAAAAGTACTGAATGCATCGAATTTACGCTCGAGCGTGAACTCGGGTGCTTGAGCTGAAGGTCTGTCTACATGGCTCCCCGCTCGAGCGTGAACTTCCCCGTTCAAGCGGATACGTTGTCTGCAAAATATACTGGGAGCACGGATTCTACGCTCGAGTGGCGGTTCCCCCGCACGAGCAAACATCAAATTTTCTGGAAAATCCAGAACATGTTCTTGAGCTTCAACTTGGTATTCAAAGGCTCTAAACACATAATTTTAGCTCAAACTTCACATATACATGTACTAGCATGATGCAAACACTAATTTACAACATTATGAAGCTCAATTCCATGAATTACTCACATGCATGTTCCAAATTGACTCAAACTCATCACCAAGACATTCAAAGCTCACACTTTCATGATTTGCTCATGCATGTGGAGATACTCATTATCCTCAACTTAATTGGTGAAAAGATGATCAAATACATGGACCTCAATCAAAAATCAACATGGATTACATACTTTATGCCCAAACATGGAAATTCATAGCAATTACATACATGCATGCATACATTGACCTTTAATTCAACATGAACAACTCAATTCATAGTCTAACTCACTAATTAATCTTCAATCCACAAAATTACAACTCAACTCATGAATCAAAGGGTTGATTACTCACCTAGAAGCTCAATCTTCCCAATGTATGCTTAATTCTTGAGTTCAACCTTCCAATTTCTCAAACTTGAGCCAAACACATAACTTTCCCTCTTTTTCCCTCTCTAGCCGACCCTCTCTCTCTCTCTTAGAGTTGATATCAGCCAAATGAGCACAAAAGAGAAGAATTGAGAGTGTAATGGCCCTTATATAACCCCACTAAGTCACATTAATTTAATATTAGATATTTGAGCACTTAATTAATTAATTAAATCAATTTAATCTAATCTGAATCAATTTCCAATTAAATTCTACCGTAGGCTCTAAAAATTACGCTAATCACAATGGCGTAATCAATTTCGAGTTCTGTGGCTGATAAGGCCTTCAATTAAATTTCCAAAGTAGATAATTCAACAGATATTCCTACAATGAACAGATAGAAATTCGAAATCACATATTTTCACATAATGGCACACAAAACCATATCAAACACATAATCACATTTATAATAATGACCAATTAGCATAATACGGAACAGGGTTATCATAGTTTCCCTAATGGTTCTACTCCCTTTGTTCACTATCAGGGAGGTATTGCTTTATCTCCTCATATTACTCTTTCTTTTATCATACATGTCCCTAATTTTGCATATAATCTTTTGTCCATGAATCAGCTTGCTAAGGCTTTTCATTGTGTTGTCATTTTCTTACCCAATTCTGGCTTATTACAGGACCTGAGTTCGAAGAGGATTTTGGCAGAGGATATGAGCGAGATGGTCTATACTACTTTGGAGATCTACCAGATCAGCCGTCTCTACCTCTTTCTAGTTTTCTATTTCAATGTTACTTGAGGATTTATTCTTCTATGTTTTTTCTTTTAAAACTTTAGAATTGTGGCATGCTTGTCTGTTTCATGCAAATTTTCAATATTTATGTTTATTGTTTCCAACTTTTAATAAAGGTTGTAAGACTTATGAGTTTCAATGTGATGTGTGTAAGTTAGCTAAACATACTTGTACCACTTATATTCCTTGTATGCATAATGCTCCTTCTATGTTTGATTTTATTCATTCTGATGTTTGGGGATTGTCTGGCCATAGATATTATGTGACCTTTATAGATGACTACACTCGTTATACTTGGGTCTATTTCATTAAATGTAAATCTGATGTCTTTTCCATATTTGTTAAATTTCTCCAGATGGTTAAAACCTAGATTCACATTATTGTTCAAAACATCCAGTATGATAATGGTAGGAAATACATCTTTGATGCTTTTTATTCCCATCTTAATCAAACTGGTATACTTCGACAACTTATTTGTCCTAATACTCTTGAACAATATGCGATTGCAAAAAGAAAAAACTGTCACATAATGTCTGTGGTTTGTTGTCTTATTCGTGGTGTGAATGTTCCTAAGTCTTATCAGCATAAGGTCTTGCCCAATTTCACTCTATTTCCTCTCATACCACTAGTTTTTTGGTATACATGTTTTGTCCAAAACAGAAGCCCTACTCGAACTAAGTTGGAAGATAAGGCCATTAAGTGTATCTTATTAGGGCATTCCACTATGTTGAAAGGGTATTGGTGTCATGATCCTAGCACTCATAACTACTATCATTCTTGTGATGTAAAGTTTCATATAGAAGTTCCCTTTTTTGTTGTACTCATCATTCTGTGTAAGATTCCTCTTTCACTTTTGTCCCATTGGTGGATTCTGATGTTAGGCCTCTTCCTATTTTTGATAAGGTTGATACTGGCTCTCCTGAGGCTCCTCCTCATTCTCCTCCTCCATTATAGGTATATTATCGTCATTCCTCGTCCTCTACCAATAGCCTCTCCGATACATGGGTTAGATAATTCTTTCCCTTTGGTTACAACTCTTCGTCTCAACCCTCCTCATGATAGGCATCCTCCTAATCATTTTGGTTATCTTAGTAGTACTAATCATCGTATTTCCTAGTATCTTTTTTATGACAGTGTCTTCCCTACCTATCGTTTATTCCTTGGCAAGCTCGAGTTGGAAACTATTCCTCGTTCTATGTCAAAAGCTCTTCAGAATCCTAGGTGAGTGGTTATTATGCAAACAAAGATGGCAGTTTTGGAACAAAATCAAACCTGGCCACTTGTCTCTCTTTCATCTAGTGAAAAGACTATTGGTTGCAAATGGGTGTTCATGATTAAGTATCTTGAGGATGGCACTGTGGACCGCTACAAAGTACGGTTGGTTGCCAAGGGCTTCACTCAGGTTCCTAGAAAGTATTTTGGGGTTACTTTTGCATCAGTCACCAAGCTTACCTCTATCAGGCTTCTTATTTCCCTTGTTGCCTCCCATTCTTGGCCTCTGCATCAGCTAGATGTCAAGAATGCATTTCTACATGGGGACTAACTTAAGACTATTTACATGGATCCTCTACCTGATTTTCGGGTTGAGGGGAGTATGTCGGGAAAGTGTGTCGATTGCGCAAGTGCTTATATGGGTTTAAACAGTCTCCTCGGGCCTGGTTTAGCTACTTTAGCTCAGTTATTTTATCCATGGAATTTATTTAGTGTCACTCCAATCATACTTGCTTTGTTCGCAGAAATTTCATTGGTCAGTGTATTATTCTTCTTGTGTATGTTGATGATATCATTCTTACAGGTGATGATTCAGTTGGCATAGCTCAAATAAAGAGGGGTTTGAGTCAAGCATTTGATATTAAAAATTTGGGTCCTCTCAAATACTTTCTGGGTATTGAGGTTACTCGCTCTTGTCAAGGGATTTCATTGTTCCAAAGGATGTTTTTGATCTTCTTCAAGACACTGGTATACTAGGGTGTAAGCCAACTTTTACTCCTATGGATTCTAACCTCAAACTTACGTTAGAGTCTAACAAGTTATTGAAGGATCCAGGCATATATTAGTGCCTTGTTGGCCGTCTCATATACTTGACTAACACTAGACCTGACTTGACTTTTATGGTTAGTGTTGTGAGTCAATTTATGCATGCACCTCATACAAAGCACCTTAATGTTGTTCATCATATTTTGCAATATTTGAAGACTTCTCCTGGTTTGGGATTATTTTTCACTACTGGTCATCAATTAGGGATCTCTTGTTTTACTAATGCAAATTATGTAGGATCTAGAACTGATAGACGGTCTACGTCTGATTTTTGTACTTTTTATGGTGATCATCTTATATCATAGAAAAGTAATAAACATGCCGTTATTTCTAGATCTTCTACTGAAGTTGAGTATCAGGCAATGGCATAGGGTACATATGAAGTTTTGTGGCTTCACTCAATTCTTACAGAGTTAGGATTTGCTGAGGATGCTTCATCTCCCTTGATTTGTGATAATAAATCAGCTATTATGTTATCCTCTAATTCAGTACTTCATGAGCGGACGAAACACATTGAGGTTGACATACATTTCATTCAAGAAAAGGTTTTGATTGGTATTGTGAGTCAATCCTTTGTCTTTCTTCTGAACAATTAACTGATATGTTCACAAAGTCTATTGGCCCAACATTATTCGAGTCATCTATTGTCAAGTTGGGTTTGCAGAATCTCTGCACACTAGCTTGAGGTAGAGTGTTGAAATTACAATCAATTAGATCTTATTTTATGCCATTGTTTAGGCTTTGATTTTGTTTCTTTTTACGTTATTTCCTATCGTATAAATCTCTATCAATATATATACACAAACTAGTCTCCATTCTAGACTAAGCCATTCTATTCACTTCATTCCTTAATGTTGTATCTTAAATTAAATGTGATTGATTACTTATAAGGAAAATATACTTATAAATTCCATCTTGAGGAATAACAATCCATTTAGTCCCAAGGATTTTTGTACCAATTAGTCTCATTGATTTTGGAAAGGTAGATTTAATACATTGTTTAGAAATTAGATTTACAGTTATACCCTTATTTCTATTGGTGGTGCTACATGCACCAATTAGTGTACTAACTAGTGTACCAACACTAGTTATGACATTATTATTGACCACACTCATTAATAACATTACAAATATCAAAAACCTCTTAAATTATGCCACATCATCAATTGATACACTAGTTAATATACTAATTGGTGCATATAGCATTATTCTATTTCTATATGTTTCCTTTTTTTTTTTTCTTTTTTTTTCTTTTTTTTTTTTGCGCTAGAAAGGTAAGATACACAATTTATGATCAAATTTGGAATAATTTTTTTTTATGGGATTCTTTTTTATTTGGAAAACATTTCAAAAGGAATACAAAAATGACTTGAAATATGAGATTTGCAAACATTCCAAAAGGATGTGGAATTCTTCAAATATTTCAAAAAGAGTACAAAAATTCTTTAATAAGTTTCGGACAAATGTATAATTTCAAACTGTAACACTCCAATGTAACATTCAAACGTAACACTCCTAAAAAAACTCCTTAGTGTAATACTCCAATGTTACACCAAAAAAAAAAAAAAAAACTTCTTTTTATATTTTTTTTTTCAAATATAACACTCCAATGTAACACTCCAAAAACAGTATGTGAGATTCTTCAAACCATTCCAAAATAAGTAAAAAAATTCGTTAGTAAATTTTAGACAAATGTATAATTTCAAACTGTGGGTATTACGTTTGGAAAAAAAATATATTAAAAAGTTTTTTGTGTGTTATATTGGAGTGTTACATTTGGAAAATATATACTAAGGAGTTTTTTTGAAGTGTTACATTGTTACGTTTAGGAAAAGTAAGGAATTTTTTACTGTGTTACATTGGAGTGCTACGTTTTTGTTCATAATGTGATATTTGTTATAGAAGGAGGAAAAATCCAAAACCTTTATAGTGCGGATGTAATTTCACATTTGGAGAAATCCACTTTTATCTCTAAATAATTAAACCCAAATGTGTAAGTGACTATCATTTTGTGTGATTTCCACTTTAATGAGACTTTTGAATTTATAAGAAAAAAGAAATAACTAAACAATTTAAAAATTCACATTTAAGATTTATTATTACTACATCCTACTTATAACTTTTGTGTTGAAATATTAAAAAAATAACATCAGAATGACAGGTGATAATTTATGTAGAACAATGCCCAATAGCATTGAATAAATTTCCACTTCGATGGGTGCAAAGTAAGATGCAAAACTCAGGTCCCTCTGTCCATAATCAACTGATTTTGGGTTCAATAGCTCCAAAATTTTAACATTTATAATTCATACTAGGCTTCATTTGCAACGGAACATTCATATGCTGAAGATAGTTTTAATTTTAATTTATTTTTGAATTGGAAGATATTTTTTAAGCATAAACTTTTTCTTTTTTTTACCCTGTCCTGTTATTGTAACTGTAAGGAGGTGAATTTCCTCCGATCTATAATTTGAACTAGAGGGGACTCTTTGGGCTTGTGTGCGGTCATCATAGTTCCCGTTACGATAATTCGAACTGTTAATTTCGTTGGGCAATTTGAGTAAATCATCCACACAAAAAAATTTAAGTTTGATATGATATTCATAACCTATTTAATTTATCACGTTTGAAAAAAAGAAAACCCCTTAACAAAAGCCTTGAAATCAATGTTGAAGAACAAAGAGGAAAAGGCGATAAATTCAATAAACAAGGCTGAGAGAAGTATTGACTTTTCATAACAATATGAACAACAATATAGAACACTATGACTTAGCAAAATGATACAAAATGACTCAAAAATCCAGGAAAACTAAGACGACAACACACACATGACATGAGGAGGACCCTCTCAAACTGCCAAAGACCATAGCAACCACTATTCTCTATACTTTACAAAACCAAAAAAAAGAATAAAACGGTAGCACTTTGGGGGATCTAGTTTGATGGAGGAGGTGAGAAGAAAGGAATAGTAGGCATTGTTGTTGGGATGGTTGGGATTGAAGGAATCATTGTCGGGATGGTTGGCAGTGAAGTAGCCGGTAGAGGCGGTAGAGTCAGCTGAGGAACAGTGGGCATGGTTGGCAATGTGGGCATTGGCAAGCTTGGGATTGGTGGGATTGTTGGGATTGTTGGGATTACTGGGATTGCTGGGATTGTTGGAATTGTGGGCAATGGAGGCAATGTTGTAGGCAGAGATGGGATTGTGGGTACTGTTTGGAGTAGGTTGCGAGCTGCCAAGCTCATGTGGATGCTTGAAAATGAAAGCATCAAAAGCAAAGATAGAATGAAACTACTATGAAAAGCAGCCATGTGTTTCTGAGGATCCTGGAATGGAGGGTTGGTTTATGGAGCTTTATGATATTGTACTGTAGTTGACAAATTGATTTTTGGATTGAAGAGAAGAACATGAATTAGTGGGTATTTATAGGGAAGAAATGCTAAAACAATCAAAACATATTTGGAAACACATTATTTGAGTTTGATGAGATGTGGGTGGGGTAGCACTGGTTTGTTCACCTACTGCAAATTCAAATGTGAAGTCAAAATCAGGGGGGACTGTTACGTACGAATGCAATGGCGTTCGCAAGTAGTTATGAGACTTATGCTTATTTGCAAATAAATCATTTTCAAATAGGAATAGATCCCCTCCGGTCCAAAATCTGGAGGGAGATGTTTCGGCTTGTGAGGCCTATCACGAATTCCATTTCGATGATTCAAATTGTTTATTTTGTCAAGCACTTCATATATTTCATCCACACAAAAAGTTAGGCCAATCAGATAATTATAATTTGTTCAATTTATTGTGTTTGTCACTAAAAAAATATATGATTTATTTTTAAAAACACAATTATTGTCTATTTTTTTGGTGAAATATTGAATAAGTTACAATTATCAAATCGACCTAATTTTTTTTATAAATGAAATACACAAATTATCAGATTGACCTAATTTTTTTTTTCTATGACAATTTTACTCTGTTTTGTTCAGCATGCTTATATGGCTTCATTTTTTTATTTTTTTTTATTTTTTTTTCAAAACTTTAAACTTATATTTTCAAAACACACATCAGTTTTTGATAAAATACGATATCCATTTGATAGGGGTACAATTCACACTGTCTAATCCAAGCAATTCGAGTCCTGCCCATAAAATTTCTACTTGGATAAAATTTGAAACTATAAAATTAAATTTAGACAAGATCTGCACAATATTTTCACAACCCAAACAACACCTTATTACGTATTTTTTTAATAAATGTTATATATCTTCGTATAGTGAATGTAACACAATCTTTTGGTAGTGTTTCAATAATTTATGATTCCTGGAAGTAAAAGTATTGTACATTATAACAATTTATGATATAATTATATATTTTTATGATAATATTATGTTTTTTTCATCAAAATGTTACAAATTGTTATAACATACACTAATACCAAATGGCACCCTATTTAACACCTTAAAAAAAAAGAAGAGGGATTTATAGTCAAGTGGATTTTCACCGAAAAAAAAAAAAAATCACATACATGAAAAAGTTTATAATATTAATTATTAATATTTATAAAATTTATTATTAATCTGTAATTAATTTTCAAGAATTACACTAAATTGTATTTTTTCTATTAAAAAAAAATTTCACATCAACGTTTCAGACAATTCTAATCAAACTTGCAATGATGTCATGTGTCCTGCTTCAGCCAGATGTTTAATTGTTGGCAAAGTTCTATGATGTCATGTGTCCTGCTCCACAAATATTTGCTACTTTGATGGAGAAAGTTACTTAGTAATGTTGAATTATTATTATGTTGTATCTTAATTTAAGCGTGATTGATAACTTATAACTTTTGCGTTGAAATATTAAAAAATAACGTGAGAATGACAGGTGACAATTTATGTAGAACAATGCCCAATAGCATTGAATAAATTTCCACTTCGATGGGTACCAAGTTAGGTGCAAAACTCAGGTCCCTTTGTCCATAATCAACAGATTTTGGGTTCAGTAGCTCCAAAATTTTAACACTTATAATTCATATTAGGCTTCATTTGCGACTGAACATTCATTTGCTAAACATAGTTTTAATTTTAATTTGATTTTTGAATTGGAAGATAGTTTTCGGGCATAATCTTTTTTTTTTTACCCTATCCTATTCTTGTAACTGTTAGGAGGTGAATTCCCTTCAATCTATAATCCGGACTGGAGGGGGCTCTTTCGGCCTATGGGGCCACCATAGGTCCCGTTTTCATAATCCGTACAATTAATTTTGTTATGCATTTCGTATAAATCATTCACATTAAAAATTAAGTCGATCCGATATTTGTAACTAATTCAATTTATCACGTTGGATAAAAAATAAAAAAAAATAAAAATAAAAAAGCCTTGAAATCAATGTCGAAGAGCAAAGAGGAAAGGAGATAAAACTCAATAAACAAGGCAGAGAAAAGTAATAAATTTTCATAATAAAATGAACAACAATACAGAACATTCTCTGACTCAACAAAATGATACGAACTGACTCTCACAAATCCAGAAAAACAAAGACAACAACACACATGACATGAGGAGGACCCTCTCAAACTGCCAAAGACCGTAAAAATCATTATTCTCTGTACTCTACAAAACCAGAAAGATGAATAAAATGGTAGTACTATGGGGGAGCTAGTTTGATGGAGGAGGTGAGAAGAAAGGAATAGTAGGCATTGTTGTCGGGATGGTTGGCAGTGAAGTAGCCGGTAGAGGCGGTAGAGTCAGCTGAGGAACAGTGGGCATTGTTGGCAATGTGGGCATTGGCAAGCTTGGGATTGTTGGGATTGCTGGAATTGTGGGCAATGGAGGCAACGTTGTAGGCAGAGATGGGATTGTAGGTAATGTTTGGAGTAGGTTGCGAGCTGCCAAGCTCATATGGATGCTTGAAAGAGACAGCACTACAACCAGAGATAGGACCAAACTACATTGGAAAGAAGCCATTGTTTGATAGGATTTAGACTAGTAGTACTCTGAATGTTGGTTGATATTGTACTTCAGGTGTTTTTCTCAGTTGAAGAAAACATTATTGATGGTGGATATTTATAGGGAATGAATGTTTAAAAAATATGAGTTTGATGAGTACGGTTGAGCGAAATGCCAATAAACACTAGTTTGTTCATCTCCCAAACTTTGACACATTGCAAATTCAAATGTCAATCAAGCCGCCACCACCACCAACACAAACTTAGTTGGTGATGACTTATATAACCATTGAAAACCTACCGTTATACAATTTTAATTGGAAAAATATATAAGTTCTTAAATGATTCGAGTTTCTACAAAATGAACATCTTGTGTGGAATTTTTAACATATTGTGTTATGTGTATATTGGTATAGATCATTTTAAAATTTGAACAATTTAATCATATATTCAAACACCCTTCAAATTGGTTGTGGGATATCGTTTGGTCAAAATGATAAGAAAAATGATTGTTTGGTTGTAGGTTTGAATTGGTCAAAATTTGAAATTATAGTTTTGTTTATCAAATCAAACTTCAATTATTGATTTCTGATTTGTACAATTGTTTCCAATTGAACCATACCAACTCAAATAAAAAAATAATGATAATTTAAGAGATAAAGGTGAATTTAGAGCAAATAAATTTTATATTTTTCAAAATTACTTGTCAAGGTCTATAAAACAAAATTATTATTAAATATAAAATTATGTAAGAATAAAAATATATTTTTTACAAACCTACTTTGTGGATTATTGCTAGCAGTGTCTATTACATGTTTAGTTTTGAAACTTTCAAATATCATAATTTTATCTTACACATCTATTTTCGAAAAAAAGTATATTTCTAAAATTACAGTCTATATCTATCGATATAGTAAGAGTATATCAGGAAAAAAAAAAAAAAAATGAAAAAATTATTATATATATATTACTTTTAAAATAAAATTAAACACAAAAAAACACACTAATCAAGGTAATCCAAAGGTCATAATCATTTCATGATCTTTTTCATGAAAACTTTTTCATGATCCCTAGCTTTTTCCATATCTATTATGTGAGATCTAAAGTGAATATAGAATTATAAAAAAAATATAATAATAAATATTCGGTGAAGCTACTGTACACGTTACCTTTTGTTTGTTTTTGCTCTTTAAATTTCAAGCTTTCATATAAACTTCCTTTGTTTGAAAAAATATTGTTTTAGAAAGAAACTTCTTCAATTTTGTTTTTGTGTTTTTGTGTTTTTGTGTGTGTGTGTGTTTTTTTTTTTTTTTTTTGGATAAACAAATAGGTACTTTATTGATGAATAAACCACACGAGAAGGAAATAATATATCAATAAAGAAGGTTAGTGTAGAAGTCATCATAGTGTAACAAATCGATCGCAATTAAATTAGCACTAAAGAGAACACAATCATATGACAGTACCATACCAGAAGTAAGCAGTTGGTGAGGAACCAACAGTAAAGAGGGATGAAAACCTGCAGCCACAAAGGCCAACAGTACAAAAACAGAACCTGAATTGCATAATCAGTTCTAATACAAAGCCTGACCTACTGAGATTGAAAACTATCGTTGTGATTAAAGACATCCAGAAAATGATCTATAAGCAATCACACACACAAATGAGACACAAATATTTACATGGTTTGGCCCAATGCCTACGTCCACAAGAGAGAGAGAGAGAGAGCGCTTCACTATGATAAAAAACAAATACAAAACCAGAGGAGGAGGAGTCTCACTCTCTCAACTCAACTCACAGCTCATATGCTTCTCACAATTTTTTTTTTTTTTTTCTTTTGATCATTCTACCAACTTAGCTCACATTAGAGGTGAACAGCGAATATACTGATCCGCCAAAACCGATCGAATCAAACTGATCCACCGAATTTTGGACGGATGCATGATGACAAGCGGACGATTGCGGATTGATTTTCTCCAATCCGCCAATTTGGCAGACGAATGACGGATTTGAGATTCTTTTGGCCACAACCGAACCGCTAAACTGCGAGCACCCCTAGTAATTTATAAGACTTTGTGTTTTCAGTTTGTTTAAATATTTTGTTTATGTTTTCAATTAAAAAAGAGTTTAAATATTTTGTTGAAAAAAAGTTTTCAACTTGAATATCTTTTTTGAATTGAAAAAAATATACGTATTATTTATCTATATTTTTTGGTTTTTAAATCTATCTCTAAAAATAATAAATAGAAAATATGATATATGCTAGTTGATTTTTATTTTCAAAAACAGATATAAATATAACAATACAGAGACATACAATCTCTACTACTGCTCTGTTCATGGTTTTAGTGGTTTGAATTGTTTTTATATTTTAAGAACAACAGATTATAATACTTTATGTGGATAAGGCATGCTGTGATTGTAGTATATAGATGAGGCATGCACTGATTGTAATATTTTTTAAGTCATTGAATGTAATACTTTCTTCTTCTTTTTTTAAAGAAGTGCACAAGTTGAATTATGTTGAAAATTTATAAAATTTTGAACCGCCAAACCGATTCGCACCTATCTGCCAAACTGCCAAACCGCTCAATTCACATCCGCCGGATTGGCGGACGGATGCTGATTGATTTTCTCCAATCTGACAATCTAGCGAACGGGTGGGGGATTGGGGGTTCCGTGGGCACAATCGACTGCGTCCACCCCTAGCTCACATCTCTCCCTATTTATAAACAAACGGGAGAGCTTGCCTATTAACAACCAATCACCAAAAATAACTGACAAGCTATCAGTATAGCCACCTTACAAAGGGAAACCTTGGTTGAATGTCTCCACAAAATCTCTAGCCTAAAATCTGTAGCCTCCATTCTTGACTTCCAAAACCAACTTCCTATGGTATGGAATGTTGAAGAATTCTTCCCCTTCACACCTATGAGGAGTAGGATCCTTACTGGAAGTCTATCCCAGCAATGTCCCTGCATACTTCGAGTTTGTCTCTCGAGACCACCTTTGTAAGCATGTCGACTGGATTCTTATCTGTGTGGATCTTGACCAGTTCCAATAACTGTTTCTCCATTACTTCGTGTATCTAATGATACCAAACATCAATGTGCTTTATGCAAGAATGGTGCATAGAATTCTTGCTCAAGTCTATGGCACTTTGGCTATCACAATATACCATGAACTTTTCTCACTTTAGTCCCAGTTCCTAGAGAAACTGCTTCAACCACATCTCTTTCCTAGCTTCCGCTGCGACAATATGCTCTACCTCGGTTGTGGATAAAACAACACACTTCTGCAGCTTGAACTGCCAAGACACAGCTCCCCCTACAAAAGTAAACAGAAATCTTGATGTAGATTTTCTACCATCAAGATCACTTGCCATATCTGAATTAGTATAACCTTCCAAGATTGGTTTTGCTCCTCCAAAGCACAAACACATTTTAGATGTACCCTTAAGGTACCTCAGAATCCACTTGACTACTTTTCAATGCTCTTTTCCTGGATTGGAAAGAAATCTTCTCACAACTCCAACAGCATAAGCAATATCTAGTTGGGTGGACACCATTGCATACATCAAACTCTCGACGGCGGATGAGTAGGGAATTGCCTCTATCTCTTCTCTTTCTTTTGTAGAAGGGGGACATGAACTCTTGATCAGCTTGAAATGATTAGCCAGCAAAGTACTAACTGACTTGGCATTTTTCATGTTGAACTTTTCAAGCACCCGTTCAGTATACTTCTCCTATGACAACGACGACTTATTGGCTTTCCTGTCATATATAATTTTCATACCGAAAATTTGTTGTGCAGGGCCTATATCCTTCATGTCAAAGGACTGTGATAACTTCTTCTTCAGTGATCTAATTGATGTGGCATCCTGTCCAACAATCAGCATGTCATCAACGAAGAGTAGGAGTATGATGAAGTTTCCTCCGGGAGATTTCCTAACATACATACACTGGTCTGCAATAGTTCTCCTATACTCATGACCCACCATGAATGAGTCAAACTTCTTGTACCACTGTCTCAGCACTTGTTTGAGGTCATAGAGCATCTTTTTCAATCTGCAGACTAAGTTTTCTTTCCCTTTTATTTCAAAACCTTCTGGTTGCTCCATGTAAATTTCTTCCTCCAAATTACCATGGCGAAATGCCATCTTCACATCCATTTGTTCAAGTTCCAAATTCAAACTGGCTGCTAGTCCCAAAACTATTCAAATAGATGTCATTTTCACAACTGGCGAAAAGATTTCATCAAAATCAATACCTTTCTCTATCCAAAACCTTTGACAACCAATCGAGCCTTATACTTGACTAGCTTTCCGCTGCCATCTTTCTTTAACTTGAACACCCACTTGTTTTTCAGTGCTTTTCGACCCTGGAGAATACCAAATCATAAGTTTAATTTTTCTGCAATGGCTGCATCCCTTCTTGCATAGCTTACTGCCAACTACTCTTCTCCTTATGATTCTGAGCTTTTTAAAACTTTTTGGCTCCCCCTCATCAGTAAACAAAATATACTCAAAAGTAGGGTATTTTGATGACGGCTTAGGCTCTCTTGTTGATATTAAATCAGAGACCAACAATCTCTGGCGGAGGAGTTTATGGCTCCCCCTGCTCAACACCCTTTTCTTCTAGATCTTCTTTTTCTCGAAATCCATCATGCAACTCTTCATCATTAACTGCATGCTACGGTAGCTCTTCTTCATCAGTGACATGTTCTGATGGTGCAGGATTTGGAACAATTCTGAAACATCGTAAAATTTAGGTTTGGTTGGTTGCTCAAAGTCTTCTAAGGTCTGGCCTTCTTGAAACACCACATCTCAACTTTAAATGACCTCCTTGTTTTTTGGATCCTACAATCTGTATCTAAATTCTTCATCTCCATAGCCAATAAAAATGCATGGAGTAGCTTTATCATCCAGGTTCTGTCTGTGCTTCTTGGATACATGTGCAAATGCTTTGCACCCGAACACTCTCAAGTGAGAGTAAGAAATCTCCCTTCCAGACCATACCTTTTCTAGAATCTCAAAATTTAGTGGAACAGATGGCGATCTATTGATTTAATAGCAAGCAACATAAACAGCTTCTCCTCAAAATGACTTTAGCAGCTTTGCCATTTTGAGCATATATCTGACCTTTTCCACAATGGTTCGGTTCATTCTTTTGACTACATTATTGTGTTATGGGGTTCCAGGAACAATCTTCTCATACCGGATGTCGCGAGTAGCATAGTAGGCTTCAAACTCCTTTGACGTGTACTCACATCCATTGTCTGTTTGGAGACACTTCAGCTTCTTTCCAATCTCCATTTCCACCATAGCATGGAATGTCTGAAAATGCTAGAACACCTTAGCTTTGGTCTTTAGGACATAAACACATACTTTCCGTAATGCATCATCAATAAACGTCAGGAAGTATTTTCTACCACCCAAAGATTCCACTTCTATGGGACCGCACATCAGAGTATACTCTGCAAAACAACTCTGATTGTCTTCTGGATGATGAGCAAACAACGACTCTATGATACTTCTCAAATAAGCAATTGTCACAAGGATTCAATTTCTCATCTTTGTCAAAGGGAATAAGAGACTTCTTTGCTAGAATCTGAAACCCTTTCTCACTCATGTGATCCAGTCTTTTATGCCACAAATCTGGGGATGCCTCATCTTCTACTGCGTTGAGGCTATCTGAAATCACATTCGCATGAGTCTTGTACAGTGTACCAGTTGCTTGTCCTCTAGCTGCCACTAGAGATCCCTTTTTCAATTTTTATATGCCTTTACTTTCTCATAGCCTTGTCGATCTAAGGCTATCTTTGAAATAATATTCAAGCGTAAATCAAGAACATGCCTAACATCTTTCAACACTATCATGCACCAAACTTTGGTTTGGATGCAAACATCACCGATTCCCATAATCTTCGAAAAATGGAGTTACCCATCTTCACTGTACCTAAATCTCCAGTTTGGTACGTACTAAAGAACTCTTTTCGGGGTGTGGGGTAGTAAGGCTACTATATCTACCACCCCTTTCGGTGTCATTGTCCGACATATGGAGGCATTCTTCTTTTTCAAGAGAATAATACAATATCCTCTGTGGAGTCACTATAGTGTTCCCATCTTTGATCTTTGGTATCTATTGCCTTGTTTTTTGTTCTTTCTTCAAGGCATAGAAATATTTCTTTATGTGACCCTCTTGGCCACAATGGTAACACTTGAACCTTGGGCGGCTCGTACCTTCTTTGGACATTTCTCTGTCTTGAGATCTTCCTCTACTACGTCCTCTACTTTTTTTTCTTCCTCTGCCTCTGCCTTTACCTTTATTTTCTGTGGCGAGGGCATGGGACTGGTCTCCCTCCCTGTCTTTCTTTCTTGCTTCTTCACTAAATAAAGCATCAGTGACCATGTTCGTGGTTAGTTTTCCTTCAGGTGCAGAGTTACTGAGGGATATCGCCAACGTCTCTCAACTATCTAGCAAGGAGCTGAGTAGCAATAGGGTCTGTATCTCATCATCCAACTCCATTTTAATAGTTGCTAGTTGGTTCACTAGATTTTGGAACTCACTGGTGTGTTCTGCAATAGAGACACCGCCTTTCAGGCCTACATCTCATTATCCAGCTCTATTTTGAAAATTTCTAGTTGGTTTACCAGATTTTGGAACTCACTGGTGTGTTTTGAAACGGAGACACTGCCTTTCAGGTTCAAATTTACAAGCCTTCTCGTTATGAGGGCTTTATTCCGAGCAGTCTTCGACTGGTACATGCCTTCTAATTTTGTCCAAAGAGTATAGCATCAGTCTCTTGGGTAACATGGTAGAAGATATTACAATCAATCCATTGTCTGATTTAATCAATGATCTTTCAGTTCTTCTGCTTTCAGTCTTCATCCTTCTCTGCAGCTGGTTTAACTGCATTTAGTTTAATGGGTTCAAACAAATCTTGACAGTATAGGACATCTTCCATTCTGGGCTTCCAAATTGTATAGTTGGAAGCATTCAGCTTGATTATGGATCCCAATGTCGATGCTGATTCCTCCATCATCTTCTTACTTTTTATAGAAACTTTGATTCAAAAATCTAACCATGTGGATCTCTCCGGAATACTCCAAATAGCTTGAAAACACTATTAGATCACCAAAATTGGAGTTCAAATGGCTCAGATCTATCCAAAAATGAGTTTGACGATTTAGATCTATAGATATACCCTCACTGTGTAGCACTAGATAATCCTTCCACTTTCTAGGTCGAGTCGAGTCAACCCGACTGGTTGATCAATTATTGTGTTGATGTGGCGATCCGTGTTGGTGACACGTGTCGATGGCGTGTTTGACAGTGGCATATGTCGTGGCCGACTAGTGATGACTGCCGTTAACGTTAGCTATACCCAAAAAATAGAAATTAAATGCTCCAAAATGCTGCTTGTGGGACTTAAACTCCAAACCAAGGGATTAATACCATAAGACTTAACCACTAAGCCAAACTGACCACTGTGATATTATTTTCCCATGTAGATATTTAAAGTGTTTGTTTGGCTACAACATAGACCTCTTCAGCCTCTAGTCACGAGTGGGACTCTAGTTTAGAGTTGACTTTACGTGCCAAACTTTGACCCGTGCGTATAGGCCACCTCGACCTCTATTTTGCCTTTTTTTCGAGGTCTGGACTCCCCTTGTTGAGATCTTCCTCCTGGTATGCTCAAAAGTGAATTTTGAGCAACTTGATTTCTGACAGTTTCGGAAAAATAGAGTATCTGAGCCTTTGTTTTACCTCATTGCTCAACCTGAGCTCTGATACCACTTATTGTGATTAAAGACACCCATAAAATGATCTACAAGCAATCACACACACAAATGAGACACAAATATTTACGTGGTTCGACCAAATGCCTACATCTACAAGAGAAAGAGAAAGAGAAAGAAAGATTCACTATGATAAAAAAACAAATACAAAACCAGAGGAGGAGTCTCACTTTCTCAACTCAACTCACAATTCATATACATCTTACAACTCTCTCTCTCTCTCTCTCTCTCTCTCTCTCTCTCTCTCTCTCTCTCTTGATCTTTTTATCAACTTAGCTCACATCTCTCTCTATTTATACACAAACGGGAGAGCTTGCCTATTAACAACCAACCACCAAAAATAAATGACAAGTTATCAACACAGCCACCTTACAAGGGGATAGCTCAGATAAATATCTCCACAAAATCTCTAGCCCAAAATTTGTAGCCTCTATTCTTGACTTCTAAAACCAACTTCACGTGGTGTGGAATGCTGAACAACTATGTCATGAACAGAGTAAGAAAAATATGTGAGATTGAATTTGGCCCAAAAAGCAACCCTTAACTACAGTCTCTCCAAAGTCCTTTGAGATTAGATTGGCAACCATTGAAAAATCGGTCATGTCTTAGTTTCCCACGGGAGTCTAAGCGACTTAACGAGTAGCTCGACTAATTTACGCTCGCGGTGAGAGCTGCCGCTGGTCACAAGGTGTTGCGACTACTAGGACTCGAACTAAAGGAACAAACCCAATTGAACCCTGAGCCATACCCAGTAGTGGACAAGCTCTTAGTTACAATTTACAATGAGATTGGATGGCGACCATTGAAAACACTGATCCAGAAATTTCTTCAATTTACAATGAAATTTTATCTCAAAATGATGAAATGTCTTCATTACTAAAGAATGAAAATTTTCTAAATTTCTAAAACCGAGAATTTTTTATTTTCATTTGAAATTTCTAGTATTTGGACAAAATTTATTGGCTTTAGGGATGAAATTTACAATTTTTGGGTTAAAATTCTCATTTTGATCCTTGAATTTTCCAAACTTTAAATGAAATCTCTCAATTTAGAAATTGAAAAACTGCTTAGTTTTATGAAATTAAGAAATTTTGGATGAAATTTCATTATTCCTTATTTATTTTTCAGTTTGGTTGTTTTTGGGGATAAATTCTACATTTTTTTTTTGTTATAGTTTCTCATTTTTAAGTGTGAAATTCCCCATTTTTAATGAAATTTTCTTATTTCTGAAAATTGAGAAATATCTCATTTTGTTAAAACTAAGAAATTCTAAACTTTGTGAAACTACAAAATCTATCAATTTGGTGAAATTAATATTTTTTAGATGAAATTTCATAGTTTTTGGCATAAAATTTAGATTGAAATTTCTCAATTTCGCGAAATTGAAAAGTTTCTTAGTTTTCTCAAAACAAAACCATAATTCTAAATTTTCTGAGAACTTATATATTTCTTAAATTATCAGTTGAAATTTTCACACAAATTTGAAAATTACTCAAAATTTTGAAATTATATATGTAAAACTCTGAAACTCTCAACTTCGTTTTTAGAGAGAAAAAAAAAAGAATAATACCAGAGACCTCTAAAGCTAGGGATGGCAATGGAGTGGATTTGAATTGCTCTGTCCTTACCCCATATCATATTGAGAGTGGAGCAAATCGAGAAAGTGGTAGGTGCAAAATGGGAGCAAATTAATCTTGTAATTTTAAAAATGGGAATAATAATAATAAAAATTGGAGTTAATATGTAGATTACACATATTCATTATAATTATTGAAAGTAAAGAGATGTAAGATGATTGGTAAATAAGTAAAAAAATTAATATTAAGTATAATATTTTTAATGTTTTAATTTTATTATATTGAAAAAATTTAAATTATTTATATTCTATGGGCGGAGTGGGGGAAGAAAAAATTATCATCCCCATAAAACATTTGAAAAATTATCATCCCCCTAAAACATTTGAATTTCTCGATACTGATGTAGCAGAGAATTGAGTGTTGGTTGATTGAATCTTAATCAAATCACTATCTAACATGCAATCAACATCATTTGAGGTAACTAAAGTGTTATATTTCAGGGAAAATTAATAAAACATCCCTCTCTAATTTTGTATAGTTGGAGAGTTCCAAGATGTTTTTTTATTATTAACTAAGATCCTTTAACATTTTCACAAATAAAATTTGATTCAGAGAAATTTTACCTGACTTAGAAAATTTTCAGCTCGATTTAGATAAATTTCAATTTTCACAGAAAAATTTTTGATATTTCTCTGTAAAATTAGAGAAATTTATCTAAGTCGGGACCAAATTTCTTTGTGTCGGGTATAAGTTCTCTGAGTCGAATTTTCTCTGTGAAAATGTTGAGGAACCTTAACTACTATAAAAATATTATATATTATTTATCTTATAAAATCTTAATACCAGAGATATTAAAAAAAATTTCCCTACATTTTAATAGTCTCAAACATTAAAAAATAAAAAAATAAAAAATCTTTCATTCCATGAGCAAGTAGTCCTTCATCCAAAGTGTTGATAAAATAATAAAATATATTCCCAAAGAATCTTTATATTATAATGTGTTAAAGAATCTTTATATTATAATGTGTTAAATAAATAAAATTAAAATAAATATTGAATATAATGATAATATCACGTGGTGATATTGTCATCCAATAAATAATATCATTTACCAGAGATCAAAATATTCTTTGGGTTAGAAAGAGACAAGATTTACCCAAATAATTTTATTCATAATTTTTATTAATTGATAATACTATATAAAATGGTGTAGCTATTAAGTTAAGTGTGTGCTTGAGACACCACCAGAGACCCCGCCCAGGTGTGGGCGGCTCGATTTATTGCATGTACAGTGACCCACCACCGGGGGGGTCACCCCCGAGAGGGTGGCGCCCCGATTGGCCGCAATCAGAAAAAAAAAAAAAAAACTGTTTTTTTTGGCCAATCCTGATGACACATCCTGGGTGACTACATTTGGGGTGCCAGCTTTTCTGTATCGTCGCTCTCGATTTCAGGGGCCAGCTTTTCTGTAAGTTAAAATTGATCATAAAATTCATCAATATTCTATCCATAGAATTAATCATAGAATCAACACACTATTCTTTCCATAAAATTGATCGCAGAGTTGATGCAACCAAATTCAAATTAATGTTCATTCAATTTAAAATCGATTATTGCTTTTACATGACCTGATTTTCCACTTTGGAAATTTAAAAAGTTTGCCTATAAAATAATATACTATTATAATCATTGTTATCACCACCATCAATAATGCACCAAATTTGATTTACATGTGATACAATTAGAGTGATTAAACTCTTTCAATTAAAGCAGTTATAACAAATGAGATAATAAATCTTATATGATATATAAATATGATCATTGTAACAATACTCAATTTAAACAAATGTTCCACAACATGATTATTAGCCTTGACATGTGATCCACAACATTTCAGTCCAATCAATCTACCAAGGTATTGAATCCATTTATTTATTTATTTTTAAATAGGAAAAAATCAATTATTAATGTTAGATTAGTTGTTGAGGAGAGTTGAATCCCCAATTTCTTCCTTTCAACCACCTACATACTGTTTCTATACCACTACGAATCCATTATTGAATTTGACTGAAAGCATTGTTAAGCCATTGACAGAAAAAATAAAATAAAATAATTTGGCGCCTCGCAAGTTGCGGTGGGATTGATCCATTAAGATTAGTTGAGGTATGCAAAAATTAGTTTGGACACATCGTCATAAATAATAAAAACAAAAAAGCCATTGACAGACCACAGTGACTTAGGGGCGCTAGGAGATGGAGAAATTCAATAGTGAGAAATATGAGGGAAGATGACTTCTCTGTTATGATTTTTAACCATGTGGGTTTGTTCATGGTGAGATAGAGAAGATGAAACAGTCATTTCGTTGGGTTTAAATTGCTAGGTATTTTTTGAATACAAATTTGAATAGAATTTAATGGTTTAAAAAATCTTACTTAAGGATCCAAGCTCAAATAAATTCTTAAAATAAGACCTCCTACCAAATGCCTCTAAAAAAAAATCCGATCTGTTTTTAATTGGATGAGTTAGACAGCATACAAAATCGAAAAATAAATGTATTGCAATTGGACTTATAAGAATTAAGTCGACACAAGAGTAAAAACATTTGACACGTGAGAGGTCTGTGTTTGGTTTGTGTATTCCTAACATTATTGATATTGAAACTAACACAGAAGAGCATTAAAGAGATGAGTTTAGTAGACAAGACAAAGAGAAAAATGTAATCATGTTCAAAATTAATACAACAATAGACCATACTTTCTAAAGTACAGCAAAATAATACAAAATCACATAAGAAATCCAAAAGAAAGAAAAACCCCCTCCTCTGTCCTCAGGACAACCCATGTATATAATGTATGAGGAACTTTATTACACACTACATATAATATAATAGCGTCTAGTTTGATGGAGGGGGTGAGAAGAAAGGATTAGTAGGCATTGTTGTTGGGATTGAAGGCATCGTGGTCGGGATTGTGGGCAGCGAAGTAGCCGGCAGTGGTGGCAGAGTCAATGTTGGAACAGTGGGCATGGTTGGTAGTGTTGGATTGGGCAAAGTTGACGGAATTTGGGTGCTTGGCAGCGGTGGCAGTGTAGGCATTGGCAAGCTTGGGATTGTTGGCATTGTGGGCAAAGGCATACTTGGCAATGGTGGCAATGTGACTTTAGGCAGAGATGGAATTGTAGGCATTGTTTGCAGTAGGTTGCGAGCTGCCAAACTCATCTGGATGCTTGAAAATGAAAGCATCAAAACCAGAGATAGAACAAAACTAGTATGAAAAGCAGCCATTGCTTTTGAGGATCCTGGAAAGTTGGTTTATGGAGCTGAATGATATTGTATTGTACTTGAAGATGTACTTTTTGGATTGAAGAGAATAACATCAATTGGTAGGTATTTATAGAGAAGAAATGCTAAAATTGTCAACATGTTTGGAAAGTACAATGTGAGTTTGATGAGATGTGGTTGGGCGAAATGTTGTCAAACACTCAGTTTGTTCACCTACAACAAATGCAAATGCCAAGTAACCCAAAAACATGACTCATGGCTTATTTGCAGATGTAATTGATGCCAACCATGGTAAAGATATTGCAACCACTGTTTTATTAAAATTTCAATCAGAGAATGTCGTGAAATATTTTGGTAGGTCTAAGGTCGAATCATAAAGACCAATATATTCAAACCAATAACCGAGCAACCAAATAAAATAAAGAAAATTATTTTTGATTTTTGAAAAGTTGAAGATTTGGAAAAAAAAAAAATTAATTAGTTGAAAACATGGCTAAGACATTAAGGATCCTCCAGCAATATTTTTCTTTTTAAATATTTCATATTCAATTTATATAACTCAATTGAGACATACACAAAGTATACTCACAATTGGAATATAAAAACAGTTATTTCATATAAAAAAATAATTTCAAAAGATTGATTATTTTGATTGATTGATTATGTAAAATTTTAGTTTTTTAATTCGCAAAGAATTCTAGACTACTATCGTGTCCAGAGTGTCTATAATAGAATAACAAAAGCTTTTCTCAAATAAATAAATTAGTTAATCAAAATAATCTAACATTAAAAACCATGATTAAATTATAAAATTATTTAGAAAGTAATCATTTGGACTTCACCTCTAGCCTCAAAAATAAAAGATAATGTAGAACACCATAAAAATAAGATAAAACAAAATGTACTCAATTCTGTTTTTTGAAATGAATGCCCCTCCCTTTCATCCCCTCTCTTTCACCCAATTAAACTACATGGACTGAAGGGGAATGGAGGGCATTGTTGGGCCCATAGTGCTCATCATGGGTCTTATTTCGATAGTAAGAATCGTTTATTTTGTCAAACACTTCATACATTTTTCAACCCAAACAACACCTTTTTACGTATTTTTTTTGAATAAATGTTATATATCTTCTTATAGTAAATGTAACTTGGTAGTGTTTCAATAATTTAAGATTTCTGGAAGTAAAAATATTGTACATTATAATAATTTATGATATAATTATATATTTTTATGATAATATTATCCTTTTTTCATCGAAATGTTACAAATTGTTATAACATACACTAATACCAAATGGCACCCTATGAACACCTTAAAAAATAAATAAATAAATTTCACATACATGAAATAGTTTATAATATTAATTATTAATGTTTATAAAATTTATTATTAATCTGTAATTAATTTTAAAGAATTACACTAATTTGTATTTTTCCTAAAAAAATTCCACTTGAACGTTTCAGGCAATTCTAATTAAACTTGCAATGATGTCATGTGTCCTGCTTCAGCCAAATGTTAATTGTTGGCAAAGTTCTATGATGCCATGTGTCCTGTTTCATAAATATTTGCTACTTTGATGGAGAAAGTTACTTAGTAATGTTGAATTATTATTATGTTGTATCTTAATTTAAGTGTGATTGATTATAACTTTTGTGTTGAAATATTAAAAAAATAATGTGAGAATTTGACACTCAGGTCCCTCTGTCCATAATCAACAGATTTTGGGTTCAGTTGGTCCAAAAATTTGACACTCATATTAGGCTTCATTTGCGACTGACCATTCATTTGCCAAAGATAGTTTTAATTTTAATTTATTTTTGAAATGGAAGATAGTTTTCAGGCATGAACTTTTTTTTTACCCTGTCCTATTCTTGTAACTATAAGGAGGTGAATTCCCTTCAATTTATAATCGGGTAAATTATAAATACAATCTCTGAGGTTTGCTTAAAATATGAATTGTCCCCTATAGTTTAAAAAATTACAAATACCTCCCTATCAAAAATTTTCATTTAACAGAATTAATTAAAAAAGTGAAATTTCTAACTGTTCACCTATAAATAATAAAATTATCTGAATTATTAATTGAAATAAAATTTTAACATTATTAAAAACTGTTAATTAACTTGATGATTTATTAATAAAAAGACCTATTTGTTATGAAATTAAAAATCTTAGAGGGCATAATGTAACTTCTAGAATCACAGGGGGTAATTTGTAATTTAAGTAAACTTCAAGAGGTGTGTTTGTAATTTACCCTTTATAATCTGGGCTGGATGGGGCTCTTTGCGACTATGGGTCCACCATAGGTCTCGTTTCGATAATCCGAACTGTTCATGTGGGAGCCGAATAACAGGGGATGCAAAGAGGCCGAATACACACTTGGAAGGTCAAGATATGTATTATATTTGGCCTCGTCTTGTACGATCCAGAAGCCGAAGATCCTAATCGGCCATAGAACCAGCTGAGCGAGGAGCTGAGTGGGAATCAGTTTACGACAGAAGGAGCCAGGTGAACAATCACACGATGGATTAAAAGTGGGCCCGACCCTGAGGCCCAAAAGCGAATATAAATAGAGGAACATCAGCCAAATAAAGGTATGTGAGTGATAACCCCAAGAAACTTGAGACATAAGTAAACGTGAGACATATACTGAATTGTTCGTCAGAGTGCTAATTCTGGCACCCTCGACCAGAGTGTTAATCCCTTTTCAGGTAGCAATCAGAGGATCAGGAACGTCCTTCAAGATCCAAGAGTATTTCCAAACCACATTACCACAATTGGCGCCGTCTGTGGGAATACTCAAATACATCCATGGCGGGCATAACGGAAGATCCTTCGATGGTTGCTGACGAAACTACACCAAGAGACGACCTCACACCAAGAAACATGCTAGGACCGGAGAATATCGCCGCTCGACGTGCCTTGAACTTTGACTCAGTAGCTCAGACAACACCCTCCACTTCGATGCATGAGACAATGTAGACGATTACAGATCAGGCAAAGCAAAGTGAACAGCGGCTGGAGAACGTGCTGGCTGAGAATGAGTGCCTGCACTAAGATTTGGCCTTGGAGGTGGCGAAATCCCAACAAGCCGCATGACAAGACCGGGGTCGACTTTCGAGAAAGAAGGATGGTCACCGATGTCGACTTCAAAAACATAATAGTGATAGTGATTTAGACTCACCATCCCCGAAGCCCAGAAAGAAAGGGTGCGTTGATGTATCCAGCTCGTCTAAGGGAAGTCCATATGTACGGCATAGACGAAGGAAAAGCGATGATTCGGATGAGGAAGATAAACACGACCCATTCATGCGACGAATTGCAAGGGCTGTGCTACCCAAGAAGTTCAAGGCACCATCGTTCACCCTCTACGACGGAAAATCAGACCCCACTGATCACATTCGTCATTACAAGCAAGCAATGACGCTCCATGCTGACGACGAAGCCCTCATGTGTCGGATATTTCCAAGCAGTCTAGGACCACTGGCCGTAAGGTGGTACTATAAATTGGAGCCAGCATCAATTAAGAGCTTCCACCAACTCCAAAAGTCATTCAGGGCAAGATTCATCACCAATAAGGTCCAGCCAAAGCAAGCCGACTCTCTCTGGGCCATGCAAACTAAATCGGAAGAAACTCTTCGTGAATACTCGGCCCACTATTGAGAATGCTTTAATCTAGTTGATGATGCTTGTAATGATTCCATGGCCATCACCGCTTTTAAGATGGGATTGCATCCCGACAGCCTCCTCTGCAGTTCATTGACCAAGCATCTCCCCAAAACTGTCTAGACATTAATGAAGAAGGTTGAAGAATACTACAAAGTGAAAGATGATGCCCTTCGCGTCAAAGCCGGACGTAAAGCTGTTGGGACGGCCACGTCGGGAGTTGTTCAGCCGATTAGCTCCCTTCAAGAAGCCCCGAACGACGGAATCGACCCAAACAAGACAAAAGGAATGATTCGCGTCGATCAACTGACCAATGTCTACAACGAGCTAATGAACAATACCAAGTGGATAATAGGCGCACAAGGCGTCCGGGCAAGAAATACACGGAGCTGACAGAGCCGATCAATAAGATTCTGTCGAAAATACAACACCTTCCGTTCTTCAAGTTGCCACCCAAGATGACGGGACCCCCCGATGCGAGAAGACAAGATAAACAATGTGAGTATCATAAAGACCATGGTCACGACACCGATAGTTGTTTTTCTTTAAGAGATCACCTGGAAGAATTTGTGCAAGACAGCCGTCTTACGCAATATGTCCAAAAGAACAATTCAACAAATACAGTAGCTCTACGCCCGGAGTCACCCCCTCTTGGTGTAATCCATATAATATATAGCTTGTCGGCACCACCTGAGGTGCACATAATCCAATTGTCGTCTAGCACACATAGCTCAATGACGCCAGCGAAACGACCACACAACACTGGAATGATTAGTTTCGATGACAGTGATTTAGTTGGAGTGACCCACCCCCACATTGATCCTCTCGTCATCAAGGTACGTGTGAACAGATTCACCAACGAGCGTGTCCTTATTGACCAGGGCAGCACTTCGGAGATAATGTATTACAAAACTTTTGTCAAACTTGGTTTTGCTGATTCAGACCTATCTTTGGCTGATTATCCGTTATTTGGCTTCAATGCTAACCCAGAGTACCCTTTGGGCAAGATCACACTACCTGTATACGCCAGAACCAGATCAGTAGACGTAGATTTTCTAGTTGTTAAGCTCTCTTTGCCGTATAATCTAATCATGGGCAGAACTTGGTTACATACGATGCAAGCCGTGCCAAGCACTTACCACCAACTGCTCCGTTTTCTGACTGAATACGGTATTAAACAAATTTACGGCTCTCAGAAGTCGGCACAGGCATGCTATCTTCTAGCTACAAAGAGACCAAGGGAACTGGAAGTGCATTCAATTGAGGTGCCGGATAGGGAGAGTCTTGAAGACAGTGGGAGGATCCCAAGTGAAAAAGCAACCGAAACCTTGTATCGGGTCGAAATTGACAGAAATCCTGACAAGTTCTTCATGATCGGTGCTTCTTTAGATAACATTGCAGGGTAGGAATTGGTAGCCTTCTTACTTGGCAATATTGATGTGTTTGCATGGTCTCCATACGAGATGCCAGAAGTAGATCCATCAATGGCCCAACACCGCTTGAACGTTGATCCGAAATGTAAGCCAATTGTTCAAAGAAGCTGGCGGTCCGCCGTGAAGCATACTTCAGCTGTCGTTAAAGAGGTGGATAGCTTACTTGACACTGGGGCGGTTCGCGAAGTAGCTTATTCTACATGGTTGTCCAACACTGTGGTCGTAAAGAAGAAAAATGGCTCTTGGCGCGTCTGTGTGGATTTTACGGACTTGAACAAAGCTTGTCCCAAGGACTGTTTTCCCTTACCCAAAATAGACCAACTCATAAACGCAACGGCACATCATCAACGCATGAGCTTCCTGGATGCCTAGAGAGGCTATCATCAAATTGCCATGCATCCAGAGGATCAAGAAAAAATCGTATTCCTCACCCCAATAGGAACATAATGCTACAAGGTTATGCTTTTTGGGCTAAAGAATGCGAGGGCAACTTATCAAAGACTAGTGACTTCCATGTTCAAGGAACAGCTCGGCCGTACCATGGAAGTATACATTGACGATATGGTGGTCAAATCCAAGGAAAAGCACTCCCATCTAGCCGATTTGTCAGAGACATTCGGCATTCTTCGAAAGTACAAAATGAAATTGAATGCTTCTAAGTATGCATTCGGCATCAGCTCTGGAAAATTCCTTAGCTACATCGTTAACCACTACGGAATCGAAGCCAATCTAAGGCAGATCATGGCAATTCTAGAGCTTGGATCCCCTCAGTCAGTCAAAGAGGTTCAGAAGCTAATGGGGATGGCCGCCGTGCTAAACAGATTTATCAGCCGTTTCACAGATCACTGCCGACAATTCTTTCACACACTTCGGCAAGGTAGAGCATTTGATTGGACTCCTGAGTGCCAGGCCGCCTTGGACGGCCTGAAATCTTACCTCTGATCAGTTCCACTCTTGGCAACACTTGCAGCCGACGATCCACTCATTTTGTATCTGGCAATATCCGACCGGGCGGTCAGCGCCGTATTGTTAAAGGAAGAACTAGAGGAGCAGCAATAAGTTTACTATGTGAGCAAAGCTATGGCCGACACTGAGACACGTTACCTTTCACTAGAAAAGCTTATCCTTGCTTTCATCATGGTTGCAAGAAAACTGATGCACTACTTTCAGGGGCATACCATTGGGATGCCAACGGAATATCCCTTCCGGTCAGCGCTCCGCAACGCAGAGGCGTCTGGGCATGTCTTAAAATGGGCTCTTGAACTCGACCAGTATGATATCCAGTTTCTACCCAGAACTTCCATCAAAGGGCAAGTGCTTGCCAACTTTGTTGTTGAGTTCACAGGATCCCTGGCCGACTTTAAGTCTGATCAAGTGCAAACTAAGCCCGACTAAAGAATGTATGTTGGCGACATTTGGCAGATGTATTACGATAGGTCATCCAACCAACGTGGCAGTGGGGCTGGCGTAGTAATCATGACCCCTGAAGGGGCAATAATTGAACAAGCCGTCAAATTGGGATTCGATCCATCAAACAATGAGGCTGAATATGAAGCATTGTTAACCAGCTTACGAAATGCTCTTCACCTCGGTGTGCGGCGTCTGCTTGTTTTCTGTGACTCAAAGCTAGTAATCAACTAGTTGAAAGGGAAATATGCAGCCAAAAATGACCGCATGGCAGCCTATATGAAAACGGCTAATTCTCTGCTCGCGAAATTTGATCACCACGAACTGAATCAAATAACTCGGGAATAGAACACACATGCAGACACCCTGGCTTGCTTAGCCTCTACTATCAACTCAAAAATTAAGCGGACAATTAAAGTAGGGTTTGTTCCCGAGCCGAACATTGCCTCTTCAGAACCAGATCAGGTCAACGTTATCAAACCCGGTCCGAGTTAGATGGACCCCATCACTGCATTCCTATCTTCAGAATAGCTCCCGATGGATAAGAAGGAAGCACACAAACTCCAAAACAAAGCCCTTCGATACTATTTGGATCTGCAGGGAAAGCTCTACAAAAAATCTCTCTCTGGGCAGTACTTAGAGTGTGTTCACCCAGATAAAGTCGAGGACCTTTTATCTGAAATACATGAAGGCAGTTGTGGAGCCCATTCAAGTGGACGTTCTTTGGCTCACCGCGCCGTATCGCAGGGGTACTATTGGCCGACCATGCAAACCGACGCCGAGTGCTATGTCAAGAAATGTTGTCAATGCCAGAAGTTTTCCCCTTTAACTCACCTACCAGCCGAGGAGTTAAATTCTATCACTAGCCCTTAGCCGTTTGCTCAATGGGGCCTTGATATCGTTGGACCATTACCACGGGTCCTGGGCAACAGGCGATTCCTAATTGTTGCGACAGATTATTTCACAAAATGGGTCAAAACGGAGACACTAACAGATATTCGAGATTCTGACGTCAAGCGTTTTGTATGGAAAAACATCATAACAAGATTCGGCATACCACAAGCACTTGGTTCTGACAACGGTACTCAATTTGATTGTGGCATGTATCGAGAATTGTGCGACACCTATGGTATCCGGCCCTACTTTTCCTCACCGGCTTACCCCTAGAGCAATGGTCAAGTGGAGGCCACCAACAAGGTTATTTTGGACGGCATCAAGAAAAGGCTGGAGAAAGCTAAAGGCAGATGGGTTGAAGAGTTGCCCACTGTGTTATGGGCTCATCGCACTACTCCGAAGCGATCCACTAGGGAAACGCCGTTTGCTTTATACTTCGGAACCCAGGCAATCATCTCCCTAGAGATCGGCCTTCCAACCTTGAAATCGAAAGTTTTTGATATGGGCCGAAATGACATGATGTTGGCCTTGGACTTGACTGTGATTGAAGAACGCTGAGACCGTGCCCTTGCATTTATGGCACGGTACCAGCAACAGCTCTTTAAGTCATATAATCAACGTGTTTAGCTACGCTGTTATACACCAGGAAAGTTGGTCCTCAAGAAAATGCTCTCCGCTGCTAGAAATCGAGCTGACAAAAAATCGGGTCCCAACTGGGACGGCCCCTATCAGATTAATTCAATCGCAGGGATAGGGGCATATCTGCTCAAATACATAGATAGAAGAAGCTTGCCACGCTCGTGGAATTCCACACACTTGTGCAAATTTTTTATCATTAACTTGTACGGCACGACAGCTTGCTTTGATTTTATGCCGTGTATATCTTTCTTTTTTCTAATATAATGTCCTGTTGCCTTGCGAGTTCTAGTTGTGTGAATAAACCTTCGAATTTGGAGCGCCCTTCTTGGAAATCATGATTGGGCCGAATAAGCCTCTGAATTCGGAGCGCCGTTCGTGAAAAACAAGATTGGCCAAGACACAAAGCCTCCGAATTCGGAGTGCCCTTCATGAAAATCATAGTTGGGCCGAATAAGCTTCCGAATTCAGAGCGCCCTTAGTGGAAAACACGGTTGGCAAAGACACAAAGCCTCTGAATTCGGAACGCCCTTCGTGAAAAACACAGTTGGGCCGAATAAGCCTTCGAATTCGGAGTGCCCTTTGTGGAAATCACGCTTGGCCAAGGCAAAAAGCCTCCGAATTCGGAGCGCCTTTCGTGGAAATCACGGTTGGGCCGAATAAGCCTCCGAATTCGGAGCGCCCTTCGTAGAAAACACGATTGGCCAAGACACAGCCTCTGAATTTGGAGCACCCTTTGTGGAAAACACGGTTGAGCCAAATAAGCCTCCAAATTCGGAGTGTCCTTTGTGGAAATCACGTTTGGCCAAGGGAAAAAGCCTCCAAATTCGGAGCGCCCTTCGTGGAAATCACGGTTGGGCCAAATAAGCCTCCGAATTCGGAACACCCTTTGTGGAAAACACATTTGGCCAAGGCAAAAAGCCTCTGAATTCAGAGCACCCTTCGTGGAAAACACGGTTGGCACGAACGAACATCCGAATTCGGAGCTCCTTTCATGAGCATTATGATTGATAAGCGCCAACGCAATTGGATATATAATGGTAGATGATCATAGCTTAATTTGTAAACATTGACTAAAATAACTTACAAACATTTCAAATAATATGTTTCATTAAATTGATCGTGAATACATAATCTGCATCCAATTTGCATTAAAAAGGTATAATGTGTTCAATTTTATTCGGTACCACCTTCGTCGTCACTTTTCTCCACTTCGAAAGCCGCGAAGGGAAAATTGTGACCCTAATATAATGGCGACGCCGAATCAACGCCTGCTGCACAGAAAGCCTCCGCGGCCTGAAGAGCCTTGATCCACCTATGCTTAAATCCACGATTCTTGCATCGACGAACCTGCTCGACAAGTTTTTCCTTAGTCTTTTGTATCCCAATTTTTTGGCCCTCATAAAAGCCTTGTTCATAGGCCCTGGTCTTTGCGGCCTCTATCGCAAACATGCTTGCCGATTCTCAATCGGCAATCGCATGACTTATAAGCCGTTAGGTCACCCTTTCCTCCACAATCGGGTTAGCTTGGCCTGCCGACGACGTCTCGGCAGTTTTGACTCTTCTTAGTTCACATTCGGCTTTCTCCACACAAGCTTCCAAGTTTCGAATTCATTCATCTTTCTGCTCTATCTCCCGCTGCGCGGCACGTAGGTGCATGTCGATCTCATAGGCGGTGTATAGCCCTTTCACCACTCTATGAACGCCCTCTCGAAATACTTCGAAATCAGGTCGACCGATTATCAACTGCTGGACTTCTGGCAGAAAAATATGTCATGCAAATTCAACTGCCACGTGTGGATCTCGGATGATCGAATCTACCTCCATCATCGGTTTATTCCCGATAAAGACTGAAGAACTCAATAGGCGCGGTGGCCTACTGGCCTCACTTCGCGAATGAAGGCAGTTCCCCCACTGCTGCTTCTCCTTCCTAGGTGACCTACAGCGATGGCGTGGAGAGTGGCGCCTCTCGTGCTCCCTAGACGTCCTACTTCCCGTTCGTAAAGGTTCGCCACCTCGATTCATTGCTGAGTCCAGCTCAGCCAGTGTCCTACCTTCCCCTCTACTGTTGAAGAATAGTCTACTAGACAGTCACACTTTTCCAACCTCGTTCGACGCATTGGGTTGAGTTGAGTTTGGACACACTAACGGAATCTATGCACACGAAGCAACCACCCCTTTTATTACTCGTGAGTGCACCACTTCCAAAGTGATCTTCTCAAAGTTCTACGCCATAAACTGCCGATATTCGGTGGCCACGTTCACTAACCCGTTGGGGTAAAGGGCAGATTGGTTGATCTATTCGGCCTAGTATTAGTAATTGGTAATTTGTGCCGAAATGATAGTCTACCCCAGCCAATTCATGAACTACCAATATTCGGCAGACACGTTCACTAATCCGCTGAGGCAAGGGTAAGATTGATTGATTTATTCGGCCTAGTATTAGTAATTTGTAATTTTTTCCGAAACGATAGTCTGCCCCAGCCAATTCATGAACTACCGATATTCGGCGGCCACGTTCACTAATCCGCTGGGGCAAAGGGCAAATTGGTTGATCTATTCCGACTAGTATCAGTAATTTGTAATTTGTGCCGAAACGATAGTCTACCCCAGCCAATTCATGAACTATCGATATTCGGCTGCCACGTTCACTAATCCGCTGGGGCAAGGGCAGATTGAGTGATCTATTTGGCCTAACTTTAGTCCTTTAATTAACTAATTTGGCCTACTTGTAAAACCATACAGTTATTTGCCTGCTGATTTATCTTATTAAATTGTTTCAACAATCCCATTCTGTTATTACACATGTAACAAACAGAAAAACAAAGGAAATTTTCATTAATAAATTGAGTACCTATGTAGTCATTTTACACATGAAAATTAAAACAGAAAAACAAAGGAAATTTTCATTAATAAATTGAGTACAGATGTAGTCATTTTACACATGAAAATTACCTTACATTTAACTTCCAATCGAAGTAAATAAACAAAACTCTACAAAAATTATACATGGAAGATTCGTAAACAAAAATCAAGTTATCACCCTAATCAATCTTCAGAGTCAGACTCGAGCGGCTCAACATCCAACTGCTTGTATGGAATCGGCTGGGCCAATGTCACATTAGCGGCAGTGAGGGCTTTGAGCCAGCCGTGTTTGAAGCCCCGATTCTCGAACTTGGGCACTTCTTCCGTGTAGTCGTCCAAGACGGCATCCTTCCCAGCTTGGAACGCTTTGGAAATCTCGGAGTCGGCTACTTCCTTTGCCTTCTTCGACTCTTCCAAATCGGTTTCCAGTTTGGCAATCACCTTCTGGGCTAACTTGAGCGCGTCTTCACTCGCATTTGCCCTCTCTTCGGCGGCCGTCCTGAGCTGGTCGGAATTTTTTGCCTTTACTGACTCGGCATCGGCCCTTGCACTTTCCTCGGTCGCTTTCACTACCTCATACTCGGCCCTTTGAAAGGCCTTCGCAGCCTTGGTCTTCTCACTTTCAATTTTTGCTTTTAGAAGGCCAATCTGTTCAAAGGCATCGTGTTGACGGCGACCTATCTCGGCTATCCTTCCTGCCGTCTGTAAAATAACGAATTAGAATATAAGTAAAAATATAGGCAAAAAGCGGCATATAAGGATCAAGTCATGTACCAATATGGCTGACTGAGTAGCTAATGCTATTGCCAGCAAATTTGGCTCTGCTGGAAAAGTTGCCCTGTCAGCCGGCAGGGAAATTGAGGAAGCCATGCTCAATGCCACGATTGGATCTTTCAGAGCCGACGCATCAGAGGAAATTTACACGTTTTTTATCCTTGGTTGAACAATAAATGGCACAACCGAGTCCGACTCCTCTATGCGCGGCTGTTTGTCGGGATGTTTCTCCCATCTCTGATCGGCCTCCTGACTCAACCGTTCGACTATTTGCTTTGTCTCGGCCGTCTCAATTTGAGCCATTTTTTCCACGATAACAGGCGGAGAAGACTCAATTGCGACAGTAGGTTCAAAACGGATGGTCTCGGCCTTCCTTCGAGCGGCCATCCATTCGGTGTTTTTCCTCTTTGCTAGCTGCATATGCGATTCCCCCGCCATGTTCTCCGGATATAAGCAAGGGAGGTCTCCTAAATCAGTAAAAATGTCTTCGAATGAGACATCCCCTCAATCTGAAGTAAATAGAGGATTGGATGGATTAACGCCGACTTCTTCAAAAGCCAAATTTAGAGCCTCGTCAACTTCTTCGGCTTCCAAAGCAGACTGACTTGGCTATTCGGTGACTTCCTCGGCTACTGGTTCTTTGGCTTGCTCCAAATCAGAAGCTTCCAAACCAATTTGCCTAAGGCTTTTGAAGGGGGGAAAGATAAGGGCCATGAGCTGTTGCTCGCCTCGTGGAATCGGAATGTTGTTCGCGGTCGAAAATGTTGTGGAAGTCAGCTTATACCTCAGAAGTATATGGGCTGCCCTCCTTTGCTTCTAAAGGTTTGGATGGCCAAAGAACTGGAGTGCGGTTTTGATTTCCACAAGCACAGCATCGTCGGCCAAAACCAGAATTTTCTTCAAATCGTTGCCTGCACAAATAAAACGATAAGTACATAGAAAAAAAGCCAAGTAAATAAAAAGTAGATAAACGTAAGGAACTATATAGCCACCGGTCTGCCTCTCCGTCTAGGTACAGGATCTAGGCGATCTTCGCCTTCGCCGAATTCCCAGTTACCTCGGACAACGATCATGACATCATCAACTCGCTTGCCAGAGCTGGCAAGCATAGTCACCAAGTGATGGTCGGTGTCCTTGGCATTGAGAAAATAACGCCCCTGCCGGCCAGAAGATTTGGCCAAGGCATAACAATGTCGAATAGCAGGTATGCCAAGAGTGATCCTAAGGCATTGGTTCAACTCTATAATCCCCATTATGATTTGGAAAAAATTTACATTAGGTTGAGAAGGGATTAGACCCCAATGGCGAAAGAGGGCCCTAAGAAATGGGTGAAGGGGGAAACAGACTCCGCCCTCAGCAATTGATAGGAGAGGAAAGATGATTGTACTTTTATCCGTCATTTCCATATCAAGGGTGCTTTCTGTCACGAGTGACAGATGGACATCGTCGGGGATAGAAAAATGGCATTGAAAACCAGAAATTCGATCCGCAGAAAGGAGGTATTTCAAATGTTTTGTCATCCTAGCCAGTCTAAGGAGTATACTAAACTAAAAACAAAAAAGGAAATGGGATTCGAAATGAAGGAGAAGAGAACTTACAAGAAGCAGAGGAGACAAAGGGAAATGGAAGGAGGTTGCAGAGGTCGCAAAATGGAGGAGGCATACCGAAAGGCAGACCAGGAGATCTGAGTATTCAAAAAACATGCATTCGAAGGGACAACAAAATTTTAAATCACAATAAATGAAGGAAATGTACGAAAGGGGCGGGAAATTGTAATGATGACCAAAAAGCGTGTGCGTTCTGACACTCGCGTTGGAACGAGGTTAACTGGCGAATTTCTATTTTGACTTTTCAAGTTCGAAACCAAACACGCTAACTAACTAGTGTTAGTGGGATGTTTGGGGGGCAATTGTGGGAGCCGAATAACAGGGGATGCAAAGAGGCCGAATACACACTTGGAAAGTCAGGATATGTATTTTATTCGGCTCCGTCTTATACGATCCAGAAGCCGACCATCCTAATCGGCCATAGAACTAGCTGAGCGAGGACTCGAGTGGGAATTGGTTTATGACTGAAGGAGCCGGGTGAACAATCACAAAGTGGATTACCAAAAGTGAATATAAATAGAGGAATATCAGCCCAAGAAAGGTATCTGAGAGATAACCCCAAGAAACTTGAGACACAAGCAAACGTGAGACATATACTGACTTGTCCGTCGAAGTGCTAATTCCGGCACCCCCGACGGGAGTGTTAATCCCTTTTCAGGTGGCAATCAGAGGATCAGGAACGTCCTTCAGGATCCAAGAGTATTTCCAAACCAAATTACCATAGTTCAATTTCTTAGGCATTTCGTGTAAATCATCCACATAAAAGATTAAGTAATCCGATATTCATAACCTATTCAATTTATCATGTTTGAAAAAAAAAAAAAGACAGCCTTGAAATCAATGTCGAAGAGCAAAGAGGAAAGGAGATAACTTTTCATAATAAAATGAACAACAATACAGAACACTCTCTGCCTCAACAAAATGATACAAAATGACTCTCATAAATCCAGAAAAACAAAGACAACAACACACGTGACATAAGGAGGACCCTCTCAAACTGCCAAAGACCATAAAAACCATTATTCTCTATACTCTACAAAACCAGAAAGATGAATAAAATGGTAGTACTTTGGGGGATCTAGTTTGATGGAGGAGGTGAGAAGAAAGGAATAGTAGGCATTGTTGTTGGGATAGTTGGGATTGAAGGAATCGTTGTCAGGATGGTTGGCAATGAAGTAGCCAGTAGAGGCGGTAGAGTCAGCTGAGGAACAGTGGGCATGGTTGGCAATGTAGGCATTGGCAAGCTTGGGATTGTTGGAATTCCTGGAATTATAGGCAATGGAGGCAACGTTGTAGGCAAAGATGGAATTGTGGGTAATGTTTAAAGTAGATTGCGAGCTGCCAAGCTTATATGGATGCTTGAAAGTGATAGCACTACAACCAGAGATAGAACCAAACTACATTGGAAAGAAGCCATTGTTTGATTGGACTTAGACTAGTAATACTCTGAATGTTGGTTGATATTATACTTGAGGTGTTTTTCTCAGTTGAAGAAAACATTATTGATGGTGGATATTTATAGAGAATGAGTGTTTAAAAAATATGAGTTTGATGAGTACAGTTGAGCGAAATGCCAATAAACAGTAGTTTGTTCACCTCCCAAACTTTGACACATTGCAAATTCAAATGTCAATCAAGCCACCACCAACACCAACACAAACTTAGTTGGTAATGACTTATTGAGGTTATGATTCATCAATAGATCAGTGGGGGAATTATATAAATTTGTGGTCAAGACCTAGAGAGAGGAGAAAAATTTAGCTACCCTCAACCACACACAATATATATATATATATATATATAACCATTGAAAACCTACCGTTATACAATTTTAATTGGGAAAATATATAGGTTCTTAAATTATATAAGTTTCTACAAAATGAACATCTCATGTGGAATTTTTAACATGTTGTGTTATGTGTATATTGATATAGATCATTTCAAAATTTGAACAATTTAATCATATATTCAAACACTCTTCAAATTGGTTGTGGGATATAGCTTGTTCAAAATAATAAGAAAATGATTGTTTGGTTGTAGGTTTGAATTGGTCAAATTTTGAAATTATAGTTTTGTTTATCAAATCAAACTTCAACTATTGATTACTGATTTGTACAATTGTTTCCAATTGAACCACATGAACTCAAATTAAAAAAAGAAAAAAAAAAAAAGGTAATGGTAATTTAAGAGATAAAAGTGAATTTAGTGCAACTAAATTTTATATTTTTCAAACCTACTTGTCAAGGACTACAAAACAAAATTATTATTAAATATAAAATTATGTAAGAATAAAAATATATTTTTTACAAACATACTTTGTGGATTATTGCTAGCAGTGGCTGTTACATGTTTTGTTTTGAAACTTTCAAATATCATAATTTTATCTTACACATTTATTTTCGAAAAAAAGCATATTTCTAAAATTACACATCTATATCTATTATGTGAGATCTAAAGTGAATATAGAATTATAAAAAATAAAATAATAAATATTTGGTGAAGCTACTATACACATTACCTTTTGTTTGTTTTTGTTCTTTAAATTTCAAGCTTTGATATAAACTTCCTTTGTTTGAATATATATATATATATATATTTGGAAAGAAACTTCTTCAATTTTGTTTTTGTGATTTTTTTTTTTATCAGCAAAAAGGTACTTTATTGATGACTAAATCACACGAGAAGGAAATAATACATCAATAAAGAAGGCCAGTGCAGAAGTCATCATAGTGAAATAAATCGATCACAATTAAATTAACACGAAAGAGAGCACACAATCATATGACAGTACCAGACCAGAAGTAAGCAGTTGGTGAGGAACCAACAGTAAAGAGGGATGAAAACAAGAAGCTACAAAGGGCAACAGTACAAAAACAGAACCTGAATTGCATAATCAGTTCTAATACAAAGCCTAACCTGCCTAAGATTGAAAACTATTGTGATTAAAGACACACATAAAATGATCTACAAGCAATCACACACACAAATGAGACACAAATATTTACGTGATTTGGCCTAATGCCTACGTCCACGGGAGAGAGAGAGAGAGAGAGAGAGCTTCACTATGATAAAAAACAAATACAAAACTAGAGGAAGAGGAGTCTCACTCTCTCAACTCAACTCAAAGCTCATACAGTTGTACTATGATTAAAAACAAATACAAAACTAGAGGAAGAGGAGTCTCACTCTCTCAACTCAACTCACAGCTCATACACTTCTCACAACTCTCTCTCTCTCTCTCTCTCTCTCTCTCTCTCTCTTTTCCCTCTTGATCTCTCTATCAACTTAGCTCACATCTCTCCTTATTTATACACAAATGGGAGAGCTTGCTTATTAACAACCAACCACCAAAAATAAATGACAAGCTATCAATACAGCCACCCTACAAGGGGATAGCTCGGCTGAATGTCTCCACAAAATCTCTAGCCCAAAATCTACAGCCTCTATTCTTGACTTCCAAAACCAACTTCACATGGTGTGGAATGCTGAACAATTCTTCCCCTCTACACCTATGAGGAGTATGATCCTTATTGGAAGTCCATCCTAGCAATGTCCCTACATACTTCGAGTTTGTCTCTCGAGACCACCTTATTTGTAAGTATGTTAGCTGGATTCTTATCTGTGTTGATCTTGACCAATTCCAATAACTGTTTCTCCATTACTTCGCGTATCTAATGATATCGAACATCAATGCGCTTTGTGCGAGAATGGTACATAGAATTCTTACTCAAGTCTATGGCACTCTGGCTATCACAATGTACAATGAACTTTTCTTGCTTTAGTCCTAGTTCTTGGAGAAACCACTTTAACCACAACATCTCTTTCCCAGCTTCCGCTACGGCAATATACTATGCCTCGATTATGGATAACACAACACACTTCTATAACTTGGACTGCCAAAACACAGCTCCCCCTGCAAAAATAAACAGAAATCCTAATGTAGATTTTCTACCATCAAGATCACCTGTCATATCTGAATCTGTATAACCTTCCAAGATTGGTTTTGCTCCTCCAAAGCACAGACACATTTGAGATGTACCCTTAAGGTACCTCAGAATCCACTTGACTACTTCCCAAGGCTCTTTCCCTGGATTGGAAAGAAATCAGCTCACAACTCCAATAGCATGAGCAATATCTGATCAGGTGGACACCATTGTATACATTAAACTCTCAACGGCGGATGAGTAGGAAATTACCTCCGTCTCTTCTCTTTCTTATGTGGAAGAGGGACAAGAGCTCTTGCTTAGCTTGAAATGATTAGCCAGCGAAGTACTAACTGACTTGGCATTTTTTATGTTGAACTTTTCAAGTACCCATTCAACATACTTTTCTTGTGACAACCACAACTTCTTGGCTTTCCTGTCACGTATAATTTTCATACCCAAAATTTGTTGTGCAGGGCCTACATCCTTCATGTCAAAGGACTGTGATAACTTCTTCTTCGATGATTTGATTATTGTGGCATCCTGTCCAACAATCAACATGTCATCAACATAGAGCAGGAGTATGATAAAGTTTCCTTCGGGAAATTTCCTGACATATACACACTCGTCTGCAACAATTCTTTTGTAGTCATGACCCTCCATGAATGAGTCAAAATTCTTGTACCACTATCTCGGCACTTGTTTGAGGCCATAGAGACTCTTCTTCAATTTGCAGACTAAGTTTTCTTTCCCTTCTACTTCAAACCTTCTAGTTACTCCATGTAAATTTCTTCCTCCAAATTACCATAGCAAAATGACGTCTTCATATCCATTTGTTCAAGTTCCAAATTCAAACTGGCTGCTAGTCCCAAAACTACTCGAATGGATGTCATTTTCACAACTGACGAGAAGATTTCATCAAAATCAATACCTTTCTTCTGTCCAAAACCTTTGACAACCAATTGAGCCTTATACTTGACTAGCTTTCCGCTGCCATCTTTCTTTAACTTGAACACCCACTTCTTCTTCAGTGTTTTTCGACCCTGGAGAATACCAAGTCATAAGTTTGATTTTTCTGCAATGACTGCATCTCTTCTTGCATAGCTTGCTAGTAGCTACTCTTCTCCTTATGATTCTAAGCTTCTTGAAAACTTTTTGGCTTTCCATCATCAGTAAACAAAATATACTCAAAAGTAAGGTATTTTGTCAACAGGTTAGGCTCTCTTGTTGATCTTCATAACTGTGGCCAACAGTCTTTGGCGGAGGCGGTTGTGGCTCCTTTTGCTCAACACCCTCTTCTTATAGATCCTCTTCTTCTGGAAATCCATCCTGCAACTCTTCATCATTGGCTGCATGCTCTGGTAGCTCTTCTTCATCAGTGACATGTTGTGATGCTGCAAGATTTGGAACAATTTCTGAAACATCATCAAATTTGGGTTTGGCTGATTGCTCAAAGTCTTCTAAGGTCTGGCCTTCTTGAAACACCACATCTCGGCTTCAAATGACCTCATTGTTTTTCGGATCCCACAATCTATATCTAAATTCTTCATCTCAATAGCCAATAAAAATGCATGGAGTTGCTTTATCATCCAGCTTCTGCCTATTGTGGCTCGACTTTTTCGAGCCTCCTTTCAGGAGTCGAATAAGCCCTACAGTTCGAACTCCCACTGTTTTGAATCTAATCTCACAAGTGCAATGTGAAATAGATAAACACCAAAGAGTCCAAATCCAACAAATCTTTTAGAAAATCGATTCCAAATCAAATTGCCAAAAAATAGACTGTTTTGCCAGATATAGAGTCGCCACCTAAATATTTTGTTTTGGAAAAATTTAGGAAACCCATGACTCGTGCCAAAGGCCAAGTGTCCGTCATCACCAAGATTGTCTCGACTTGGGAACTTAGGTACGAGAAAGGAAGGTCATGAATGAATTGAGCACCCCCATTCGCCTGATCAAAGATCGGTCTCTACTAATCATGATATGAATCTTATGTACATTATATGCTCTTATTCCGGTTATTAGACTAGCATTACTATGTGATGCGTACACACACAAGTATAGACTAACTTGCAAGAATTGGAACACTTGATTCATGTCTGTTTTAAAAATTGTTTCAAAATATGTACCACTTGAAAAGTGATTGCATATAAACATTACTCAAATTATTCCAATTCAAGCAACAAGCCTTTCATCCATAAGCATTCAAGCATTTTAACACTTAATAACTTAGCCTCATGGTAAGCATGGTAGATATGTCAACAATCACATTCATGTAATATGTTAAAGCGAGTAAAGGCTCACCTAGTACTCCAAGCCAAAAAGAAATGAAAAAGTTAGAAAGATGCATGATCCAAACTATGCAATATGGCTAATGCAACACATGCAAAATGCAAATACTAGGCTCGGCTACTAATATGGAATATGAATCAATTTGATAACATGCAATCTAAGCACGTATTCAAAGAAGTATTTAAACTAACAATGCAAGTTTAGAATGATAAACCGAGCCCCGGTGCATGCAATACAAATGGTGCAAACATGAAGTATGCTAAACAAAACGTGGTGCCCTAAACTAACCATCATAAGCTAGTAAATAAAAGGGAGAAAGACGTGGGGTTAGAAAACATACACATTATTACATTGCGCTCTCGCGAAGGAGAGTCTAAATGAATAAACTAGCTAACTAGCTAACTAATTGAAGCTAAGCTAAACTATACTAATCATTACAACACAAATGAAATTAGCCAAACTACTTAACTAATTATTACAACAAATGAATTTACTATTCTAGGTAACTAAAATAATTACAAAATGAAATCGAATAACTAGTTAACCAACTAATTAATTACAACACTTTACAAAATTAACTAGCTACAACTAATTAATTACAGCAAACATCTAAGATAAATATTTAAATTAAACATGCTTGGTATGCGAGGAATTCTCTTGCACGTGCTGAGTTTCCACCCGAAAAGCCACTATTTTGCTTCCATAAGGCCTCTGTTGCACCATAGAACACTTACACCTTTGCCCACTTCCAGAATAGCTCTGCTTTGCTCAAAGAACACATTGCTGAATTTTGCATTAGTGATCGGCCAGCCACTAGTAATAGCCTACCGGCCATGGCAAGTGGCCTGCCGACCACTGCTGCCCAATTCACCTTGCTACAACAAAGGACAAATAGAGCATGCATAAGGTATTCTCAAGGGTTGTCTGTACAACTCACCCCTCCTTTTCATGAACAAATCAAAGGAGTAGTAAGCTTGGTTCACAAACCATCAACTCAAGCAATTTCATTGCATGATGGCTCATAAACCAAAGTGTGCAAGTTCGATGAATGCAACAAAATAAGACTCTAACATCTCCCCTTTCATGAGTTGATCAAGGAAAATGGTGACCTTGGAAACTTGAATCATTTCATCACTAGTGAGTATGAAATACCTCAAGCTTCCATGTGTTCAATTAACATATGATTGAACACAACACTTTTTATCTTGCACCATTTTAGTCCCATTTTAATTACTTCATTTTAGATTACCATCCATTCTTTAATCAATCGAGTCCAATGGTGAGTTTAAGTCCTCTAAATGGAAACAGGGCTCAAACCAAGAGTTGCTTTGGGCATGAAAGAGACATCATACCGTTGGTAATGAACTCCAAAGGGATTAAACCATTAAGCAAGACATCTTAATCTCTTAAACAAACAAGTTGTTTAAACCACTTTCAAAGCAAAACAAAATCCAAGAAAGGGAGGAGGTTGCAGAAGTGATTAAGAGTGGTCACAAGTATGAAAAGCCATAAATAAATACAATCAACTCAAACAAGATGGTGTTTAAGGCCTAGAACACTAAACTCATGAGGACAATTACACTACAAGCATGCAAAACAAAGCTCAAATGCAACCATCAACCAAAAATAATGCTAAAACAGTTTAAAATAAGTCCTAAAACATGCTGGAATTAAGACAAAAATAGCTAGATTAATATGCTAAAACATAGCACAAGCTAAGCTAGTAAGCAAGACACAAGGAGGGGAGGCTAACCCCTCCAAATTTGGACTTCAAAACATGATTTGGTCACTGAAATAACTTTGAAAAATAGTGTTTAAAAGCTCAAAAAAAGATAGCACAAGGATGGGAAACACAAGAGTAAAGGCTTCCAAAACAAGGTATAAAAAAGGGTGAACCACCCCTCAACCTTAAATGGCCTTAAAACTCAAGCTTCAGCCCAAAAATACAAAGTTTTTATAGCCGAAAAACAGTTTGAAAACAGCAAGAATAATAGCAAATAAAACAAAATGACAAGCAAAGCCTTATACCTCTTGTAGAGAAGACCAATTCTAGGCAACAAATTAAGACAACACACCCTTCAAGAGCTCAAACCAAGCTCAAAAGTACCTCAACTTAAAGATGAGAAAGTTTGGTAAATGGTGTATAGGCAAAGGTTAAGGATATGTAGGCTAAAGTTGGTAAATGGTGTATAGGCAAAGGTTAAGGATATGTAGGCTCAAGTGCAGAAATTTGAGAGAGAGAGAGAGAGAGAGAGAGAGAGAGAGAATTATGGAGAGAGAGGAAAAATTTTGCTCTAAAATTTTTCTAACCTTAAAACATGAGAGGGAGGCCCTTTATACATAGAAAACACGAATTCTCCTCAAGAACATCTAGCCCTACACGTAGGTACAGATGCAAGCATCTGTGCAAACAGTTAGCACAACTGTCACAAAATATCTGCAAAAGACACTGGTAGCCGGCAGGCCACATCAGTGGCTAGCAACCAAAAGTGATGGCCAGCAGGCCACCTAGGGTTGCAGGCAAGGCTTTAAAAAGCGGCATAGCGATTACATGCGTTAATGCGATTTTAGCGATTCTGCTTCTGTTCTGACCGATTTTGCAGTGTGATTGAGATTCACAAGTGTGTTAGCCGTAGTGGCTGCCGTAGCGGTCGTAACGGTGCCGTAACAGCCGTGATGGCCTGTTACGCATAGTTACGTAACGGTTTCAACTATTTCTTTCGAAAAAACACAAAAAAAAAAAAAAAAAGAAGCTGAAAATGGGGGAAGAGGGATGGAGAGAAGATGGAGGAGCAAGAGATAGAGAGAGAAGAGGGAAGATGAAGAACATGTTATTGATTTGTTGAAGTTGTAAGACCTATGCTATTCTATTCAGCTGCTATCACTAAACCATTTTGTTTGTATGTGTCTATCTATATATTGTTTGAAAATAATAATAATAATAATAATAATAATAAGTGTGGTCATTATCTATTTGGCTTAGTTAAAATATGTATATATGTATATATATATATATATTTAGGCTCTTATTTATTCTCTTACTTTTGTCATTGTTTATCTTATATATAATAGTTAGTGATTGATTTTTTGTATAATATAAAGTCATTAATTATTAAAATAAAATGTAAAAAACTCAGTTTATAGTCATTTAAAAATATGAAATATATTGGATCATATTTAAAAATTTACAAAAATTAATCAATATTTATTTTTAACCTAATAAATAGGATCATGGAAAAAAAATATGTGTATCGATAAGTTTTTTTCAAATTGCGCAAAAAATAAAAAAAATTCACGGTTCCGGTTACCGTAACAGTTACACTACGGCTTTTACACCCTGCAACCGCAACCGCGTCACCGCCACCATTACGGCGACCGCAACCGCTTTTCAAAACCTTGGTTGCAGGCTTGAAGAACTAAGGCCTAGTCCAAGAATGAGGCAATAGGGGTGCAGAGTTTGAAAGGCTCAAAGTTGTGGCATTCTGCCTAGGACTTTAAGCACTTGACGAGCATATAGACTCATCATCAGGTGTGCATGCAATGACTTCCAAGTCGTAAGGGCCGTAAAAAATAGGGTGTCTACACCTGTGCTCCTTGGATACATGTGCAAATGCTTTGTACCTAAACACTCTCAAGTGAGAGTAAGAAATCTCCCTTCCAAACCATACCTTTTCTAGAATCTCAAAAATCAATGGAACTAATGGCGATCTGTTGATCAAATAGCAAGTAATACGAACAGCTTCTCTTCAAAATGACTTTGGCAAATTTGCTATTTTGAGCATACATCTGACCCTCTCCACAATGGTCCGATTCATTCTCTTGGCTACACTATTGTATTATGGGGTTCCAAGAACAGTCTTCTCATGCCAGATGTCGTGTGTAGCATAGTAGGCTTCAAACTCCTTTGACGTGTACTCACCTCCATTGTTTGCTCGGAGACACTTCAGCTTCTTTCCGATCTCTCTTCCCACCATAGCATGGAATGTCTGAAAATGTTGGCACACCTCAGCTTTGGTCTTTAGGACATAAACCCATACTTTCCGTGATACATCATCAATAAAAGTCAGGAAGTATTTTCTGTTACCCAAAGATTTCACTTTTATAGGACCGCATACATCAAATTATACTTGCTCAACACTCTGATTATCTTCTAGATGATGAGCGGAAAGCGACTCTATGATGCTTCTCAAATAAGCAGTTGTCACAAGGATTTAATTTCGCATCTTTAACAAAAGAAATAAGAGACTTCTTTGCCAGAATCTGAAACCCTTTCTCACTTATGTGACTTAGCCTTTTATGCCATAAATTTGGTGATGCCTTATCTTCTGCTGCGTTGAGGCTATCTGAAATCACATTCACATGAGTCTTGTACAACGTACTAGTTGCTTGTCCTATAGCTACCACTAGAGATCCCTTCTTCAATTTCCACATGCCTTTGCCGAAGTAGTTCTCATAGCCTTGTCAATCTAAAACTATCCCTAAAATAAGATTCAAGCATAAATCGGGAACATGCTTGACATCTTTCAGCACCATCGTGCACCCAACTTTGATTTGGATGCGAACATCACCGATTCCCATAATCTTTGAAAAACTAGAGTTACCCATCTTCACTGTACCTAAATCTTCAGCTTGGTACGTACTGAAGAACTCTTTTCGGGGTGTGGCGTGGTAGGAAGCCATTGTATCTACCACCCACTTGGTGTTATTGTCTAACATATGGAGGCATTCTTCTTTTCCAATAGAGAATAATGCAATATCCTCTACGACAGTAGCTACAGTGTTTCCATATTCGATCTTTGGTTGTCTATTGCCTTGTTTTTGTTCTCCCTTCAAGGCATAACAGTGTTTCTTTATGTGACCCTCTAACCAAAATGGTAACACTTGAACCTTGGCCAGCTCATACCTTCTTTGGACTTCCCTCTGTCTTGAGATCTTTCTCTGCTACGTCATCTACTTTACTTCTTCCCTCACCTCTGCCTCTACCTTTATTTTCTATGATGAGGACATGGGGCTGATCTCCACCCATGTCTTTTTTTCTTGCCTCTTCACTAAATAAAGCATCTGTGACCATGTTCGTGGTCAGTTTTCTTTCAGGTGTAGAGTTGTTGAGGTACACCACCAACATCTCTCAACTATTTGGCAAGGAGCTGAGCAGCAATAGGGCCTACATCTCATTATCCAGCTCCATTTTGACAATTGCTGGTTGGTTCACTAGATTTTGGAACTCACCGGTGTGTTTTGCAACAGAGACGCCACCTTTCAGGCATGTATCTCATCATCCAGCTCCATTTTGACAGTTGCTAATTAGTTTACCAAATTTTGGAACTCACTGGTGTGTTTCGCAACAGAGACATCGCCTTTTAGCTTTAAATTTACAAGCCTTCTCATTGTGAGGGATTTATTCCGAGCAGTCTTTGACTAGTACATGCCTTCTAATTTTGTCTAAAGAGCATAGACATCAGTTTCTTGGGCAACATGGTGGAAGACACTATGATCGATCCATTTTCTGATTTAATCAATGATCTTTTGGTTCTCCCGCTTCCAGTCTTTATCCTTCTCCTCAGCTAGTTTAACTCAATTTAGCTCAATGGGTTCAAACAAACCTTGGCAGTACAGGACATCCTCCATTCTGGGCTTTCAAATTGCATAGTTAGAAGCATTTAGCTTGATCAAGGATCCCAATGTTGATGTTGATTCCTCCACCGTCTTCTTATTTTTTTACAGAAACTCTAATTCAAAAATCTAACCATACGGATCTCTCCGGAATACTCCAAATAGTTTGAAAACACTATTGGATTGCCAAAATTGAATTTCAAATGGCTCGGATCTATCCAAAAATGAGTTCGACGGTTCAAATCTGTGGATGTACCTTCATCGCATAGCACCGGATAATCTTTTCACTTTTTCGGTCAAATTGAGTCAACCCGACTGGTTGATCAATTATTGTGCTAACCTAGCAACCACGTATCGATGACGTGGCAACACGTGTCAGTGACATATCTGATAGGTGGCATATGTCGTGGTGCTAACTAATTGATGACCTAGCGTTGACATCAGCTATACCCAAAAAACATAAATTAAATGCTACAAAATGCTGCCTGTGGGTCTTGAACTCTAGACCAAGGAGTTAATACCAGAAGACTTAACCACTAAGCCAAACTGACCATTGTGGTGTTATTTTCCCAGGTAGATATTTAGGTGTCGTTTGGGAAGTGGGTTGGCTTTTTGGCTTTTTTGACTATTTTAGCCTGGGCTAAAAAGCTTGGTTTGGGAAGGACTTTTTGGCTTTTTGGCTTTTTTGACTTTTTTTGTAAGAGAAGAATGTAATAATTTTGGATTGGATGTGATGTTTTGTTTGTTGTGGCTAAAATAGCCTATTTTGTTTTTTGTGGCTATTTTAGCCCCAAACCAAGTTCCCAAACAACGCCTTAAAGTGTTTGTTTGGCTGCAACCTGGTCCTCTTCAACCTCTAGCTACGAGTGGGACTCTGGTTCAAAGTTGACTTTACGCGCCAAACTTTGACCGATGCATATGGGCCATCCCGACCTCAATTTTGCCTCTTTTTCTGGGTTTGGACTCCCCTCGTCAAGATCTTTCTCCTGGTATGCTCAAAAGTGAATTTTAAGTAACTTGATTTCTGGCAATTTTGGGAAAATAGAGTATCTGAGCCTCTGTTTTACCTCCTTGCTCAACCTGAGCTCTGATACCACTTGTTATGATTAAACACACCTAGAAAATGATCTACAAGCAATCACACACACAAATGAGACACAAATATTTACCTAGTTCGGCCTAGTACCTACATCCATGAGAGAGAAAGACAGAGAAAGCTTCACTATGATTTAAAACAAATACAAAATCAGAGGATGAGGAGTCTCACTCTCTCAACTCAACTCACAGCTCATACATTTCTCATAACTCTCTCTTTTCTTTTTCTTTTTCTCTTAATCTCTCTATCAACTTAGCTCACATCTCTCCCTATTTATACATAAACAGAAGAGCTTCCTATTAACAACCAACCACCAAAAATAAATAACAAGCTATCAATACAGCCACCCTACAAGGGGATAGCTCGGTTGAATCTCTCCACAAAATCTCTAGCCCAAAATCTGCAGCTTCCATTCTTGACTTCTAAAACCAACTTCACATGGTATGGAATGCTGAACAACTATGTCATGAATAGAGTAAGAAAAATCTGTGAGATTGGATTTGACCCAAAGAGCAACCCTCAACTTTACAGTCTCTCCAAAGTCACTGAGATTGGACTGGCAGTCATTGAAAAATTAGTCATATCTTAGTTTCCAATGGAGTATCCGAGCCATCTTAACCAGCACCACTACTAATTTTCTCTTGCGATAAGAGCTTGCTGCTAGTCACAAGGTGTTGCAATTGCTGGGACTCGAACTAGGGGAACAAACCCAATCGAACCCCTGAGCCTTACCTAGTGGTGGACAAGCTCTTAGCTACAATTTACAATGAGATTGGGCTGGCAGCCATTGAAAACACAGTCACAGAAATTTCTTTAATTTACAATGAAATTTTATCTCAAAATGATGAAATGTCTTCATTACTAAACACTGAAAAATTCTCAATTTCTAAAATCGAGAAATTTTGATTTTCATCTGAAATTTCTAGTATTTGGACAAAATTTATCGGCTTTAGGGATGAAATTTATAATTTTTTGGTTAAAAATTCTCATTTTGATCCTTGAATTTTCTAAACTTTGAATGAAATCTCTCAATTTTAGAAATTGAAAAAATGCTCAGTTTTATGAAATTAAGAAAGTTTGGATGAAATTTCACTATTCCTTATTTATTTTTCAGTTTGCTTGTTTTTTGGGATAAATTCTACAATTTTTTGTTATAGTTTCTCATTTTTAAGTGTGAAATTCCCCATTTTTTTTAATGAAATTTTCTTATTTCTGAAAATTGAGAAATATCTCATTTTGTTAAAACTAAGAAATTCAAAACTTAGTGAAACTACGAAATCTATCAATTTGGTGAAATATATCAAAACAAAACCCTAATTCTAAATTTTCAGAGAACTTATAAATATCTTAATTTATCAGTTGAAATTTTCACACAAATTTGAAAATTACTCAAATTCTTGAAATTATATATGTAAAACTCTAAAACTCTCAACTTCATTTTTAGAGAGAAAGAAAAAAGAATAATACCAGAGACCTCTAAAGTTAGGGATGGCAATGGAGTGGATTTGTATTGCTTTGTCCTTAACCCATATCATATTGAGAGTGGGGCAAATCGAGAAAGTGGTGGGTGCAAAACGGGAGCAAATTAATCTAGTAATTTTAAAAATAGAAATAATAATAATAATAATAATAATAATAATAATAATAATAATAATGGCAGTTAATATGTAGATTACATATATTCATTATAATTACTGAAAGTAAAAAGATGTAAGATGGTGGGTAAATAAGTAAAAAAAATTAATATTAAGTATAATATTTTTAATGTTTTAATTTTATTATATTGAAAAATTTTAAATTATTTGTATTATGTATGTTAGGTAGGGGAAGCAGGAATGTAAGGGCAAAGCAGGGTAAGAAAAAATTGTCATCTCTATAAAACATTTGAATTTATCTATACTGATGTAGTAGAGAATTGAGTGTTGGTTAATTGAATCTTAACCAAATCACTATCTAATGTGCAATCAACATCATTTGAGGTAATTGAAGTGTAATATTTTAGGAAAAATTAGTAAAACATCCCTCTCCAATTTTGTATAGTAGGAGAGTTTCAAGATTTTTTTTTTTATTTTTTTTTATTAACCAAGGTTCCTTAACATTTTCACAAAGAAAATTTGACTTAGAGAAATTTCAGCCCCGATTTAGAGAAATTTCAATTTTCACAGAGAAATTTTGACATTTCTCTGTAAAATCAGAGAAATTTCTCTATAAAAATTGAAATTTCTCTGAGTCGAGGCCAAATTTCTCTGTGTCGTGTATAATTTCTCTGAGTCGAATTTTCTCTGTGAAAATGTTGAGGACCTTAACTACTACAAAAATATTATATATCATTTATCTTATAAAATCTTAATATTAAGAATTTTTTTTTAAAAAAAAATTCCCTATATTTTAACGGTCTCAAACATTAAAAAATAAAAATAAAATAAAAAATCTTTCATTCCATGAGGAAGTCGTCCTTCATCCAAAGTGTTGATAAAATAATAAAATAAAATAAAAATCTATTCCCAAAGAATCTTTATATTATAATGTGTTAAATAAAAAAATTAAAATAAATATTGAATATAATGATAATATCACGTGGTGATATTGTCATCCAATAAATAATATCATTTACCAGAGATCAAAATATTACTGGGTTAGAAAGAGACAAGATTTACCCAAATAATTTTATTCATAATTTTTATTAATTGATAATACCGTACAAAATGGTGTAGCTATTAAATTAAAATTGATCGTAAAATTCATCAATATTCTATCCATAGAATCAACACACTATTCTTTCCACAAAATTGATCGTAGAGTTGATGCAACCAAATTCAAATTAATGTTCATTCAATTTAAAATCGATCATTGCTTTTACATGACCTGATTTTCCACTTTGGAAATTTAAAAAGTTTGCCTATAAAATAATATACAATTATAATCATTGTTATCACCACCATCAATAATGCACCAAATTTGATTTACATGTGATACAATTAGAGTGATTAAACTCTTTTAATTAAAGCAGTTATAACAAATGAGATAATAAATCTAATATGATATATAAATATGATCATTGTAGCATTACTCAATTTAGACAAGTGTTCCACAACATGATTATTAGCATTGACAAGTGATCCACAACATTTCAGTCCAATCAATCTACCAAGGTATTGAATCCATTTATTTATTTATTTTTAAATAGGAAAAAAAATCAATTATTAATGTTAGATTAGTTGTTCAGGAGAGTTGAATCCCCAATTTCTTCCTTTCAACCACCTAAATACTGTTTCTATACCACTACGAATCCATTATTGAATGAGCCGATTAGATCAAGAAAGGAAATCCTTTCCCTGCTTCTCGCAATTGTAAAAGATTGAATTTGACTGAAAGCATTGTTAAGCCATTGGCAGAAAAAATAAAATAAAATAATTTGGTGCCTCGCAAGTTGACGGTGGGATTGATCCATTAAGATTAGTTGAGGTATGCATAAATTGGTTTGGACACATCATTATAAATAATAAAAACAAAAAAGCCATTGACAGACCACAGTGACTTGGGGGCGCTAGGAGATGGAGAAATTCAATAGTGAGAAATATGAGGGAAGATGACTTCTCTGTTATGATTTTTAACTATGTGGGTTTGTTCATGGTGAGATGGAGAAGATGAAAGAGTCATTTCGTTGGGTTTAAATCGCTAGGTATTTTTTGAATACAAATTTGAATAGAATTTAATGGTTTAAAAAATCTTACTTAAGGATCCAAGCTCAAATAAATTCTTAAAATAAGACCTCCTGCCAAATGCCTCTAAAAAAAAATCGGATCTGTTTTTAATTTGATGAGTTAGACAGCATACAAAATCGAAAAATAAATGTATTGCAATTGGACTTATAAGAATTAAGTCGACACAAGAGTAAAAAATTATAAAAACTAGTTGTCTAAGTTGTCTAATATATTGAAAGAGTAAGGCTATATGTACAAAAACATTTGACATGTGAGAGGTCCGTGTTTGGTATGTGTGTTCCTAACATTATTGATATTGAAACTAACACAGAAGAGCATTAAAGAGATGAGTTTAGTAGACAAGACAAAGAGAAAAAAGTAATCATGCTCAAAATTAATACAACAATAGACCATACTGTACAGCAAAATAATACAAAATCACGTAAGAAATCCAAAAGAAAGAAAAACTCCCACCTCTGTCCTCAGGACAACACATGTATATCATGTATGAGGAACTTTATTACACACTACATATAATATAATAGCGTCTAGTTTGATGGAGGGGGTGAGAAGAAAGGATTAGTAGGCATTGTTGTTGGGATTGAAGGCGTCGTGGTCGGGATTGTGGGCAGTGAAGTGGCCGGCAGTGGTGGCAGAGTCAATGTTGGAACAGTGGGCATGGTTGGAAGTGTTGGATTGGGCAAAGTTGACGGAATTTGGGTGCTTGGCAGCGGTGGCAGTATAGGCATTGGCAAGCTTGGGATTGTTGGCATTGTGGGCAAAGGCATACTTGGCAATGGTGGCAATGTGACTTTAGGCAGAGATGGAATTGTAGGCATTGTTTGCAGTAGGTTGCGAGCTGCCAAACTCATCTGGATGCTTGAAAATGAAAGCATCAAAACCAGAGATAGAACAAAACTAGTATGAAAAGCAGCCATTGCTTTTGAGGATCCTGGAAAGTCGGTTTATGGAGCTGAATGATATTGTATTGTACTTGAAGATGTACTTTTTGGATTGAAGAGAATAACATCAATTGGTAGGTATTTATAGAGAAGAAATGCTAAAATTGTCAACATGTTTGGAAAGTACAATGTGAGTTTGATGAGATGTGGTTGGGCGAAATGTTGTCAAACGCTCAGTTTGTTCACCTACAACAAATGCAAATGCCGAGTAACCCAAAAACATGACTCATAGCTTATTTGCAGATGTGACTGATGCCAACCATGGTAAAGATATTGCTGCCACTTTTTTATTACAATTTCAAGCGGAGAATCTCGCGAAATATATTCAAACCAATAATTGAGCAACCAAATAAAATAAAGAAAATTATTTTTGATTTTCGACAAGTTGAAGATTTGGGAAAAAAAATTAATTAGTTGAAAACAGGGCTAAGACATGAAGGATCCTCCAGCAATATTTTTTTTTATAAATATTTCGTATTCAATTTATATAACTCAATTGAAACATACACAAAGCATATTCCCAATTGGAATATAAAAAGATTGATTATTTTGATTAATTTTAGTTATCTAATTCAGAGAGAATTCTAAACTTCTATCGTGTCCAGAGTGTCTATAATAGAATAACAAAAACTTTTCTCAAATAAATAAATTAGTTAATCAAAATAATCTAACATTGAAAACCATGATTAAATTATAAAATTATTTAGAAAGTAATCATTTGGACTTCACCTCTAGCCTTAAAAATAAAAGATAATTTAGAACACCATAAAAATAAGATAAAACAAAATGTACTCAATTCTGTTTTTTGAAATGAATCCCCCCTCCCTTTCACCCCCTCTCTTTCTCCCAATTAAACTACATGGACTGGAGAGGAATGGGGGGCATTGTTGGGCCCGTAGGGCTCATCACAGGTCTTATTTCAATAGTAAGAATTGTTTATTTTGTCAGACACTTCATGTATTTCACAACCCAAACAACACCTCATTACATATTTTTTTTTTAATAAATGTTATATATCTTCTTATAGTAAATGTAACTTGGTAGTGTTTCAATAATTTATGATTTCTGGAAGTAAAAATATTGTACATTATAATAATTTATGATATAATTATATATTTTTATGATAATATTATCCTTTTTTTCATCGAAATGTTACAAATTGTTATAACATGCACTAATACCAAATGGCACCCTATGAACACCTTAAAAAACAAAAACAAAAACAAAAAAACAAAAAACAAAAAACAAAAAATAAAATAAAATTCACATAAATGAAATACTTTATAATATTAATTATTAATGTTTATAAAATTTATTATTAATCTGTAATTAATTTTAAAGAATTACACTAAATTGTATTTTTCCTAATACAATTCCACATCGACGTTTCAGGCAATTCTAATTAAACTTGCAATGATGTCATGTGTCCTGCTTCAGCCAAATGTTAATTGTTGGCAAAGTTCTCTGATGCCATGTGTCCTGTTCTCTGATGCCATGGGAAGTGGACTGGCTCTTTAGCTTTTTGGCTTTTTTGACTATATGAGCTTAGGCTCAAAAGCTTGGTTTGAGAAGGGCTCTTAACTTTTTGACTTTTTTGACTTTTTTTGTGAGAAAATAGTGTAATGATTATGGAGTTGGATGTGATGTTTTGTCTGTTGTGGCTCATGAGCCTATTTTGTCTTTTGTGGCTCATGAGCCCAATGAGCCCTTGCCAAACGGAGGCTTAGTAATGTTGAATTATTATTATGTTGTATCTTAATTTAAGTGTGATTGATTATAACTTTTGTGTTGAAATATTAAAAAAATAATGTGAGAATGACAGGTGATAATTTATGTACAACAATGCCGAATAGCATTGAATAAATTGCCACTTCGATGGGTGCCAAGTTAGGTGCAAAACTCAGGTCCCTCTGTCCATAATCAACAGATTTTGGGTTCAGTAGCTCCAAAATTTTAACACTTACAATTCATATTAGGCTTCATTTGCGACTGAACATTCATTTGCCGAAGATAGTTTTAATTTTAATTTATTGTTGAAATGGAAGATAGTTTTCAGGCATACACTTTTTTTTTTTTACCCTGTCCTATTCTTGTAACTATAAGCAGGTGAATTCCCTTCAATTTATAATCAGGTAAATTATAAATACACTCACTGAGATTTGTTTAAAATACGAATTCTCCCCTATAGTTTAAAAAATTACAAATACTTCCCTGTCAGAATTTTTCATTTAACAGAATTAATTAAAAAAGTAAAATTTCTAACTATTCACCTATACAATAATAAAATTATTTGAATTATTAATTGAAATAAATTTTTAATATTATTAAAAACTGTTAATTAACTTGATGATTTATTAATAAAAAAAACTTATTTGTTATAAAATTAGAAATCTTAGAGGGTATAATGTAATTTCTAGAACCACAGGTGGTAATTTGTAATTTAAGTATATCTTAGGAGGTGTGTTTGTAATTTACCTTTTATAATCTGGACTGGATGGGGCTCTTTGCGCCTATAGGGCCACCATAGGTCTCGTTTCGATAATCTGAACTATTCAATTTCTTAGGCATTTCGTGTAAATCATCCACATAAAAGATAAGTAATCCGATATTCATAACCTATTCAATTTATCACGTCTGCAAAAAAAAAAAAAAAAAAAAAAAAAAAAAAAGCCTTGAAATCAATGTCGAAGAGCAAAGAGGAAAGGAGATAACTTTTCACAATAAAATGAACAGCAATACAGAACACTCTCTGACTCAACAAAATGATACAAATTGACTCTCACAAATCCAGAAAAACAAAGACAACAACACACATGACATGAGGAGAACCCTCTCAAACTGCCAAAGACCATAAAAACCAGTATTCTCTATACTCTACAAAACCAGAAAGATGAATAAAATGGTAGTACTTTGGGGGATCTAGTTTGATGGAGGAGGTGAGAAGAAAGGAATAGTAGGCATTGTTGTTGGGATGGTTGGGATTGAAGGAATCGTTGTCGGGATGGTTGGCAGTGAAGTAGCCGGTAGAGGCGGTAGAGTCAGCTAAGGAATAGTGGGCATGCTTGGCAATGTGGGCATTGGCAAGCTTGGGATTGTTGGGATTGCTGGAATTGTGGGCAATGGAGGCAACGTTGTAGGCAGAGATGGGATTGTGGGTAATGTTTGGAGTAGGTTGCGAGCTGCCAAGCTCATATGGATGCTTGAAAGAGATAGCACTACAACCAGAGATAGAACCAAACTACATTGGAAAGAAGCCATTGTTTAATAGGACTTAAAGTAGTAGTACTCTGAATGTTGGTTGATATTGTACTTGAGGTGTTTTTCTCAGTTGAAGAAAACATTATTGATGGTGGATATTTATAGAGAATAAATGTTTAAAAAATATGAGTTTGATGAGTACGGTTGAGCGAAATGCCAATAAACACTAGTTTGTTCATCTCCCAAACTTTGACACATTGCAAATTCAAATGTCAATCAAGCCACCACCAACACCAACACAAACTTAGTTGGTAATTGTTATGAAAGTAGAGAGACTGTATATTGAATTGATTAATGAAATACAAGTAGCCTATATTTATAGGCTGAGAAAAAACTTAGATAAGTATAAAAAGAAGATAGAGATAGATAAAGGATAAGTATAGAGAAGGAGATAAAATACATCTACAATATAGATAGATAAATATAAAATAATAATATATATTTGACACCCCCCTTCAAGCTTAAGGTGATAAGTCAGATATCAACTTGAGCTTGGAGAGGAGATCAGAGAAGCGTCCAGGAAGATGGGCTTTGGTGAAGAGGTCAGTGGTCTGATCAGCAAAGGTAACAAAGAGATGATGAACATGGCTACTAGTAACATGCTATTGTATGAAGTGATAATCGATCTCAATATGCTTGGTGCGATCATGGAACACATCGTTAGGTGCAATCTAAATAGCATTTTGATTGTCACAATAAAGATTGGTGGCAACAGAATGAGAAACACCCATGTCAAAAAGAAGCCAACGAAGCCACACAAGCTCTTGAGTAGTGTCAGCAAGAGTACGATACTCAGCCTTGGTACTACAACGAGCAACAAGGGTTTACTTCTTGCTACGCCAGGAAATGAGAGAGTTGCCCAAAAAGAAGCAGAACTCAGTAGTGGAACGACGATCAGTAGGATCCCCTGCCCAATCAGCACCAGATGCAACTGTAGAGAAGAGTGAAGGGAGTAGTGATGACCATGAAACAGAATTCCTTTGAAATAACGCAAAATGCGAACCAGAGCAGCATAGTGTAGACAGCGAGGAGCGATCATAAATTGACTAACAATGTGAACAACATAAGCAATATCTGGATGAGTAATTGTGAGATAAACAAGACTACCAACTAGCTGACGATATAAAGTGGCATCAAACAATAGGGGGCCGTCAAGAGGTGTAAGACGAGTCTGAGGATCAACTAGAGTAATGATAGTCTTGCAATCGGTTAGGCTAGCATGAGCCAAGAGATCAGAAGTATATTTGGCCTGGGTAAGAAAATAACCAGAGGGATCTTGAGAAATTTCCAAGCCAAAGAAGTAGTTAAGTGAACCCAAATCTTTCATCTTAAACTGGCGATGAAGAAACTATTTGAGACTAGAAATACCCACTGTGTCATCTCCAGTGATAATCATATCATCCACATAAAGGAGAAGAAGAATAGTACCGCGCTCCGTCTTACGGATAAACAAGGCAGAATCATGGGCACTAGAAGAAAAACCAAAGTCACGAATGGTAGAGCTGAACTTGGAAAACTAGGCAAGCGGAGCTTGTTTCAAACCATACAAAGCACAGCGGAGTTTGTAAATGTTGTTTGATAGAACAGAAGAACCAGGAGGGGGTTGCCTATAAACTTCCTTCGTGAGATCACCATTGAGAAATGTATTCTTAACATCCATCTGATAAAAACTCCAGTAGCGAGCAGTAACAACGACAAGTAAGCTATGAATTGGAGTAAGACGGGTAACAAGAGCAAATGTTTTCTCATAGTTAATCCCATATTCTTGACTAAATCCTCAGGCGACAAGGAGAGCTTTGTAACGCTAAATGGAACCATCAGAATGAGTTTTAATCTTGTAAACCCATTTACAATTAACAGTACACTTTCCAGGAGAAAGATCAACCATATCCCAGGTATGAGTTTGATCGAAAGCCTACAGTTCATCAGTCATAGCTTGTTGCCAAAGAGGGTTAGAAGAAGCTTCTCAATAAGAAGTAGGTTCATGAGAGCAAAAGGTAGTGGAACCAACAATATAATCACAGAGAATAACAGAAGGTTACCTTATCCATGTAGAATGACGCTCAGGTGAATAAGGAACCTCAATGGAAATAGGTTCCTAAGGAACCTCCATCGGAGTTGGAGAAGGCATAGGGCCATTAGCAGACACAGGATCCTCAGGATGGACAATAGGCGTAGGCAGCTATGGAAGCATAGGGCCAGAATTTGCATCAAAGTCATCAGTAAACAGATCTATAGAAATATCAGTGAAGACCGGTAAATGGGTGGACTGTAGTAGGTGAAACTTAGAAAGAGTGGAGAACATTTTGTGTTCCCTGAAGATCACATAACGAGAAATACAAAGACGCTTGGAGATAGGATCCCAAGAATGATACCCTTTATGTTCTATACCATACCCCAGAAAACAACAGAGACGAGAACGAGGTTCTAGTTTAGTGTGTTCATAATGCTGAAGTAGAACAAGACAAGTAAAACCAAAAACTTTAAGAGTTGTATAGTTAGGAGGAAAACCATATAAGCGCTCGTAAGGAGAAGTGTTAGCTATTATAGGGATGGGGACATGATTGATAGTGTGGATGGCAGTAAGGGCAGCTTCTTCCCAAAAATTTTCAGGACAAAAAGAAGAGAGGAGAAGAGCCCGAGTAGTGTATAGAATATAACAGTGCTCTCTTTCGGCTCGTCCATTTTGTTGGGAGGTGCCTGCACAAGATCGATGAGAGAGGATACCATGAGCCCGAAGAAAAGAAGGAAAATTAGAATCCAAGTACTCCTTAACATTATCAGAACAAAAAAGCTTAATAGTACGAGAAAACTGAGTGCAGACCATAGTAGAGAAATCATAGTAAATCTGTTTAAGTTCAGAGCGATTTTTGAGAAGAAAAAGTCAAGTATAGCGAGGAAAATCATCAATAAAAATCACGAAATATCTAGACCCCTCCATGGTCGGTGTAGGGGAAGGCCTCCAAATATCTAAATGCACAAAATCAAAAGAAGCAGTAGAAATATAATTACTTTTATTAAAGATAAGGTAGGTTGTTTAGCAATTTGGCAAGATAAACAATTGACACCTTCAAGACGTACATGACCTAACTGACCACTAGAAACTAAAATTTTCAAACGACTAAAAAAGACATGTCCTAAGCGACAATGCCAAAGATAAAAAGAAGACATAGTAGATTGAATCTGAATAGAGATGATTTGTGTGAATTGCGAAGATGGATAAGCTCAAACAGACGTCCATGCTTACGGCCTATCCCAAAGATTTTTTTTGTCTGAGGGTCCTGCACCAAACAACCATTAATAGAGAGGGTAATAATTAGACCAAGTTCACATAACTGACCAACAGAGATAAGGTTCAATTGAAGAGCAAGAACATGGTAAGCATCAGAAAAAGACGCAGTGGAAGTAAAGGTTTGGCCAATATGACTAACAGGCATATGAGAACCATCAGCAGTGTGTATAGTGGAAGCAGAAGATGATAATGATAAAGAAAAAAAATAAAGTAGAGTCAGAAGTCGTATGATTACAGCATACGGAATCAAAATACCATGAAGAGTTACCTAAGGTTACTGAAAGAGAAATAGAGGGAAAAGTACCAGATTTGGCGAGCACGCGGTGGATAATTGTCACGACCCAAACCCGTCCCTATGGGTTTAGCAATCGGCGATAACAAAGAGAACAAGAATACAGTATGAAACGATGTCTGATGTGGCGGAAGCCAAAACAGTAATTAAAAGATGTCCAATGAGCTGTGATAGTCTGTATGCAAAAAGACTTTTCATAATACATTCACATTCAGTACCCAAACAGTATGTACATATATACTGATCATATCTGAGATAACCAAGTCATGAACCAAATCCACGACACAGACGATGACTGGTGCAATCGGTCTCTCTGATATTACAAAAATAGATACAAAAAGAGAAAAATCTAAAACATCCCCAGAAGCCCTGGCTTGAAGGACTTGGAACTTCGCAGTGAGGTGCAGTAGTTGGCTTGACCAAAAAGGAGTTAACCCGACGCTCCTAGCAACGGTCCGGTGCCTGTACACCTACATATATATATGAGCAGTAAGCTAAAGCCCAGTGAATAACATAATGCATAAAGAGGTTAAGAATGAATGTCCTTTCAGTATTGAAAACAGTCATTTCAATCAGTATATCAGTTATTTAGTCATTGCAGTCATATGTGGTACATCCAATAGCAAAACAGTACAGTAGGTCTAAACAGACCGAACAGTCAGTTGACGGCCATCATATCAGTAAACAGTAGTGGTTCTAACATGGGAACCGACAGAGATCTCTGTGACAGCGATGACAAAGACAAGAATGGGTTGCTAAGGATGCCACAATACAGTTCACAATTAGGACATCATTCAATTAGTAACAGTATCATTTCAGAAAATAGTACAGTTCAGTTGTTCAAAAGATAATCATTATTGAACATATATTTACAACATTGTTACTCACAGAGTTCTGGGCTAGAGATAAGCTAGTATGCGTCTCTGAATGCCAACCCTACACAGTTACAGAATAAATACACACTAAGCTACTCAGTTGGGAAATAATAACTTAATCCCTAATTTGCCTTCGGTGTGGTTCTACATCAATATCCTCATTAAGATGCTTTGAACTAGGCCTAAGAATGCCTAGAATGAAATGAGGATGCAAAGATGCACTTTAAAAACATTTTCAGAATTTTCAGAAAAACAGGGTCCCGTTCGAGCGTGGCTTTACCCGCTCGAGCGGACATACAGACTAAGGTTCCCTGCTCGAGCGTCACTTCCCACGCTCGAGCGAACTGTAAAACATGGCAAAAGTACTGGATGCATGAAATCCACGCTCGACGGGCGCTCGACCCCCGCTCGAGCATGTGACACAGGTCCCCACTCGAGCGTGCATTCCCCCGCTCGAGCGTACTGTAAAACAATGCAAAATGCTAGGAGCACGCATTTCTCGCTCGAGCGTCACTTTCCCCACTCGAGCAGACTGCATGAACTCAGCATGCACGCTCGAGCGTGGACTTACCCGCTCGAGCTTGAGTCCAAAATCTGGAATTTCCAGATTTGAACCTCAAGCTCCAAACCAAGTTTAAATGCATCAAATTCGATCTTCTTGGGCTAATTTTCTAGAAAACACTTGTAAACTCATAGTATAACATAATTCAAAGCTTAATTTGAGAAATCAAAGCCCAAAGGTAAGTTAATTAAATACAAACTTTAGCTCAAAACTCAAGAACATGGGAATTAATGCAAAACTCATACATACATGAGTCCTAATGACTTCAAAGCTTCTAAAACATGCTCCAAAGAGCCAATTCTTTCAAAAACATGATGAATTCAAGGACTAGAACAATAATATGGACATGCATGCAAGAATTTCCATGAAAACAACTCAAAACTCAACAATGTAGACATGCATGCAAGATTAAAGCCTCAATTCAACATTTTAAAGCAAATTCTTGACTTAGACCACTCATTAACCATGGACTATGCAAGATACAATTCAAACACATAAATGAGAGGATGGAACACCAACCTTAAGTCTAGAATGCAAGATGTACAAGCTCAAGTGGCACAATTAACCTTCAATTCTTCTAGTTCCAAGCCAATTCTCAAATGAAGCTAAGGTTTCTCCTCTCTCACTCCCTCCTACGGTTTGCTCTCAAGAAATGGCTAAAGAAATTATATCTAAGTGTTATAAGGCTTCAATATAGTCTTAGGTAGTGGCCCATCAAGTGGTAGTTTGGTAAATAAGGCCAACTCTTACAATTTAGCATTATTTAATCTAATTTAGTCATACCAATTCAAATTTCAATTAAGTATACCATAAAATCACATTAGTCCTAATTAGCACAAAACATTAATCAATTTCAGATTCGGCCGCCAATAAGGCCTTCAATTCGTAATTTAAAGCACAACACACGAACAAATTATTTAAATGACAAACAGATAGATATGCAAATAACACAATATGTTCATGCAATTAATTCGAGATTTTAGTCTAGTCGATTTATCGATTCGGTCATAGTTTAGCGAGAAGGTGGTCTTATCGATGCTTGATAGTGAGGGTTATTACAATAATGGACACAACATTCCATAGAGAATGAATGAGCAGAAGAACCCTTAGAGGCAACAGCAGCAGAGCGAGAACCATGGCCAGATTTAAACTGATACCCAGAATGAGAAACCCTTTTCTTGGATGAAATAGTGGAGGGAGCTCGAGGACAATTGCTATAGAGATGGCCCGGTGCAATCTTGTAACAAGTCAAGCATTCGTAAACCTGGCAATGAACAAGAGAATGATTGGCTGGCAGACCTTGGTTGCGACAATAACTGCATATGATGGGCTGTGAAGATGAGGAGCTCTGAGAAGCTGGCGTAGCGAGAACAAAATCCATGCCTTGAGATTTGAGAATCGCAAAACGAGTCGCCTATGATAGGAGTTCAGTAATGGCTTGCTCTAAAGTAGGCAAGGGAAAACGATCGAGCAAATAAGCAAACGCAGGCTCAAAAGTGCTATAAAGAGCCATAAGAAACTGTAATAGTCGCTGATGATTCCGATAAGTAATAAATAGATATGCATCATCAGAATGAGCCTATGGAGGTTTAGAAAGAGCGAGCTGGTCCCAAACAGACGACATTTGGAATAGGAAGTCATTAAGAGATTAACCGGGTGCCTGGTGCATGTGATGAAGAGTCTGCAATAGTTGATACTGATGAGCATGTCCAGTGGTCTGATAATGTTCTTTCAAGAAATCCTAGATTGCTTTAGCAGGAGAGGCAAGGGAGTCATCATCCTGAAAGCGTCCAAATTGAAAGTTGATGGAAGGAACTAAGGTAGCCCGGAACCATGTAATAATTTGATAATTCTTACTTTTCCATTCGTCAAGACGGTCATCGAATGCAGAGTCAATCTTATCTTTTTCCTGGTTGGGTTTGGGAAGAGCACTAGTAATGATCCGCCAAAGGTGTTTGCCTTTGATGAAGTTAGAGAGAGCTTGGGCCCAACTAACATAATTGGACCCATCAAGGATAACAGAAACAGATTGGATGTTCTCTGTACGATCCATAATTGCCAAAATAGAGGTCACCAACAGATTCAGAAGGCTGAAAAACCTTAAGGACAAGTAAGGTAGATGTCAGCAATGTGGCTGTGATGATGTCAGCAGCGAGGCAATGGCTGAGTAGGGCTGACGTCAGCAGCTGAGGAAGGCTGACGTCAACGGCTAAGGAACAAGGAAAACGCCTAAGAGAAGCCGATCGGAAGTCGATGGTGATTCGGCTGATGCAGAAGCTGATGGGCAAGCTGACGTCGGATCGGTACCGACTGAAGCCGATGGTGGCTGATACGGAAGCCAATGGGCAAGCCGACATCGGATCGGCTGAGGCCCTGGTGCAAAAGCTGATGGCGGCTGATGTAGAAGCCGATGGGCAAGCCGAAGGAAACCGACTAAGACGACACGTGCGGAGGCGTGTTAAGAGTGGAATCGACGTCAACTGACGTGTTAGTCTTTGAGAGGCACATGAGGACGCATGCGCATTCCGATGGAGGTGAATCTGGTGGTGTTGGCTTTGTCGTGAAGAGATGAAGAGGTTGGTATGGTCCAAATGTTGAAACATGAATGTACTAGATATGCAGAAACTAGCAGAAACTGACAAAAGACAGAAGCAATCTATCAGAAAAAAAACGTGAGGAAAAAATGCTAGAAGAGAACCCTAGGCTCTGATCCTATATTATAAAAGTAGAGAAACTATATATTGAATTGAATAATAAAATATAAGAAACCTATATTTATAGGCTGAGAAGAAACCTAGATAAGTATAGAAAAAAAGATAGAGATACATTAGAGATAAGTATAGAAAAGGAGATGAGATACATCTACAATACAGATAGATAAATATAAAATAATAACATATATCTAACAGTAATGACTTATTGAGGTCATGATTCATCAATAGATCAATGGGGGAATTATATGAATTTGTGGTCAGGACCTAGAGAGAAGAGAAAAATTTAGTTACCCCCAACCACACATAATATATATATATATATATATAACCATTAATAACCTACCATAATACAATTTTAATTGGAAATACATATAGGTTCTTAAATGATATAAATTTCTATGGAATGAACATCTCATGTAGAATTTTTAACATGTTGCCTCATATCTATATTGATATCATTTCAAAATTTCAACCATTTAATCATATATTCAAACACCCATCATATAGATATCATTTCAAAATTTGAACCATTTAATCATATATTCAAACACCCATCAAACTGGTTGTAGAGATAATTTGTTCAAAATAGTAAGAAAAATGAACGTTTAGTTGTAGATTTGAATTGTTCAAAATTTGAAATTATAATTTTGTTTATCAAATCAAGGTTCAACTATTGATTACTGATCTGTACAATTATTCCTAATTGTACCACATGAATTGAAATAAGAAAAAAAATAATGATAATTTAAGAGATAAAAGTGAAATTAGCACAAATAAATTTTATATTTTTCAAAACTACTTGTCAAAGTCTATAAAACAAGATTATTATTGAATATAAAATTATGAAAGAATAAAAATATTTTTTTTTACAAACCTGGTATGTGGATGATTGCTAGCAGTGTCTAGTACATGTTTAGTTTTGAAACTTTCAAATATCATAATTTTAATCTTACACATCTATTTTCGAAAAAAAAAAGAACTATTTCTAGAAAGTACACTAGTAAGGTTTCGAAAAGTGATTGCTGTTATCGTAACGGTTGCAGTGGCGTGGTTGTGGTTGCGGAGAGTGAAGGCTTTAGCATAACAGTTGCAGTAATCAGAATCGTGATTTTTTTCTACACAATTTGAAAAAAAACTTACCGATACGCATATTTTTTTTTCCTTTAGAATCACATTTATTAGGGTTTAAAATAAATTCTGATCAATTTTTTTTTTTTTAATTTTTAAGTATAATCTAATATATTTTCATATTTTCAAATCACTATAAAATGAGTTTTTTAGATTTTCTTTCAATAATGACTTTAAGAATAAGTAATTTTAAATGTCTACAAATTATTTTTGACCAATATACCTAAAATAGTTGAATAAAAATTATTCACAATTTTTAAATGAAATGATTATAAAAATAAAAATTATACCATAAACAAAAATTATTTTTGAGACATTTTTTTAGACAACACTTTACAGCTAACTAAATAAAAGTATTTACAATTAAGTATTAAGTGTAATGATTACAAAAATAAACATTGTGCCATAAGCAACAATTATTTTTCAGCTACTAATATTTTTTTAAAGACATTTTTTAGACAACACATTATAGTAACGAAATAAAATTTATTTACAATTACATATTAAGTAAAAAAATCATAAAAATAAATACAGTCACTGTTTATATATTTTTTGTTTTACATACTAATGTAATGAAATAAAAATTTTAAAAAAAATTATAAAGAAAAAAATTCATATAAAATTTTTTTCTTTAGGCTTGGATCACTTGAGTATTTGTTCTTTTTCTATAATTTTCTTTTTTTTTTTTTTTTTGAAAAAGAAGCTATTCAGAATATTGTTATAAGAGTGTAACGGTGTATAACAGACCGTTATGGCCATTATGTTGCACCAGAATGACCATTACACATGTAAATTTCAATCACACCACTATAGCGGCCGTAACGTGTGGTGGTAATCACCACAACCGTTATGCAATGGTTGCGGCCGCTTTTCAAAATCTTAATATTTGGTGAAGCTACTGCACACGTTACCTTTTGTTTATTTTTGTTCTTTAAATTTGAAGCTTTCATATAAACTTTCTTTATTTGAAAAAATAAGTTCAATTTTTTTTTTTTTTTTTTTGTTTTTATCAACAAAAAAGGACTTTATTGATGAATAAACCACACAAGAAGGGAAAGAAGACTAGTGCAGCAAATCGATCCCAATTAGGTTAGCATTGAAAAAACACACAATCATACGACAGCACCAGACCAAAAATAAGCAGTTGGTGAGGAACAAACAGCAAAGAAGGATGATGTAATATCTCGAGTTTGGGGCTTGAATAGTACTGTGTAGTAAAGTAGTATGCATTACTTTCAGTGTTTTGTAGATTGCTTTGAGTCGTTGAAATTTATTTATACTCTTACTTAATCTCTCTTAATTTTTCCAAATTGAAAATTTTGAGTTTTAAGCATTGGAACTTGTTTTACATTGCAAAAACGAAACTCTGGTTTCTGGGCAAAACCACTCATGCGGAATTGGGAGCCGCCCAAGCGGATTTTCATAGAGTCATCTTGGTTTTCTAGACAAAAAACCACTCCAGCAGATTTTGGATCCCGCTTGAGCAGATTTTGGGTGATTTTTCTAGGCAGCTCTCTAGAGCAATCCACACTTAAGACAAAAATTTCTACTCATGAGGAATAAAAATTGCTCGGGCGGATTTTGGCGCGTCTATCTCGATTTTCATGTTCTTTTCCTTAAAACTGATGCCAAAAGTGTTTTTGCACAGATTTTCTCTTCTCTCTCTCTCTCTCTCTCTCTCTCTCTCTCTCTCGTGCGCGCTCTCTCTCCATATATATACATATTCATCTTTTCTCTCCATTCTCTCTAAAAACACATCCAAATCCAACTTCTATATAAGATTTAGTCCAAATCTTCTAGAGTTTGAGGGGGCTTTTTACACCAAATCAAAGAGGGCAACGAGGGCTACGTTTAAAACCGATTGGATCGTGTTTTCGCCAACGTTGATTTCTAGGGTTTTGCGTCATCTTCATCTCCCAAGCTTGAGGTAGGGATAATCTTTTAGTTATATATACATTTTTGTAAATTTATACATGTTTTGAGTATTTCGTCATGTTGTGAATTATGATTTGGGTTGTTGCACCCTAAATGATGTTAGAGGTGGATTTCATCTAATTTTTTCCTAACACTTGTGAGAATATAAGTAGGTTTTAGGGTATGGGTGTTGTTTTGGAAAATCTAAACGGAACAAAAATCTTGTTTTGGTGGAAACCCTAGAATTTGGGAATTTTGAGAAAAAGTTGTGATATTGTGAAATTGATACTTGATAATCTTCCATGTGAGTAATGATGGAGGAAATTCTATAGTTACATCAAATGAAGAGATTTCATGAGAACATGAGAAATTGTAGAATTGAAAAGTTTGAACAATAGTTTGTTGTTCTTATTGTGGAAAGACCAAATGCTAAAAATGATGTTTAACATGTGGAGAATACATAGATGTTGATATTGTTATATTGTCTCTAGGAAAAATATGCTATGATTTTATATTGATAAGAGATGTGGAATTTGATCACAATGGAGGATTGTGTGGATGAATTGAGAAATTGAGAAATTTCAAGGCATTGTTATAAAAATATATTGCATTGGCACTTGATTTAATTATTATCACCTTTCGAATTGTCATTGTTAAGATGTTCAAATGGAACCTTGTTATTGCATTGGACATTTGCATCGTCATTCCATTTTATCACTAATGCTATTGATTTTAAATATTGCATCGGAAAAAGTATTGTTTTGAGAAAGGAAATTGTTTTGTGCAACAAGATCATATTGATTTGTTTTGGGATAAATACGTTAGTAAATTCAGATAGGGAGTGAAGTTGATATTGGTTAAGTTGGCCTGAGTGTCCATGGTGAAAGACCGAAAACACGCGTGGATGAGGTACCACATGCCTTCCGATTAGCTACCAGTAAAATGGGGGTTGGTAGTGCTTGTTATGCCTACTTACAGACACGATCCTAGGGATTACCTGAGTCATATTTACTGCCCCTCTTAACTACATTGAAATTATTGAATTGTTAAATTCTCAGGATTGCATTGTGCACAAAAGTTTCAAAATGTAGTGATGTATGTTTTTGAACATGGCATGACATATGCATTCATCCCATGAAATTATAAAAAAATGTATATACTTTGTGAAGATTTTCCTACTGGGTATTGTGCTCACCTTTATAGGATTTTGTACAGGAAAAAATGTGGTAATCTTGCCGAGTTAGAGGCGTGGAATATGTTTTGAGAGCACAAGGCTCTTTTCTTTTGTTGTAATTATTTTTGACAAGCTAAGGGCTTTACATATATGGGTTCAGAAAACTATTTTTTGTGTAATCAGGCTTAAGTCTTGGAATTTATAGCCCTTAAGGGCATTTATTTATGCTTGACCTAACATGCCCCATGCTATAGATTCATATAGCATTTGGAATTTATAGCCCTTGAGGGCATTTATTTAAACTTGACTTATCATGCCACATGCTATAGATTCATATACTCGGGATGTTGAATGTATACTCATATGTGGAATATCTTTTGTAGATCTTTTGATGGTTAATGAGTACATATGTTGAGGATTTGAGAATGACGTTAATATTGAGATTTGGTTTCCGTTTACATTAAACAATGAAAGTTTGGTGAATCTTTATTGTGTAAATTTTCTTGGCGTGACAGATGAAAACCTGCAGCCACAAAGGCCAGTAGTACAAAAACAAAGCATGACTTGCATAATCAGTTCTAATACAAAGCCTAACCTACCTAAGATTGAAAACTATGTCATGAACAGAGTAAGAAAAATCGTGAGATTGATTTGGCCCAAAGAGCAACCCTCATGTAACGGCCCCAAAGTGTGTTCACGATGATTGTTATGTAATTATGAATTAATATGATTTAATTTGGACATATCTATCTAAATTGGGAAAATATCTGTTGGGGCAACGACTTCAGAACTAAAATTGATGACCTTAATGGGTTCAAAAACCAAAATTAAGTACATGGATATGCTAATGGGAACTTTTAGCACCACTGGGGAAGTTTAATTGAAAATTGATTTCATCTGATTCGCTAAGTTGTGTTTGGCTCTTATATATTTATATATGAGATATGAGCTCATATGAGCTCGTCCTTATCAACTAAGAGCCCAAAATATCTTAAGAAAGAGGGAGAGAATTCTGGAGAGAAAAAAAAAACGAGAGAAAGGAAGAAAGAGAGAAAGAGAGAAAGAAGAAGAAAGAAAGAAAGAGAGAAACCAAGAAGAATGTGTAGAAATTGAAAGAGAGGCTCAAGATCAAGATTCTATTCAACAAGATTATATAAGATTAAGTAGCTATGAAGTCCCTAGGTAAGAATCTAACTCTTAATTCTTGAAGATTAAGTGTTATGGAGTTGGATTTATGGATTATGTGTGAGTTTTGCATGCATTTTGTTATAAAATGTTAAGAACATGTTGTACACTCATGTATGACATAGATTCATGAATTTTTCTTGCATAGATTTGAAAATAAACTCCATGTATTTCAAAGATCGGAGCTCAATTTGCATAAATGACGGTCTTGTATTTCAACTCAAGGGTTTGAATGTTTTGTATGAAATTTGAGCTTCGCTTTAAACTTATGATTTTGTTTAAAGCTAGATATGTTACTTTCAACATGTTTTTGAGAGTTTTAGGCCTTAGTTTGCATGGATTTGAAGGTAGTTTTTGAGATGAAAAAGTTCCACACTTGAATAGATTTTCAGACTGAGTTTCAAACCAAACCGATCGAACGGCCTGGGCTACCACACAAGCGGCCAGCCTTGCTCTGCTTCACTTTGCACACTGCTTTGGCTCTGTACATGCGGCCAAGGCCACCGCTCATGCGGTCTACACGGCAGTCTTGATTTTGTTTTCTTTCCATTTTTTCGGCTACCGGGCTTTCCTTTGCATGGTTTTCATGTGTACTTCATATGCATGTGCATTTCATGAACAAAAAGATAAAGAACGAATTGAACTAACGGAATGAACATGTAACAAATGAACCGAGTAGGTTGAGACTAACTAATTGAATTGCATGTGTAATAAGCGGATGTGCTTGAATGTATTTCTATAGGTCAGAGATAAAACCAAACTACGTTGGAGAGAAGCCATTGTTTGATAGGATTTAGACTAGTAGTACTCTGAATGTTGGTTGATATTGTACTTGAGGTGTTTTTCTCAGTTGAAGAAAACATTAATGATGGTGGATATTTATAGAGAATGAATATTTTAAAAATATGAGTTTGATGAGTACGGTTTAGCGAAATGCCAATAAACTCTAGTCTGTTCATCTCCTACACTTTCTAGTTTGTTTATCTCCCAAACTTTGACACATTGCAAATTCAAATGTTAATCAAGCCACCACCAACACCAACACAAACTTAGTTGGTAACTGTTATGAAGGTAGAGAGACGGTATATTGAATTGAATAATAAAATACAAGAAGCCTATATTTATAGGCTGAGAAGAAACCTAGATAAGTATAGAAAAGAAAATAGAGATACATGAGAGATAAGTATAGAAAATGAGATGAGATATATCTACAATACAGATAGATAAATATAAAATAATAATATATATCTAACATCCCCTCCCCCCTCAAGCTCAAGGTGGTAAGTCAGATATGAACTTGAGCTTGGAGAGGAGATTAGAGAAGCATCCTGGAAGATAAGCTTTGGTGAAGAGGTCGTGGTCCGATCAGAGAGGTAACAAAGGGAAAACGAACATGGCCACTAGTAATGTGTTGTCGTATGAAGTGGCAATCGATCTCAATATGCTTGGTGCGATCATGGAAGACATCGTTATGTGCAATCTGAATAGCACTTTGATTGTCACAATAAAGATTAGTGGCAGCAGAATGAGAAATACCCATGTAAGAAAGAAACCAACGAAGCCACACAAGCTTCTAAGTAGTGTTAGCAAGAGCACGATACTCTGCCTTGGTACTATAACGAACAACAAGGGTTTTCTTCTTGCTATGCCAGGAAATGAGAGAGTTGCCCAAGAAGAAGTAGAACCCAGTAGTGGAATGACAATCAGTAGGATCCCCTACCCAATCAGCATCAGATATAGTTATAGAGAAGAGTGAGGGGAGTAGTGAAGACCATGAAATAGAGTTCCTTTGAAATAGGGAAAAATACGAACCAGAGTAGTATAGTGTAGAGAACAAGAAGCAGTCATAAATTGACTGACAATGTGAACAACATAAGTAATATTTGGATAAGTAACTATGAGATATACAAGAATATCAACTAGTTGACGATATGAAGTGGCATCAGACAATAAGGGGCCGTCAAGAGGTGTAAGACGAGTCTAAGGATCAACTGGAGTAGTGATAGTCTTGCAATCGGTAAGGCTAGCACGAGACAAGAGATCAAAAGTATACTTGGCCTAGATAAGAAAATAACGGAGGAATCTTGAGAAATTTCCAAGCCAAGGAAGTGGCTAAGTGAACCCAAATCTTTCATCTCAAGCTGGCGATGGAGAAACCTTTTGAGACTAGAAATACCCACTATGTCATCTCCAAAGTGATAATCATATCATCCACATAGAGAAAAAGGATAATAATCTTGCATCACACGCCCCCAAATTAATACAATAAATCCCATTTTTATAACATAATGTTAATGGAAATATTATGCTTTCATTCATCGAGTTTACATTACAAAAGATAATACATGCAATATACATTCATAAATGTACATTACGAATCTATAGCATGTAATACCAATTAATGATCAACAAAAATAAATGCCCTACAGTTTTACACCTTTTCAAGTCATTGCTTGGTTACAATAAAAGAGAGTGCCATAAACTTTGTACATATAAAGCCCTTGGCTTGAATAAACATTAAGTACAAAACAACAAAATAGATTATCCAGCTCCTAGGTCCTCCCAAGCTACATCCTTGGAGGAAGCATATAATCAATACCTAAAAATGTTTTCCCAAAGTAGGGTGAGCCAAAGCCTAGCAGAAACAATCTAACACAGTATATGAGAATTAATGAGATATAGGCATGACGCACATTTTCATTGTCCTACAACAAAATCTTTATAACTTTCTCCAAAACCATAGTGTGCCAAACTTACATTTCATTCCATTCATTTTAGTTTGATATATATATCCACTACTTTTAATTTGCTCAACAGAGGATACACGTTACAAGCCTCCAACAAATTAAAATCATCACACAATACATTCACTTCTCTTTGCCATTTTATGAAAATTTCATCCGCGGGAATCAGCAGCCATGTACACAAATGGTTTTTGGGACTTTCACCCTGGACACACGGGCCAACTTAATTCAATGGAGTCCATCTCTTTTCTTTTCCTCTAAACATAGAGTACATCTTATTTCTTCTCTCAAATATCATACATAAATAATGTATATCATTCATAATCATATTCAATGATAATGGTTAAAGGATTAGTTTCAATTCATCTAATCCACATACAATGTCTACAACAATCATGACTATCCTCCACCGATAGCCCGAAATAGTTATCTCTAAATAGATATACAATCTTTATAACAGATAATTCATCAAATTTCCATAGGTCGGTGATTAAACAAATCCAACAACACCATTCATTTGTACATCTTTCCAATTTCACAATCCTTATACCAATTTCATTATTTGTACAAAATAATTATTCAAGATATTTTAAGGCAAAGCTTCCCATTTTCCAAACATTAACCCTAAGGCCAAAATCAATTATTTTAACATAGGATAACCTCATATCCAAACCCCATAACCATTTATACAACACTCACATAGAAACCCCTCTTTCAAACTTTGACCCAAACCCTAGGTTTGCTCAAAACATCCCCAAAATCTCACCATTTTTATACAACAACCTATAACCAAGTTAAAACCCATATTAAGGTGTAGAGAGTTCCTACCTCAAGTTTAAAAGACTAATGGAGCAAGCACGAAACTCCAACTATGTTGAAACCAAATTTCAATTAGTTCAAAGTGAAGCTCCCAAGATGCTCTACCCTTTTTCCAAAGACACTAGGCCGGAGAGATCAACGGATCAAAGAGAAAAAGTAGAGAAAAAGTATTTTAGAAAGAGAAGGTCTCACTTTAGGGTTTTTAGAAGAAAAAATCTGAAAAAGTGATGTAAAAAGTCATTTTTGCGATCTAATATACGCACAGTCCGCTCGACCGGAAGAGTTGACGCTAGAGCATCAAACACAATAAGTTGTTTTGTTTGAGTGCAAGAAGAGGCCCATTCGAGTGCAGGATACATACCTCTAGTACTTTTGCAGACAACAGACAAACTGCTCGAGCGCAAGAAGGGATGCTCGAGCGCCCACCCACTCGAGCGCAGGAAACGTCGCTTGAGCGCAGAAAACAACCCTCTAGTATTTTTGCAGACGTGCAAAGTACTAAGGGTTTGCAAACCTCGCTCGAGCTCAAGAAGGCCCGCTCGAGTGGAGGACAAAAATTTTGGGCAGCACAAGGTTTGAAACTAAGCAACCAACACGTTCCAAACACACTCAATACGTCCAAATAACCGAATTGTAGGAGGAATAAAGAGTAAAAGACAATGAACGACACTTATAAACCATAAGCCCAAGTCTGAACTACCACAAGTATCGAATCAAAACTGGGATCATTATACACACTCTGTCTTACGGATAAACAAGGCAGAATCATGGACACTGGAAGAAAAGCCAAAGTCACGAATGGTAGAGCTGAACTTGGCAAACTAGGCATGCGAAACTTGTTTCAAACCATACAAAGCACGATAGAGTTTGCAAACCTTGTTTGATGGAACAGAAGCACCAGGAGGGGGTTGCATATAAACTTCCTTAGTGAGATCACCATTGAGAAATGCATTCTTGACATCTATCTACTAAAAACTCCAGTGGCAAGCAGTAGCAACAGCAAGTAAGCTGCGAACTAAAGTAAGACGGGCAACAGGAGCAAATGTTTCCTCATAGTCAATCCTATATTCTTGACTAAATCCCCGGGCGACAAGGCGAGCTTTGTAACGGTCAATGGAACCATTAGAATGAGTTTTGATCTTTTAAACCCATTTGCAACTAATAGTACGCTTTCTAGGAGGAAGATCAACCACATCCCAAGTATGAGTTTGATCGAAAGCCTGTAGTTCATCAGTTATAGCTTGGTGCCAAAGAGGGTTAGAAGAAGCTTCTCGATAAGAAGTAGCTTCATGAGAGCAAAAGGCAATGGAACCAATAATATAATCATAGAGAAGAACAGAAGGTTGCCTTGCCCATGTAAAATGACGCTCAAGTGGAAGAGGAACCTCAATGGAAGTAGGTTCCTAAGGAACCTCCACCGGAGCTGGAGAAGGCGTAGGGCTATCAGCAGACACAATATCCTCAGGATGGACAATAGGTGTAGATGGCTGTGGAAGTATGGGGCCAGATTCTACATCAAAGTCATCAGAAAACAGATCTATAGAAATGTTAGTGAAGACCGGTGAGTGGGTGGACTGTGGTAGGTGAAACTTGGAAAGAGTAGAGAACATTTTGTGTTCCTAGAAGACCATATGACGGGAAATACGAAGACGCTTGGAGATAGGATCCCAACAATGATACCCTTTATGTTCTATACCATGCCCTAGAAACAAAGACGATAACGAGGTTCTAGTTTAGTGTGTTCATGAGGCTGAAGTAGAACAAAACAAGCAAAATCAAAAACTTTAAGAGTGGTATAGTCAGGAGAAGAACCATGCAAGTGCTCGTAAGGAGAAGTGTTAGCTATTACAGGGATAGGGACACGATTGATAGTGTGGATGGTAGTGAGGGCAGCTTTCCCCCAAAATTTTTCAGGACAAGAAGAAGAGAGAAGAAGAGCCCGAGTAATGTCTAGAATATGACAGTGCTCTCTTTCGGCTCGCCCATTTTGTTGGGAGGTGCCTGCACAAGATCGATGAGAGAGGATACCATGAGCCTAAAGAAAAGAAAGAAAATCAAAATCCAAGTACTCCTTAGCATTATCAGAATGAAAAAGCCTAATAATACGAGAAGACTGAGTGCAGACCATAGTAGAGAAATCATAGTAAATCTGTTTAAGTTCAGAGCGATTTTTAAGAAAAAAAAAGCCAAGTATAGCGAGAAAAATCGTCAACAAAAATCACAAAATATTTGGACCCCCATGGTCGGTAGGGAAGGTCTCCAAATATCTGAATGCACAAGATCAAAAGGAGCAATAGAAATATAATTACTTTTATTAAAGGTAAGGCAGGTTGTTTAGCAATTTGACAAGATAAGCAATCGACATCTTCAAGACGGACACGACCTAATTGACCACTAGAAATTAAATTTTTCAAACAACTAAAAGAGACATGTCCTAAGCGACAATGCCAAAGATGAAAATAAGACATAGTAGATGCAACAGCAATAGTAGATGATTTGTCTAGACTGTGAAAATAGATAAGCTCGAATAGACGTCTATGCTTACAGCCTATCCCAAGGATCTGTTTTGTCTGAGGGTCCTGCACCAAACAACCATTAACAGAGAAGATAATAGTTAGACCAAGTTCACATAACTGACCAACAGAGATAAGGTTCAATTGAAAAGCATAAATATGGTAAGCATCAGAAAGAGACAAGGTGGAAGTAGAGATTTGGCCAATATGACTAATAGGCATATGAGAACCATCAACAGTGTGTATAGTGGGAGCAGAAGATGATGATGATAAAGAAGAAAATAAAGTGGATTCAGAAGTCGTGTGATTACAATATGTAGAATCAAAATATCATGAAGAGTTACCTCAGGTTACTGAAAGAGCAGTAGAGAGAGGAGTACTAGATTTAGCGAGCACCTGGTAGATAGTGGACTCAATATTATCCATAGAGGAAGAAAGAGCAGAAGAACCCTCAGAGGCAACAACATTGGAACATGAACCGTGGCCAGATTTGGACTGATACCCAGAATGAGAAGCCCCTTTCTTGGATGAAGTAGTGGAGGGAGCTCGAGGACAATTGCTTTGGAGATGGCTTGGAGTAGTCTTGTGACAAGTCAAGCATTCGCGAATCTGGCAGTGAACAAGAGAATGATTGGCTGGCAGGCCTCGGTTACGACAATAACTGCATATGATGGGCTGTGAAGATGAGGAACTCTGAGAAGATGGCGTAGCAAGAACATAATCCATGTCTTGAGATCTGAGAATCCCAAAAAGAGTGTCCTCTGATAGGAGTTTAGTAATGGCTTACTCTAAAATGGGCAAGGGCAAACGATGGAGCAAAGAAGCACGCACGGGCTAAAAAATGCCATGAAGAGCCATAAGAAACTATAATAGTCGCTGATGATTTCGATAAGCAATAAATAGTTGTGTGTCATCGGAATGAGCCCATGGAGGTTCAAAAAAAGCAAGCTAGTCCCAAACGTACGACATCTAGGATAGGAAGTCATTGAGAGACTGACCGGGTGCCTAGCGCATGTGATGAAGAGTCTACAACAGTTAATACTGATGAGCATGTCCAGTGGTCTAATAATGTTACTTCAAGAAATCCCAAATTGCTTTGGCAAGAGAGGCAAGGGAGTCATCATCCTGAAAGCGTCCAAATTGAAGGTTGATGGAAAGAACTAAGGTAGCCCGAAACTATGTGATAATTTGATAATTCTTACTTTCACATTTGTCTAAACGATCATCGAATGCAGAGTCAGTCTCATCCTCCTTCTGGTTGGGTTTGGAAAGAGCACCAATAATGATCCGCCAAAGGCGTTTGCCTTTGATGAAGCTAGAGAGAGCTTGGGCCCAACTAATATAATTGGACCCATCAAGGATAACAGAAACATATTGGATGTTCTCAGTATGATCCATAATTGCCAAAACCGAGGTCACCAACAGATTTAGATGGCTGAAAAACCTTAGGGATAGGTAGGGCTGATGTTAGCACTGTGGCTATGATAATGTTAGCAATGAGGCAGTAACTGAATAGGGTTGACGTCAGCGGCTCAGGAGGGCTGATGTCCGTGGCTAAAGAACAAGGAAAATGGCTGAGAGAAGCCGATCGGAAGCCGATGGTGATTCGGCTGATGCAGAACCAGATGGGCAAACCAACGTCGGATCAGCTGAGGCACTGGTGCGGAAGTTGATGGCGGCTGATGCGGAAGTCGATGGGCAAGCCGACGTCGAATCGGCTAAAGTGTTGGTGTGGAAGCTGATGGCGACTAATGCAAAAGCCAATGGCAAGCCGAAGGAAGTCAGTTGAGACGATGCGTGCGGAAGCGTGCTGAGAGTGGAATCAATGTCAACCGACGTGATGGTCTTTGGGAGGCGCATGAAGGCGTGTGCGCATTCCAATAGAGGTGAATCTGGTGGCGTTAGCTTCGTCGTGAAGAGGCAGAGAGGTTGGTATAGTCCAAATATTGAAACAAGAATGGAGCAGAAACCAGTAGAAACTGACGGAAGACAGAAGTAATGTACCAAAAAAAAAAACATGAGGAAAAAAATGCTAAGAGAGAACCCTAGGCTCTAATACCATATTATGAAAGTAGAGAAACTGTACATTGAATTGAATAATAAAATACAAGAAACCTATATTTATAGGCTGAGAAAAAAACCTAGATAAGTATAGAAAAGAAGATAGAGATACATCAGAGATAAGTATATAAAAGGAGATGTGATACATCTACAATACAGATAGATAAATATAAAATAATAATATATATCTAACAGTAATGACTTATTGAGGTTATGATTCATCAATAGATCAGTGGGCGAATTATATGAATTTGTGGTCAAGACATAGAGAGAGGAGAAAAATTTAGCTACCCTCAACCACACAAAATATATATCTAACCATTGATAACCTACCATAATACAATTTTAATTGGAAAAATATGTAGGTTCCTAAATGATATAAATTTCTACAGAATGAACATCTCGTGTTGAATTTTTAACATGTTGCCTTATATCTATATTGATATCATTTCAAAATTTAAACCATTTAATCATGTACTCAAACACCCATCAAACTGGTTGTGGGAGACAATTTGTTCAAAATAATAAGAAAAATGAACGTTTAGTTGTAGGTTTGAATTGTTCAAATTTTGAAATTATAATTTTCTTTATCAAATTAAGCTTCAACTATCGATTACTGATCTGCACAATTATTCCTAATTGTACCACATGAACTGAAATAAAAATACAAATAATGATAATTTAAGAGATAAAAGTGAAATTAGCACAAATAAATTTTATATTTTTCAAAACTACTTGTCAAAGTCTATAAAACAAGATTATTATTGAATATAAAATTATGAAAGAATAAAATATTTTTTTACAAACCGCTATGTGGATTATTGCTAGCGTTGTCTATTACATGTTTAGTTTTGAAACTTTCAAATGTCATAATTTTAATCTTACACATCTATTTTTGAAAAAATATATATTTCTAAAAAGTACACTTGTAAGGTTTTGAATAGTGATTGCGGTTATTGTAACGGCAGTTGTGGCGCTTGATTGTGATTCGAGGAGTAAAGGTCAGAACGTGATTGCAGATGAATCGAATCGTGATTTTTTTTCTGCACAATTTGAAGAAAACTTATAGATACACACATTTTTTTCTCTCTTCAGAATCACATTTATTAGAGTTTAAAATAAATTTTGATCAATTTTTTTTTTTAATTTTTAAGTATGATCTAATATATTTCATATTTTCAAATCACTATAAAATGAGTTTTTTAATTTTCTTTTAATAATGACTTTAAGAATAATTGATTTTAAATGTCTACAAATTATTTTTGACTAATACTTGAACTAATTGAATAAAAAATAGTCACAATTGTTAAATGAAATGATTATAAAAATAAAAATTATACCATAAACAAAAATGATTTTTGAGACATTTTTTTTGGACAACACTTTAAAACTAACTAAATAAAAGTATTTACAATTAAGCATTAAGGGAAATGATTACAAAAATAAGCATTGTGCCACAAGAAAAAATTATTTTTCAACTACTGATTTTATTTTATTTTTTTAAAGACATTTTTTAGACAACACATTATAGTAACGAAATAAAAATTATTTACAATTACATATTAAATAAAATAAATACGGCCACTGTTTATATTTTTATTTTACATGCTAATGTAATGAAATAAAAATTTTAAAAAAATTAGAAAGAAAAAAAAAATCATATAAGATCTTTTCTTTAGGCTTGGATCACTTGAGTATTTGTTCTTTTTTTGTAAATTTTTTTTATATATATATTTTTTTTTTAAAAAGAAGCTATTCAGAATATTATTGTAAGAGTGTAACGGTGTACAACAAACCGTTATGGCCATTACGTTACACCAGAACGACCATTACACATGTAAATTTCAATCATACCGCTATGGCGGCCGTAACAAGTGGCGATAATCACCACAACCGTTATGCAATGGTTGCGACCACTTTTTAAAATCTTAATATTTGGTGAAGCTACTATACACATTACCTTTTGTTTGTTTTTGTTCTTTAAATTTGAAACTTTCATATAAACTTCCTTTATTTGAAAAAATAAGTTCAATTTTGTTTTTTTTGTTTTTATTAACAAAAAATGACTTTATTGATGAATCAACCACACAAGAAGGAAAAGAAGGCTAGTGCAGAAGTCATCATAGTGGAACAAATCGATCCCAATTAGGTTAGCATCGAAAAAACCCACAATCATATGACAGCACCAGACCAGAAATAAGCAGTTGGTGAAGAACCAACAGCAAAGAGGGATGATGTGATGTCCCGAGTTTGGGGCTTGAATAGTACTGTGTAATAGAGTAGTATGCATTCCTTTCGCTGTTTTGTTCATCATTTTGAGTCGTTGAAATTTGTTTCTACTCTTACTTAATCTCTCTTAATTTTTCTGGGTTGAAAATTTTGAGTTTTGAGCATTGAAACTTGTTTTACATTGCAAAAACTAAACTCTGGTTTCTGGGCAAAACCACTTGTGCGGAATTGGGAGCCGCCCGAGTGGATTTTCATAAAGTCATCTTGGTTTTCTAGGCAGAAAACCGATCGAGCGGATTTTGGATCCCACTCGAGAGGATTTTGGGTGATTTTTCTAGGCAGCTCTCTAGAGCAATCCGCACTTAAGACAAAAATTTCTACTTGAGCGCAATTAAAACCGCTAGGGCGAATTTTGGCACGTCTGTCTTGATTTTCATGCTCTTTTCCTCAAAATCGATGCCAAAAGTTTTTTTGCACATATTTTCTCTTCTCTCTCTATATATATATATTCAAATCTTATCTCCGTTCTCTCTAAAAACATATCCAAATCCAACTTCTCTCTAAGATTTAGCCCAAATCTTCAAGAGTTTGAGGGGGCTTTTTACACCAAATTGAAGAGAACAACAAGGGCTACGTTTAAAACCGATTAGATCGTGTTTTCGTCAATGTTGATTTCTAGGGTTTTGCATCATCTTCATCTCCCAACCTTGAGGTAGGGATAATCTTTAAGTTATATATACATTTTTGTAAATTTATACATGTTTTTGAGTATTTCATCATGTTGTGAGTTATGATTTTGGGTTGTTGAACCCTAAATGATGTAAGAGGTAGATTTCATCTAATTTTTTCCCAACACTTTTGAGAATATAAGTAGGTTCTAGGGTTTAGGTGTTGTTTTGGAAAAATCTAAATGGAACAAAAATCTTGTTTTGGTAAAAACCCTAGAATTTGGAAATTTTGAGAAAAAGTTGTGATATTGTGAAATCGATACTTGATAATTTGCCATGTGAGTAATGATGGAGGAAATTTTATAGTTGGATCAAATCAAGAGATGGAACACCCCCAAAATATACAATAAATATACCCAAAAGCATATATAAATGACAAAGATAAATCGAGTATTAGCCCTTTCATTACATAAAGTTAATGAATACAAAGAGTTTAACATAAATAAATGACCTATTGGCTTACACATTTCCAAGCCTTGACTTGGTTACAACAAAAATAAGACTAGCTCATACAAATTAAGCCCTAGGCTATACGCAAAAATGAAACAAACAAAGAAGCTCTTGCTTTCCAAAAGTCTCTCCAATGCTATTGCCTTGGTGGAGGCATGCCATCATTACCTGAAAATATTTTTTCTAAATAGGATGAGCCACAGTCCAGTAGGAATAATCTAACACAATATATAAGGTTTAACAAAAATATAAGTGCAAGTGCATATACAATGCCCGGGATAAAACATTCATACATTTATATTGCTATAGAATACCAATTCCATATTCCATTTTATTTTCCTCCAATCCATTTCAATACATAACTCAATTTCATTATTTCTTTCTGTCACGACCTAAACCCGCCCCTATGGGTTTAGCACCGTAACCGGCTAGTAATCCGTGATTACTGAAGGCCTGCTTGACAGTAAAGACAATAATACAAAGTACAGGGGCTGGCAGAAGCCAAAACAATAATAAAAGATGTCCAATGAGCTATGACAGTCTGAATGCAAAAAGACTTTTCTGCATATATTCACATTCAAAACCATAACAGTATATACATACATCATACAGACATTCAGATTAGGGACCAAATCCCTATCATAACAAAGACTGATGCCGCCTAGACATTTATTACAGAACAGAGGCAAAAAGGGGAAATCTAAAACACCCCAAAAATAGCCTTGACTTGGCAGCACTTGGAACCTCGAGGTGAGGCACAATGGTTGGCTTGACAAAAAGGGAGTTAACCCGACGCTCCTAGCTCCGGTCCGGTGCCTAGATACCTACATATAAATATAAACAGTGAACTAAAGCTCAGTGAATAACAGTTGTGTAAAGAGGTTAAGAATGAATGTCCTCTCAGTCATTAAACAGTCATATCAGTCATTTAGAAACCATAGCAGTTATATATGGTACATCCAATAACAAAACAGTACAGTAGGTCTTAACAGACCGAACAGTCAGTTGATGGCCATCATAATAGTAAACAGTAGTGGTTCCAACATGGGAACCGATAGAGATCTCTGTGACAGTAGCAGTAACAGTAAATTGCTATGGATGCCATGAATACAGTTTACAAATAGGACAAACATTCGTTCATTAAACAATAACGTTTCAGTAAACAGAACAGTTGATCATTCAGAAAATATTCATAATTAAACATATCTTTACAACATTGTTACTCACAGAGCACTGGGCTATAAGCGGCTATTGAGCGTCCTCGGATGCCAACCCTACACAGTTACAGAACGAACACACACTAAGTTACATACTTGGGAATCAATGACTTAGTCCCTATCTTGACTCGGTGTGGTTCTATATCAATATCCTCGTTAAGATGCCTTAAACATGGCCTAGGAATGTCTAGGATAGAAAGAGGATACAAAGATGCACTTTAAAACACTTTTCAAAATTTTCAGAAAATAGGGGTCTCGCTCGAGCATGGCTTTCTACGCTCGAGCGGACATGCAGACAAAGGATCTCCGCTCGAGCGTGACTTTCTTCGCTCGAGCAGACTATAAACTCAAGCAAAAGTACTGGATACATGCAATTTACGCTCGATGGGCGCACGACCTACGCTCGAGCGTAAGACACAAGTCCTCACTCGAGCGTGCATTCCCTCGCTCGAGCGGACTGTAAACACAAGGAAAGTACTAGATACACGCATTTCACGCTCGAGCGTTACTTTCCCCGCTCGAGCGGGATGCATGTACTTAGACTGTATGCTCAAGCGTGAAGTCTTACGCTCGAGCGTGTGTCCAAAATCTAGAATTTCCAGATTGAACCTCCAAGCTCAAATTCAACGTTTAAAGCATCAAATTCGATTCTTTTGGGACAATTTTCTGGAAAATACTTTAAAAATCATAATATGACATGTTTCAAAGATCAATTTGCAAAATCAAAATCCAAAGGTAGTTCGAATAAACATAAATCCAAACAAAACTTCATGAACATAATGTATATGTAACATGCAAGTGTTCAATTGAAATCAAAGCTTCAAATACTTGCTCAAATGAGTCAATTCACTCAAAAACATGATGAATTCATGGACCATAGCTAGAATATAGACATGCATGTGAGGATTTCCATGAAATCAACCTCAAAACTCAACAATGTGTACATGCATGCATGGATTAAGCCTCAACTCAACTCTTACAAAATAATTCTTGACTTAGATCACTAATGACTCATGAACCATGCAAGAACCAACTTGAATTCATAAACTAAAAGATAAATATCCTACCTTAGGTCCTCAATTTTAAGTCTAGAAGCTCAAATATACAATGAATTCTTCAAATCTTCTAAGTCTCCAAGCCAAATTCTTGATGAGCTAAGTTTTCTCCTACTCTCCCTCTCTCACTCACACGGCTATGGCCTCAAAAGAGTGATGAAGAGTGATGCCAACACATGTAAATCAAGACTCAACAATTGGTCTAGTAAAGTCCACTTAATGGCATTTTGGTAAATAAGCCATCTAATGTAATTTAACATTATTTAATCTAATTTAATCATTCCAAATCAACTTGTACTTAAATTTACCATAAAATCACATAGATTCTAACTAGCATAAAATGCCAATCAATTTCAGATTTGACCGCCGATAAGGCCTTCAATTTGCAGTTCAAAACTTAAAACATGAACAGATAAATCAATGGCAAACAGATAGAAATGCAATCAAACAACATACACATACAATCAGTTTAGGATTTCATCTTAATCAGTTACTTATCATGTTCAGTCATAGTTTAGTAGTAATCAGTGGCGAGGGTTGTCACACTTTCATAGCCCAAATAAGATTACAACTCAATGGTTCAACAATTTCACAATCAGCACATAAAAACTTCTAATTGCCATTTTACAGATATTTCGTCTGCGGGATCAACACCCATGTATAGTTTCAATTTGCCATTTTAAGGATATTTCATCCGTGGGATCGACACCTATGTATAATTTCGAAACTTTCACATCGGACACTTCGACCAACTTAATTATAATGGAGTCCATCCCCTTTCTTATCCCAAACAATGGAGTGCATCTCATTTTTCCTCCCAAACAATCATACATATACAATGTATTTAAACATGGTCATATTCAATGACAACCAACAAGAGATTAGTTTCAATTTACCTAATCTATATGCAATTTCTACAACAATTAAAGCTATCATCCACTGATAGTCCAATACAGATATTTCTAAACAGATATACAATCTCAAGACAGATAAATTATCCAAAATTTCCAAAGATGTGAAGTATTACTCAATTCCACCATCTATTCCAATACTCGCTCATGATGTTTATAAACCAATTTCAATTATTTATACAAAACAATTATGATAATCATTTTAGGGAAAAATCACTCTTTTGTCAAAATATAAATCCAAGTACCAAAATCAACCATTTTGACACCATACGACCTCATTCTCAAACTCCATGTTCATTTATTTCACTTTCACCCCAAAACCCCTCTTTTTATTTCACCCAAACCCTAGGTTTGTTCAAACTATTCCCAAATCCCACCATTGTTACACAACTGACAAATAACTAAGTTAAAAACCATGTTAAAGTATCGAAAATCCCTACCTCAAAGGGAGAAGACGAGCCAAGCAAGAGTGAAACTGTCACGACCCAAAACCCGCCCCTAAAGGTTTGGGCATGACCCATTCAAAATCAGACACTAAACCTGTTATACATATAATACGGGGCCTGAACGGAAGCATTTAATGATATAAAATACATAAAATAACATCTATTGAGCTATTACTAACATGCCAGGATCACATACACGTACTCAGCTCCTTTACTGAGCGTATAACTAAACATTATTAAAGAATAGAGGTCATATACATACATTCTCACTTGGATAGACAATAACCAAATATTCTAACAAAATCATTACAGAAATGCATGGGCTTGGTCTGGGTGCCTGGACACACTGAGGTTGACAAATGAAAGGCGAGTACCAAGGGTTAAGATTGACCTCCAAGGTGACCACCTACAGAACAGACATAACACAAGGTAAGCCAGGCTCAGTGAATAATAGTACATAACAAAACGATGTTTAACTTGAAACATAATGTATCAATGAGTGTGAAATTACAGAGTTCACATAGTTAGTCTGATTCTATACTAATTTCATAACGGCCTTAGGCCCAGTCTTAAAACATAATAGCTTGAGACATAATAGCTTGAATCATAACGGCTTTAAGCCCTTGAATATCATAGCATTAAACTTTTAAGCATGTTGGCATATAGCCCTTGAAACATATGGCATAAAGCCCTTGAAAATGTGGCATAAAGCCCATGAACATGTGGCACAAAGCCCTTGTAACTTGTAATGGCATAAAGCCCTGGTAACTTGTAATGGCATAAAAGCCTCATAACTTGTAATGGCATAAAGCCCTCGTAACTTGTAATGGCATAAAGCCCTTGTAAACATGTTGGCATTATAGCCCTTGAAAATGGCATCAAGCCCTTGTAAACATGTTGGCATTATAGGCCTTGAAAATGGGAAGAAGCCCTTGTAAACATGTTGGCATTATAGCCCTTGAAAATGTATCTGACTTTGTAGCATACTTAGACTTGTAACATATTTAAAATATACCTGAAACATGCTTGAGCTCGTAACTTACTTGAAGCATACCTGTAACATACTTGAACTTGTAATATACTGGGAACCATACTTGAAACATGTTTGAACTATACTTGAAACCATACTTGAACTATCCTTGAAATATACTTGAAACCATACTTGAACTTGCAACATGCGTGACTTAGAACATACATGAACTTGTATCATACATAAACTTGTAACATATTTAAGCTTGTATCGTAACATACGTAAAACTCGTAACATACTTTAACTTGTATATACTTGAACTTGCATGTACTTGAATTTGCCACATAAATAAACTTGTAACGTTCTTGAGCTGATAGCATATGTAAACTTGTAACGGACTTAACTTATAACTTGTAACACAACAAAATAACTTCCAATTCACATGGAGTCACATAACTTTCCAATTTTCATAATATTCGTAGAACACTCACAAAGAACAGAGCATTAATGACAATAATTATCAACAATAAATAACATGTACATTTTTGTACTACTACTCACAGTGTTTAGATGCTAGGCCCGTCCCTGCAGATAACCCTACACAATTCAATTCAACAACATTTAACACAATTCGACATAATCGATATAACCCCACATAATTATCACTATCCAACATAATCCACACTATTAAACATTATTTAACTCAATACAACCAATATAATTCCACATAAATCAAATTAAATTGCTAAGACTCAATTCAATATTTCGTAGCCAAGTTTACATCATTCACATCGTCAACAAACCCTTCCCCCCCAATCACCTTTCTCATTAAGACATGATTCCCAGTGCTCATAACAAAGTTCATTCACAAATTCTAAACATAATTTCCAAATATCTCCAAATTCCAATTAAACTTGTATATACATAATTCAATACCTCAATTTTATTATTTTACTTTCAATTTGGGTTAAATTTTTGGTTATGATCTTTAATCAACCTAGGGTTTCAAGAAAATATGGAAATTTCAAGAAATAATCAAACTTATTAACCCAACACTTTTATTTCAACTTTTCCATTGATTATACACCTAGGACTCATAATTCACCATTTTAACCCATTAATTAACTCCCAACATCTTCAAACCATAAAACCCCCAATGTTCAAATCCAAAATTCCCAAAATCTCATAATTTCTTCTATATACATAACATGGATGAAAATTGTACCATTATACAATGAAAATACCTCAAATCTATCTATGGATGTAAATATTGAAGAGTATTAAAACCCTTACCTCCATAATCTAGCAAAAGGGTGAGCTTGAGAAGAAGCCTTCACAAATCCAAGTTCTAATCGGGTAAAAACATTGATCCTCCCTTGTTCTCCATCCTTGATGCCAAAAACCATGGTGGATCGTGATCAAAGTAAAGGAATTCAAGGGTTTGGGGCTAGGGTTTCGGACTTAGGCGAAGAGGAAGGAAGAGGGAAGAAGAAAAATATGAGAAATGATCCAAAATCCCGTTTTTAAAGCTGCTGTCCCGTAATTCCCGCTCGAGCGGAGGAATTCCCGCTCGAGCGTACCTGTTTTCAGCACAGACTTCGAAACTTTGAACAGGTATAACTCTCCCATCCGGACTTCGTTTTAGGTCGTTCTTGTGTCCAAATTGAAGCCCTAGAAATAAGCTTTCCAATGGTTCCAACCTTACATTCAAATTCAAACTGTGGACAAAGATATGGGCAAAAGAGTGACGGCTGATCATAAAATAACTATCCGAATTACATTCTAGGGTCCAACCTTACTTTACCATCAAATTACCACCTCAAGAAACATCCCAAAATAAAATGAGGAGGTTCTAAACATACCAATAAAAATATCAAAACGAGCCCATGAGCCCCAGAAATTCAACTCAACCTGGTGACCCGCTCGAGCGTCCAACTTTGCGCTCGAGCGCGTAGACCAACAAAGCCTTCCGCTCGAGCGTCGAATCCCCCGCTCAAGCGGAAAAACACAACTCCCAAAATCTCAGGCCGTCTGCAAAATTGCTGGGAACCCCAAAAGTCCGCTCGAGCGGAGGAAAAAATTCTGGGTCGTCACACCCTTCCCTCCTTAAAAAAATTTCGTCCTCGAAATTGAAGAGAACCAAATAGAAGACAGTTCAAACATAACGGAAGCACACCCTGTAATGTTCCAAAACTCAATTTCAAAGACAATTCACATTGTACGGTCCAACACCAAAATTTTCGATTGCACTTCAATTAACGGTATCACCAACTCTTTATTCCATTTGACATTTAAAAAAAGAACCGTGAAGGCCATTATACAATTCCTACTCAACTTCAAGAGAGGTCAATCAAACATATCTTAAGCTTTAGGATCTCTACAACTTTTTCACTTTTTCATTTGCTCCCTCCAAAATCTATGCTCTTCTTTTCAACCCTTATTTCTTTCTATGCGTAAGACAAAATCCAATAGTTTAAGCATTTCGAAATTGAAATCTCGTAAACATACTTAGGATTACATAATTATGCTGATCACAAATACATAATCAATTCAGATAATTAAACCTTTAAGGCTTCCAATTTCTTATTCAATATCGTAAGTGTAACAAATACGTTTCTTGTTAAACAGATAGACATCCTTAAACATGGTTTCACTACTTAATCATAATTGCTCAGGGAATTTCACCGCAAGCATTTAAAAGCACAAAACATAATAGTTGACATTCCCTTAAATGCGTAATTTATAAATTCCCACATCATGCATTGAGTTCAATCATATTGAAAGTACGCTCCACTAAGTCTCTCACTAGATTGGCCCGGTGTTACTAGTTCATATGCAATTTTGATTAGGGAGTGCACGTTCAAACTTATCATGTTAAGTAATTCCTTAGGTGAATCTTATAATGCAATTTACTCGGTGGTACGCAACCATTATGGTTACATATAGGTCCCAAAATAACTTAATTACGTGGTTAGATTCAAATCCAATTATGCATCATTGAATCAGATCTTAGAACCTACCCAATAAGGTTATGCCTAAGAGGTACCATATCTTCCATTTACGAAAACATATCAAAGTCATATCATTATGTAGATTTAACCATATTCTCTACTTCTTGACAAAATCTGAACGGTGGGGAGAAGAATCCCCATTATGGACACCTGATTATGCCGTCATATGTTCAAATCTAAATAATAAATACAACCATCAAAACAAGGCCAGAAATTGAATTCAAAATTATACTTGACTAATCATTCATAACCGTAAGGTATAACATTTTCCTTTGCTAGCACTTTTCTTGTCATAGCACTAATTAATTTGGCCCCCTCTTTCCACTATTCAAACAATCCTTCCTTTTCTCACTGGAAGACGCGAAGTCACTCACATGGTTTCGTCTTTACAACTTGTAATTATAATGGATCAGCAAACAGTCATATAGAAATTAGAGACCAATCATCTGGCCTGATTAGTTAACATACATAGAGTTTCCAGTTATTCCTCGTACGTGGATTCTACCAGGTTCGTTCATAGGTTCATAAATCAGTAACCATAAGAATACATCCTTCCAGATTCTATAATATTAAACAACATATGCAATAGTATACCAAAGGAATAATTTGGTTTCGTAACATCAAGGTTCATAATTCTTAGTAAGGCGTAATTCCTGGTAAGATTAATTCAATGTGGTAGTCAAGCAATTTGTAATCACGTAGTGAGTATCGTACAACGTTGTCTAAACATGTAAGAGAAGGTAAATGCCCAATACGTATCGTTAACCCATTAGCAAAATAGAGTATTCCCATGTCCATTTGTTTTCACCGAAATCCTTGATATCGTGCAGAACAGTTCACATCATAACTTCCATATAGGTGATAAAGGGCAATTTTGCAATATCTAACATTTACATAGTTACAAATAAATATTTCACAGGAATGATTTCTCAACCTTAAATCACTTAATATACAAAGGCAGGATTTGAATTCTTGAGGTGGTTCATCTATTTAGTTTAACTTCGAAATAGTCAATAGTTGCCCCCCCCTTTTTTTTTTTTTTTTTTTTTTTTTTACTCCCATGTAAGTAGACACGTGAGGTGGGTGAGGTCCTTCATGTCATTCAATCATTTCTTACAAGAAATCTTGATCGCAAATTACAGAATATCTGTAAACAAACCAGATTACGGACTTCAGATCACAGATCATGGATTCCATAAACAAATCCCGATTACACATAAATTGAACTCATTCGACACTATCAATTCACATCACGTTATAACATAGCATAAATGGAACGGATAAACAGAAACATATTCATACATATTCTTAGTCGTACTTGAATCAGAAACAGAAATCAGAGTATATGCTTAATCATAATCTACCCGTACAAAGCCGTCGGTGGCAAGAGATATCTTGTAGCATACTTAAACCACGGTATTATTACCCCCGGGTAAGGGCCTTGTATTCAGGATGCCATTAATACTTTTACATACATGGATCATCATTCCTTAATTCGTAACGTAACATATCAGAAAATAAAGCATTGCTTGTCGTATCATGTCATTATCGTGTGCATAACAAAATAGAATAATTTATTTCTCATATGGGTCACTATATACGTAACTTTCTCTTGCAGCCAGTCATATGTAACATGATTCAACTATTATACCAAACACAACTTATCAAAATACGTATTGCAATAACTTTTCAAATCATAGGTCCAAACAGTACCATGACAAGGAAGACATCACCATATCATAACTAAATATTCTATACTTGGTGTTTAAGCAAATCATCTAAATAAATGATAGGTAACTATCAGTTTACAATTATCAACCAAAAATTGCATGTGCATTACTTACCAATCATTTTCCCTTTTCATTCAACCCGAGGTGATCCTCTATCCTTATTTCTGCCATACTCTACACAACAATCAATCACAATATATATACAAGAAATATAAAACAAACATGAATAATAACCATTGCGGTTTGCGTCATTACATATACCATTATCGTTGCTATCAATTCCTTTCATATGCACAAAGGATGTCATGCATGATGCCTAAGTCTTTTCTAGACATCCTAAAGCTCAATGGATCCGTGTGTGAGATAGCAACTCGTGCTCTGATACCACCTGTCACGACCCAAAACCCGCCCCTAAAGGTTTGGGCATGACCCATTCAAAATCAGACACTAAACCTGTTATACATATAATACGGGGCCTGAACGGAAGCATTTAATGATATAAAATACATAAAATAACATCCATTGAGCTATTACTAACATGCCAGGATCACATACACGTACTCAGCTCCTTTACTGAGCGTATAACTAAACATTATTAAAGAATAGGGGTCATATACATACATTCTCACTTGGATAGACAATAACCAAATATTCTAACAAAATCATTACAGAGATGCATGGGCTTGGTCTGGGTGCCTGGACACACTGAGGTTGACAAATGAAAGGCGAGTACCAAGGGTTAAGACTGACCTCCAAGGTGACCACCTACAGAACAGACATAACACAAAGTAAGCTAGGCTCAGTGAATAATAGTACATAACAAAACGATGTTTAACTTGAAACATAATGTATCAATGAGTGTGAAATTACAGAGTTCACATAGTTAGTCTGATTCTGTACTAATTTCATAACGGCCTTAGGCCCAGTCTTAAAACATAATAGCTTGAGACATAATAGCTTGAATCATAACGGCTTTAAGCCCTTGAATATCATAGCATTAAACTTTTAAACATGTTGGCATATAGCCCTTGAAACATATGGCATAAAGCCCTTGAACATGTGGCATAAAGCCCTTGAACATGTGGCACAAAGCCCTTGTAACTTGTAATGGCATAAAGCCCTGGTAACTTGTAATGGCATAAAAGCCTGGTAACTTGTAATGGCATAAAGCCCTCGTAACTTGTAATGGCATAAAGCCCTTGTAAACATGTTGGCATTATAGCCCTTGAAAATGGCATGAAGCCCTTGTAAACATGTTGGCATTATAGGCCTTGAAAATGGCAAGAAGCCCTTGTAAACATGTTGGCATTATAGCCCTTGAAAATGTATCTGACTTTGTAGCATACTTAGACTTGTAACATATTTAAAATATACCTGAAACATGCTTGAGCTCAGAACTTACTTGAAGCATACGTAACATACTTGAACTTGTAATATACTGGGAACCATACTTGAAACATGTTTGAACTATACTTGAAACCATACTTGAACTATCCTTGAAATATACTTGAAACCATACTTGAACTTGCAACATGCGTGACTTAGAACATACATGAACTTGTAACATATTTAAGCTTGTATTGTACTTAAACTTGTAACATACTTGAACTTCTAACATACGTGAACTTGTAACATACATGAGCTTGTAACATACGTAAAACTCAGAACATACTTTAACTTGTATATACTTGAACTTGTAAATTTACTTGAACTTGCATGTCCTTGAATTTGCCACATAAATAAACTTGTAACGTTCTTGAGCTGATAGCATATGTAAACTTGTAACGGACTTAACTTATAACTTGTAACACAACAAAATAACTTCCAATTCACATGGAGTAACATAACTTTCCAATTTTTATAATATTAAGAGAACACTCACAAAGAACAGAGCATTAATGACAATAATTATCAACAATAAATAACATGTACATTTTTGTACTACTACTCACAGTGTTTAGATGCTAGGCCCATCCCTGCAGATAACCCTACACAATTCAATTCAACAACATTTAACACAATTCGACATAATCGATATAACCCCACATAATTATCACTAGCCAACATAATCCACACTATTTAACATTATTTAACTCAATACTACCAATATAATTCCACATAAATCAAATTAAATTGCTAAGACTCAATTCAATATTTCGTAGCCAAGTTTACATCATTCACATCGTCAACAAACCCTTCCCCCCCAATCTCCTTTCCCATTAAGACATGATTCCCAGTGCTCGTAACAAAGTTCATTCACTAATTCTAAACATAATTTCCAAGTATCTCCAAATTCCAATTAAACTTGTATATACATAATTCAATACCTCAATTTTATTATTTTACTTTCAATTTGGGTTAAATTTTTGGTTATGATCTTTAATCAACCTAGGGTTTCAAGAAAATATGGAGATTTCAAGAAATAATCAAACTTAGGCCTCGTTTGGCAAGAGGCTATTTTAGCCAAAAAGCCAAAAAGTTACTAAAAAAGCCAAAAAGCCAACAACCCATACCAAAAAGTCAAAGATTACCTTTTCTCTCTACTTTTTGCACATCTTTTCGTAAAAAGCCAAAAAGTCATCCCGAACATACTAGTTTTTTTTACATCACATTTTAGCCAAATAGCCAAAAAGTTACTAAATTAGCCTGTTCCCAAACGAGGCCTTATTAACCCAACACTTTTATTTCAATTTTTCCATTGATTATACACCTAGGACTCATAATTCACCATTTTAACCCATTAATTAACTCCCAACATCTTCAAACCATAAAACCCCCAAATGTTCAAACCCAAAATTCCCAAAATCTCATAATTTCTTCTATATACATAACATGGATGAAAATTGTACCATTATACAATGAAAATACCTCAAATCTATCTATGGATGTAAATATTGAAGAGTATTAAAACCCTTACCTCCATAATCTAGCAAAAGGGTGAGCTTGAGAAGAAGCCTTCACAAATCCAAGTTCTAATCGGGTAAAAACATTGATCCTCCCTTGTTCTCCATCCTTGATGCCAAAAACCATGGTGGATCGTGATCAAAGTAAAGGAATTCAAGGGTTTGGGGCTAGGGTTTCGGACTTAGGCGAAGAGGAAGGAAGAGGGAAGAAGAAAAATATAAGAAATGATCCAAAATCCCGTTTTTAAAGCTGCTGTCCCGTAATTCCCGCTCAAGCGGAGGAATTCCCGCTCGAGCGTACCGATTTTCAGCACAGACTTTGAAACTTTGAACAGGTATAACTCTCCCATCCGGACTTCGTTTTAGGTCGTTCTTGTGTCCAAATTGAAGCCCCAGAAATAAGCTTTCCAATGGTTCCAACCTCACATTCAAATTCAAACTGTGGACAAAGATATGGGCAAAAGAGTGACGGCTGATCATAAAATAACTATCCGAATTACATTCTAGGGTCCAACCTTACTTTACCATCAAATTACCACCTCAAGCAACATCCCAAAATAAAATGAGGAGGTTCTAAACATACCAATAAAAATATCAAAACGAGTCCACGAGCCCCAGAAATTCAACTCAACCTGGTGACCCGCCGGCGTCAACTTGCGCCGGCCTTGAATCAACAAAGCCTTCCGCTCGGCGTGAATCCCTCGCCGGCGAAAAACATAACTCCCAGAATCTCAGGCCATCTGCAAAATTGCTGGGAACCCCAAAAGTCCGCTCGAGCGTCAACTCCTCCGCTCGAGCGGAAGGAAAAATTCTGGGTCGTCACAGAAACTCCAAGAGCACCGAAACCCACTTCTATTCGGATCAAAATGAAGATATTGAGACGCGTTGCCTTTTTCTCAAAGGAACTAGAGTGAAGAGATCAACGGATATAAATGAAATAAAAGAGAGAATGTGAGTTTTAGAGAGAGAAACTCAAGATCTAGCTTTTTGGAAAGTTTTAGAGAGAGAGAGAAATGAGAAAGTGAACAAGAACATCATCTTCACGGACTGTTATACACGCAGACTGCTCAAGCGTGGAAAGTGACGCTCGAGCATCAGACACAAAATTCCACTCGAGCTTGAAAAGTTACATTCGAGCGTGGAATACACACTTCCAGAAGTTTTATAGACGAAGGACCCCGCTCGAGCACAAGATTAGACGCTCGAGCGTAGGAAACGTCGCTCGAGCGTAGAACACAGTCTTCTAGTATTTGCATGCAAAACTACTGAGGGTTGACAAATCTCACTGGCCACTCGAGTGGAAGAGCAAATTTGTGAAGCCCGCTCGAGCGCAAGAATGCTCGCTCGAGCAGAAGAACCAAAATCTGGGCATCATAGGTTTGGAAAAACAAGCAACCAACCTGTTCTAAACACATAACTACAACCCGATAACCACAATAAAGGGGAAGACAAGGAAAACAAGATATGAATAACCATTCAGAGCCATACCAACCCGAGTTCATAATACAATAAGTGATGGGTCAAAACCAGAATCGTTATAAGAGATTTCATGAGAACATTAGAAATTGTAGAATTGAAAAGCTTGAACAATAGTTTGTTGTTATTATTGTGGAAAGACCAAATGCAAAAAAAGATGTTTAACATGTAGAGAATACATAGATGTTGATATTGTTATATTGTCTCTAGGAAAAATATGCTATGATTTTATATTGATAAGAGATGTGGAATTTGATCACAATGGAGGATTGTGTGGATGAATTGAGAAATTGAGAAATTTCAAGGCATTAATATAAAAATATATTGCATTGGCACTTGATTTAATTATTATCACCTTTCGAATTGTCATTGTTAAGATGTTCAACTGGAACCTTGTTATTGCATTGGACATTTGCATCGTTATTCCATTTTATCACTAATGCTATTGATTTTAAATATTGCATCGGAAAAAGTATTGTTTTGAGAAAGGAAATTGTTTTGTGAAACAAGATCATATTGATTTGTTTTGGGATAAATACGTTAGTAAATTTAGATAGGGGGTGTAGTTGATATTGGTTAAGTTGGTCTGAGTGTCCATGGTGAAAGACCGAAAACACGCATCGAGGAGGTACCACATGCCTTCTGGTTAGCTACCAGTAAAATGGGGATTGGTAGTGCTTGTTATGCCTACTTACAGACACCATCCTAGAGATTACCTGAGTTGTATTTACTGCCTCTCTTAACTACATTGAAATTATTGAATTGTTAAATTCTCAGGATTGCATTGTGGACAAAAGTTTCAAAATGTAGTGATGTATGTTTTTTAACATGGCATGACATATGCGTTCATCCCATGAAATTATAAAAAATGTATAGACTTCGTGAAGGTTTTCCTACTGGGCATTGTGCTAACCTCTATAGGATTTTGTGCAAGAAAGAATGTGGTGATCTCGCCAAGTTAGAGGCGTGAAATATGTTTTGAGAGCACAAGACTCTTTTCTTTTATTGTAATTATTTTTGACAACCCAAGAGTATGGGTTTAGAGAACCATTTTTTGTGTAATCGGGCTTAAGTCTTAGAATTTATAGCCCTTGGGGGCATTTATGTATACTTGACTTACCATGCCACATGCTATAGATTCATATACTAGGGATGTTGAACGTATACTCGTATGTGGAATATCTTTTGTAAATCTTTTGATGGTTAATGAGTACATATGTTGGGATTTGAGAATGACGACAATAATGAGATTTGGTTTCCATTTACATTAAACAATGAAAGTTGGTGAATCTTTATTGTGCAAATTTTCAGGGCGTGACAGAGAAAAACCTGCAGCCACAAAGGCCAGTAGTAAAAAACAGAGCATGACTTGCATAATCAGTTCTAATACAAAGCCTAACCTGCCTACGATTGAAAACTATGTCATGAATAGAGTATGAAAAATCTGTGAGATTGGAATTGGCTTAAAGAGCAACCCTCATGTAACAACTCCAAAATGTGTGTCACGATGATTGTTATGTAATTATGAATTAATATGATTTAATTTGGAAATATCTATCTGAATTGGGAAAATATCTGTTGGGGCAACGACTTCGGAACTGAAATTGACAACCTTAATGGGCTCAAAAACCGAAATTGGGTACATGGATATGCTAATGGGAATTTTTAGCACCATTGGGGAAGTTTAATTAAAAATTGATTTCTTCTGACTCGATAAGTTGTGTTTGGCTCTTATATATATATATATATATATATGAGATATGAGCTCATATGAGCTCGTACTTATCAACTAAGAGCCCAAACTATCTTAAGAAAGAGGGAGAGAATTCTGAAAAGAGAGAGAGAGAGAGAGAGAGAGAGAGAGAGAGGAAGAAAGAGAGAGAGAAAAAAGAAAAAGAAAGAAAGAGAGAAACCAAGAAGAATGTGTTGAAATTGAAGGAGATGCTCAAGATCAAGATCGTATTCGACAAGATTATGCAAGATTAAGTAGCTATGAAGGCCCTAGGTAAGAATCTAACTCTTAATTCTTGAAGATTAAGTGTTATTGAGTTGGATTTATGGATTATGTGTGAGTTTTGCATGTATTTTGTTATAATATGTTAAGAACATGTTGTACCCTCATGCATGACATAGATTCATGAATTTTTCTTGCATAGATTTGAAAATAAACTCCATGGATTTCAAAGATTGGAGCTCAATTTGCATAAATGATGGTCTTCTATTTCAACTCAAGGATTTGAGTATTTTCTATGAAATTTAAGCTCTACTTTGAAGTTGTGATTTTGTTTAAAGCTAGATATGTTACATTCAACATATTTTTGAGAGTTTTAGGCCTTAGTTTGCATGGATTTCAAGGTAATTTTTAAAATGAAGAAGTTTTACACTTGAACAGATTTTCGGACTGAGTTTCAACCCAGACTGCTCGAGCAGCCGGGGCCACCGCACGAGCGGCCAACCTTGCTCTGTTTCACTTTGCACACTGTTTTGGCTCTGCACGTGTGGCCAAGGCCATCGCACATGCGATCTACACGATAGTCTTGATTTCGTTTTCTTTCCATTTCTCTGACTGCCAGGCTTTCATTTGCATGGTTTTCAGGTGTGCTTCACATACATGTGCATTTCATGAACAAAAAGACAGTTAAAGAACGAATTGAACTAATTGAATGAACAAGTAATGAATGAACCGAGTAGGGTGAAGACTGACTAATTAAATTGCATGTGTAATAAACGGATGTGCTTGAATGTGTTTCAATAGGTCAGACGCCGCACTGTGATCACATGTTTCACGGAGCCGACTGTGAGTAACAACCTTATAAAGATATGTTTGAATTTATAAGTATTGTCTAACATATAAAATGCTTTATTTTTGAAATGCTATTTTCTCCCTGATTGAATGATTGTCTTGTTTTATGAACTATATTCGTGGTATCCTTAGCATCTGTTACTGCTATTGTTACAGAGATCTTTGTCAATTCTAATTCTTAGAACTTCTATTTACTATATTGATGGCATGTCCATCAATTCTGATTGTCCGATCTTCATAATCGTTTATACTGTTCTGCTATTGGATGCACCACGTATGACTACTATGTTTTATGTATAAGATGTGGATCTGCTATGCAAATGATTATACTTTTCTATTTACTGCTATAATTAACCGGTTTGGATTACAGTAAGGACATTATTCTTAACCTTTTTACACTGTTGTTATTCATTGGACTCTAGCTCATTGTTTTACATTTGTGTGTAGGTGCCCAAGTGCAAGATCGGACTTAATGGCGTCGACTTGAACTCTGTCTTTGTCAAGCCAACTACCGTGTCTCACTTCGAGGTTCGAATAGGGTCAAGCTTCAAGGCTTTATGGTTGGTTTAGACTCACCCTTTGTATTGTGACCATGTGTTATTTGTGATCAACCGTTAATTTGATATTGGGATTAAGTTCCTAAGTTTAGTTAATGTCTTTGTTCAAAAGCTCGCTGTGAACGTTTGTGTAAATAATTTACTATTTGGACTTATGTGTATATATAAAGTTTTGTTCTGTCAATTTAAGTTTTCACAGCTCATTGAACGTTATATTTTATTATTTCTTAGCTTCCGCTAGCCCCGATTATTTTGATTTGTATAAGAAAGCCTTTGGTAATCACGGATTACTGGCCGTTCACTTCATCGACCCTTATGAGGCGAGATTCGGGTCGTGACACCTCAACTTTACAATCTCTCCAAAATCATTGAGATTGGACTGGCAGCCATTGAAAACAAAGTCATTTCTTAGTTTCCCACAGGTGTTCAGGTCAACTTAACACACACTTTAATTCATCTCTGCTATGTGGGAGCTGTCGTTAGCCATGAGGTATTGCATTGCCAGGGACTCAAACTAATCTCCACTTGTCAGAGGAGCCTACTACTGACCATGAGGTATTGCAAATGTCGGACTCAAACTAGGGCAAACCCAATCGAACCCTTGAGCCATACCTAGAGGTGGACAAACTCTTGGTTATAATTTTCAAGAAGATTGGCAAACCATTGAAAACACAATCATAGAAAGTTTGCCTATGTTTGGTTCTCTTTGAATTGTGACTCAATAAAAAATTTCGAAACTCTTTTCGAAACTTAAAATTAAATGCAGAACTCAAAAACATATCAAACTCAATTCCAAAACTATTTTCAAAACTCATAACCAAGAACATAATTCAAAACTCAATTCAAAACACTTTTCAAAACTCAAAACTCAAAACCAAATTCTTTTCAAAATTTTATTTTAAAAAAATTCAAAAAAATATATTTTTTTATTTTTTAAAAAATTATTTTTAGAATCATGATTTGAGTGTGAAATTGTATTTTGAGTTATGAGTTATGAGCTGAGTTTTGAAAAGAGCAAATTTGTTTGGTTATGAGTTTTGAAAAGAGTTTTGAGATGTATTTTGAAATTTTTTGAATTTATTTTTTTTAAATATTTATAAAATTTCTTAATTTTATTTTTTAAGGTAAATAATTCTATATTTACTTTGATGTGCAATGCATTTCATACATTTGTGTGCCGAATTTTTTTTAAATATTTTAAATATTTAAAAATTAAAAAAATCATTTTTTATTTTAAATATATAATTTTTATTTTAAATATTTTATTTTATTTTACAAATATATTTTTAAATATTTTAAATTTTTAATATTTTAATTTTTTTTACTTTTTTTAAATATTTAAAAAAAATTAATTTTAAAAAAATTTGGATCGCCATACATATCTAAATCATAAAAAATTATTTGATGAATACTTAAAAAAATAACAAAAAATATTTTTTGAAAAAATTAAAAAATATGTTTTTTTTTCAAAAATAAAAATTAACAAAAAAATTTTTCCAAAAAGTATAAAATAATAAATAATTTTAGTGGACAAAATAAAAAATATTTTTTTGAAATTTTTTTAGTAGAATTTTTAAAAAAGTTTGGTTATAAGTTTTGAAAAATGTTTTTAAATTGAGTTTTGAATTATGTGTTTGGTTATGAATTTTGAAAATAGTTTTTGAATTGAGTTTTGAGTTATATGTTTGGTTACAATTTGAGTGTGGAGTTGTGTTTTGAGTTTAAAATATTAAAAAAAATTAAAATATTTGCAAAATAAAATAAAATATTTAAAATTAAAAAAATTTAAAAAAATTATATATTTAAAATAAAAAAATAAAATTTTCTTAAGCATTTAAAAAAAATTAATCCAAAAAATTTCAAAGCATAACTCAAAATTCAGAAACTCAAAACTCAAAATACAACTAAAAACTTTTTTCAAAACTCAACTTTTTTCAATATGCAAAATTCAAAAATTATTTTTAAAACTCATAACTAAACAAATTTTCTCTTTTAAAAACTCAAGTCACAATTCCATACTTAAATTACAACTCCACACTCAAATTATAATTTTAAAACTACACTAAACTGATTCTTCAATTTACAATGAGATTTCATCATTTTGAGATGAAATTTCTTCATTACTGTGTGTTTGGTAACGTTTACATTTTCAATTTATATTTACAAAAAATTTATAAACTGGTTTTTGTTTATTTTTTGTTTATTTTTAGAAAAACATAAACTACAAACGTGTTTGGTAATTGACAAAATGTTTAAAATTTTTAAAAATAGTGAGAAATGACAAGTAGTGGCAAGTGGCGGCGAAAAAGCGGTGGTGGAAAGTGGTGACGTGGGTGGTAGGTAGCTAGTGGTGGTGGGTAGGTGGTGGTAGTGGGTGGGTGGGTAACAATGGCGGGTGGTGGATGGTAGCGAGTGGGTGGTGGTAGTGGGTGGGTGACGGTGGTGGGTGGTAGCGAGTGGGTCGTCGTGGTGGTGGCAAGTGGGTAGCGGATGGCGGGTGGTGATGGTGGGTAGGTGGGTGACGGTGGCGGGTGGTAGCGAGTCAGTAGTGGTGGTGGATGGTAAGTGGTGGTGGCAGGTGGGTGGATGTGGTGGTGGTGGGTGGTGGCGGGTGGTGGTGGTGGTGGTGTGGTGGGTGGGTGGCAGTGGGCGGTGGTAGGTGGTAGCGTGTGGGTGGTGGTGGTGGTGGTTGGTGGTGGTGGTAGGTGGATGGTGGGTAATGGTGGTGGTGGTGGTGGGTGGTGGTATGTAATGGTGGTGGTGGTGGTGGTGGTGGCGGGTGGTTGCCAGGTGGCTGGTAGTAGATGGTGGTGGCAGGTGGGTGGTGAGTGGTGGTGTCAAGTAGGTAGCAGGTGGTGGTGACAGACGGTGGATGGTAGTGGCAAGTGGTGAGTGGTGGCGGGTGGATGGCAGGTGGCGGGTGGCTGGTGGCAAGGGGTGAGTGGTGGTGGCGAGTGGGTGGCAAATGGGTGGTGGGTGGTGGTGGCTGGTGGGTGGTGGCAGGTAGGTGGTGGGTGGTGGTGGTAGGTGGTGGTAGGGGTGGGTGATGGTGGCGGGTGGTGGCTAGTGTTGGGTGGTAAAAAAAAAAAAACTCAAAACTCAAAACGGAAACACATTTTTTGTGTTTTCATTTTTTGGCTAAATTTATAAACTGAGACCACTGATTTATAAATCAAAAATTTTACCAAACAAGTTTTTATTTGAGTTTTTTAAATTTTTGTAAATATAAACAGAAAACTGAAAACGTAAGTATTACCAAATGGCAATTAAAAAAATTCCAATTTCCAAAACGGAGAAATTTTGATTTTCATAACAAATTTCTAGTCTTTGGAATAAATTTATCGGCTTTAGGGATGAAATTTACAATTTTTGGGTTAAAAATTCTCATTTTTATCCTTGAGTTTTCCGAACTTTGAATGAAATCTCTCAATTTTAGAAATTGAAAAACTGCTCAGTTTTATGAAATTAAGAAATTTTGGATGAAATTTCAGTATTCCTTCTTTATTTTTCAGTTTGCTTGTTTTTGGGGATAAAATCTACATTTTTTTTTTCTTATAGTTTCTCATTTTCAAGTGTGAAATTCCCCATTTTTAATGAAATTTTATTATTTCTGAAAATTGAGAAATATTTCATTTTGTCAAAACGAAGAAATTCTGAACTTAGTGAAACTACGAAATTTATCAATTTAATAAAATTTAGAATGAAATTTCTCAAATTCGTGAAATTGAAAATTTTCTTAGTTTTCTCAAAACAAAACCAAAATTCTAAATTTTCTGAGAACTTATAAATTTCTTAATTTCTCAATTGTAATTTTCACACAAATTTGAAAATTACTCAAATTCTTGAAATTATATATATATATATATATAACTCTGAAACTCTCATCTTCTTTTTTAGAGAGAAAGAAAAAAGAAGAATACCAAAAACCTCTAAAACTAGGGATGGCAATGCAGCAGATTTGTATTGCCTTGTCCCTGCCCCATATCATATTGAGAGAGGGGGCAAATTGAGAAGGTGACGGGTGCAAAACGGGAGCAAATTAATCTTCTAATTTTAAAAATGGGAATAATAATAAAAATTGGAGTTAATATGTATATTACACATATTCATTATAATTGATGAAAGTTAAAAGATATGAGATGATAGAAAAATAAGTAAAAAATTAATATTAAGTGAAATATTTTAATGTTTTAATTTTATTATATTGAAAAAATTTAAATTATTTATAATATGAATATTGGGTAGGGAATGTAGGACGAAGTGGGATAAGAAAAAATTATCATCCCTATATAAAACATCATCATTAAATTTATTTATACTGATATAGCAGAGTGTTGGTTGATTGAATCTTAATCAAATCACTTTGATCATTTACTTTTCAATTGTGACACATTTGATTTTGAATTTTAAATTTTGTTCCAAATAAGGACAACTAAAGATACCATTACTCAATTTCAATGGCAAAATTGTCAATTTGATAAAATATAAATTAATTTGACAAAAATAAATGTCAAAAATATTTTTAAATTTTGAAAAAAATTTCTACCCATCAATGATAAAATTATGTAAAATTGATAAATCTTTTAGACATTTATTTATTTATTTATTTTACCAAATTAATTTTTATTATGTATTTGGATTATGATTATGTAATGGGTGGTTGTTAAACTTTTAATGTGTAATCAATATATTTAATACTATATGAAATGTTTTTAGTTTTGGATTTTTTGATTAAATGGATTAATTTAATAATGATATCAAAGTTATCGCCGTATTTGACTTTTGAAAAAATAGAAACCAATTTGATGAAAATAAAAGCAATCACTCATTATATAATCATCATCCAAATGCATAATAAAAAATAATTTGGTAAAATAAATAAAGGTCTAAAAGATTTATCAATTTTCCATCATTTTATCTTTAGTGAGTAGAAATAATTTTTAAAAATTCAAAAATATTTTTTTAACATTTATTTTTGTCAAATTAGTTTATATTTTATTAAATTGACGACTTTACCCATGAAATTGAGTAATGGTATATTCAATTATTCTTATTTAGAATAAGATTTAAAATTTAAAATCAAATATGGATCCTTAATGTAATTCACCCTTTATTTATACTGATATAGCAGAAAGTTGAGTGTTGGTTGATTGAATCTTAATCAAATCACTATATAGCATGCAATTCACTGAGGTAATTTAAGAGTTATATTTTAACAGTCTCAAACATTATAAAAAAGAAAATCTTTCATTCCACAATCCTTCATCCAAAGTGTTGATAAAATATGATCAAAATATTACTGGATTAAAATGAGACAAGATTTATCCAAATAATTATATTTATATTTTTTTTATTAATTGCTAATACCATATAAAATGGTGTAGCTATTAAAATTGATCGTAGAATTCATCAATATTCTGTCCATAAAATTGCTGCAACCGAATTCAAAGTAATGTTCATTAATTTAAAATCGACCACTGCTTTTACAGGACCTGATTTTCCACTTTGGAAATTTGAAAAGTTTGTCTATAAAATAATATATTGTTATAATCATTGTCATCACCACCATCGATTATGCACCAAATTTGATTTACATGTGATCCAATTAGAGTGATTGGACTCTTTCAATTAAACCAGTTATAACAAATGAGATAATAAATTTAAGATGATATATAAATATGATCCTTGTAGCATTATTCAATTTACACTAGTGCTCCACAGCATGATTATTAGCCTTGACAAGTGATCACAACATTTCAGTCCAATCAATCCACCAAGGTATTGAATCCATTTTTTTTTTTTTTTTTAAATCGTCAAAAATCAATTGTTAATTATTAAATTAAGAGAAAGGATAGGGATCATGAAAAAATTTCATGAAATTGATCATGAAAAATTTATGACCTTTGGATTATTTTGATTAGTGTGTGGTGTTTTATTTTAAGTGTAATCCAAGGGTCATAAATATTTCATGATCATTTTCATAAAAAAATTTTCATGATACCTACTATTGCTCTTAAATTAAATATTAGGGAGAGTTGAATCCCCAATTTCTTCCTTTCAAGCACCTAAATACTATTTCTATACCACTATGTCACAAGGTCATGCGCATCGAATCCATTATTGAATGAGCCGATTAGATCAAGCAAGGAAATCCTTGCCCTGGTTCTCGCAATTGTAAAAGATCGAATTTGACTGAAAGCATTGTTAAGCCACTGACAGAAAAAATAAAATAAAAAAATTTGGTCCCTTCAAATTAATCGAGGTGCGCATAACCTACTTTGGACAGCTCGTTATAAGTAATAATAAAAACAAAAAAAACCATTGACAGATCACAGTGACTTGGGGGCGCTAGGAGACGGAGAAATTCAATAGTGAGAAATTAGAATATGAGGGAAGGCGACTTCTCTGTGATGATTTTTAACCAAGTGGGTTTGTTCATGGTGAGATAGAGAAGATGAAACAGTTATTTCGTTGGGTTTAAATCCCTAGGTATTTTTTGAAAACAAATTTGAATAGAATTTAATGGTTTAAAAAATCTTACTTAAGGATCCAAGCTCAAATAAATTCTTAAAATAAGACCTCCTGCCAAATGCCTCTAAAAAAAACACTGGATGTCTGTTTTTAATTGGATGAGTTAGACAGCATACAGAATGTATTGCAATTAGACTTACAAGAATTAAATTGACACGAGTAAAAAAGTATAAAAACTAGTTGTCTAATTTGTCTAATATATTGAAAGAGTAAGTCTATGTGTACAGAAACCCGACACATGAGAGGTTTGTATTTAGTTTCTATGTTCCTAATGATATTGAAACTAACAATCAAGAGCATTAAAGAGATGAGTTTAGTAGACAAGGCAAAGAGAAAAATTTAATAATGTTCAAAATTAGTACAACAATAGACCATACATTCTAAAGTACAGAAAAATAATACAAAATCACATAAGAAATCCAAAAGAAAGAAAAACTGCCTCCTCTGTCCTCAGGACAACACATGTATATCATGTATGAGGAACTTTATTACACACTACATAGAATATAATAGAGTCTAGTTTGATGGAGGGTGAGAAGAAAGGAATAGTAGGCATTGTTGTTGGGATGGTTGGGATGGAAGGCATCGTGGTCGGGATTGTGGGCAGTGAAGTAGCCGGCAATGGTGGCAGAGTCAATGTAGGAACAGTGGGCATGGTTGGCAGTGTTGGATTGGGCAAAGTTGATGGAATTTGGGTGCTTGGCAGCGGTGGCAGTGTGGGCATTGGCAAGCTTGGGATTGTTGGCATTGTGGGCAAAGGCATACTTGGCAATGGTGGCAATGTGACTTTAGGCAGAGATGGAATTGTAGGCATTGTTTGCAGTAGGTTGCGAGCTGCCAAGCTCATCTGGATGCTTGAAAATGAAAGCATCAAAACCAGAGATAGAACAAAACTAGTATGAAAAGCAGCCATTGCTTTTGAGGATCCTTGAAAGTTGGTTTCTGGAGCTGAATGATATTGTATTGTACTTGAAGATGTACTTTTTGGATTGAAGAGAATAACATCAATTGGTAGGTATTTATAGAGAAGAAATGCTAAAATTGTCAACATGTTTGGAAAGTACAATGTGAGTTTGATGAGATGTGGTTGGGCGAAATGTTGTCAAATGCTCAGTTTGTTCACCTACAACAAATGCAAATGCCGAGTAACCCAAAAACATGACTCATAGCTTATTTGCAGATGTGACTGATGCCAACCATGGTAAAGATATTGCTGCCACTTTTTTATTACAATTTCAAGCAGAGAATGTCGCGAAATATTTTGGTAAGTCTAAGGTCGAATCCATAAAGACCAATATATTCAAACCAATAATTGAGCAACCAAATAAAATAAAGAAAATTATTTTTATTTTTGAAAAGTTGAAGATTTGGAGAAAAATTAATTAGTTGAAAACAGGGCTAAGACATTAAGAATCCTCCCGCAATATATATATATAATATTTAATCTTCAATTTATATAACTCAATTGAGACATAGGCAAAGGTATTCTCAATGGGAATATAAAAACAATTATTTAATATAAAAAAATAATAATTTCAAAAGATTGATTATTTTGATTGATTGATTATGTAAAATTTTAGTTATCTAATTCGTTGAGAATTCTAAACTTCTATTGTACGGGCTTTTCCCATATTAAGCCAAATTACTATCTTAATTTCCAAACTAGGCCTAGTTTGGACGGAATTCCCAAACTAGGCTAAAGCGCTATTACAAATCACGCTTTCACGGTTTGGAACAGAAAATTTGATGAATAGTAAAAGCACTATTACAAAACACGCTTTTAATTAAGAAAGCGTGGTTACAAACCACGCTTTTAAGATAAATTTGTTTTCTGAAGAAAACGTGATTCCAAACCACGCTTTCACTGTGCATAGCTGTTTTCTTAAGAAAACTTTTAAAATATATTAAAATGTGATCAAAATAAAACTTGAGTTTTCTGTAGCTCAAATGATAGTGCATTTGTTTTGCCATGCCTATGCGCAGGTTCAATCCACAGCAACTCCAAACAGGTGCTACCTTTCAAATTAAATTCAACTTTTTTTTTTTTTTCCTTCCACTCACTCTATACTTTATATATTTATTATGTAATTTTTTATCAAAAAAAAGTAAAATGTTTGTTTGGTTAACTAATTTTTTTTTTCTATAAAATACAATTTTTTTCAAAATGTCAACATCATTGTTTAAAAAATATTTAGTGTATTTGGTTTGAGTTTTTTTAGATTTAGTTATTTGAAAATTGAGTTTTTTGATTTTCGTACTTTTTTGTTTTTACTGAATATTTTTAAAATTTTGAACATTTTTTTTAAAACTTTTTTAGATGCACCTTAGTTAGATGTATCTAAAAAGTAAAAAATTTGTGAAAAAATATTTTTAAAAATTAATAAATACATAAAAATACAAAAAATGTACTGAAAAAATATTTTTGTTTTTTTAGTATTTTTTCAGCAAAATATTAATTTTTTCATCAAAATGTACTCAAAAAAAATATGCACAATGAAAGCGTACTCAAAAAAATATTTTTTCAGCAAAATGTATGCTTTTAAAATGTACTAAAATATTTTAAAAGCGTACATTTTTTAATTTTTTCATAAATATATAAAGTACAGAGTGAGTGGAAAAATACAAAAATACAAAAAATGTACTGAAAAAATTAATACAAAATATTAAGTTTTTCAACAAAATGTACTCAAAAAATGTACTCAGAAACAGGATACCAACATAACCGGGCTCTGATACCAAGACCGCGGAAGCAGCAACAAGAATGAAGAACCATGGATTACGAAATCAAAGATGAAACAATTTAAACATAGAATTGGAATGCACAAAACATAATATAATTCAAATCAAAATATTTAATTAAAACACAATTTTAATTCATTACAGAAAATAACTTGCACTTACAATTGTTGTAATCTGCAAGGATCCTGAATAGAAGAACAGAACAAGGTAAATCTCACTCAGCAGAACACTCTTTTCTTTACAAACTAAAAGGTTCAAGAAAATTGGAATCTGCCAAACAATTACAATATATTACAAATATATAGAAAACCAAATTAACTATGCAGCATGTGAGTTGGCTAAATGATGAAAGCAACTGGCAGCATTGAGGACTGAGCAGGGCTGTCGGTTACTTTCGGCTGATTGATTGAAATTAACTATGCAGCATGTGAGTTGGCTAAATGATGAAAGCAGCTGGTAGCATTGAGGACTGAGCAGGGCTGTCGGTTACTTTCGGCTGATTAATTGAAATTAACTATGCAGCATGTGAATAAAGGAATCAGAATAAATATAAATTGACAGCTTTTCTCAAAAGAGTAGTGATTGAAGTCAATTTTATATTTATAAAGAATCCTATGTTGATTATTTCAAGCAAATGGGTCCTGAGCATCATAAAACTCGGGGCGATCATAACGAGTTGATTGGTGGATTCTTACAGTATGCGAACTATCTTGAACTAGACTATTGGGCGGTGCGAGAGATTGTTCATTTTTAATTGGGCTTGATCTACTAGGAGGCGGGCCATTTGAAGCAATTGATCCTTTGGTGGATCCAGGTTGAACAATGAAATTTGGCGAGAGGTTGAATCTTGGGTGAGCTTTGTGATTTGGACTTTGACTTGGGTTGGTCGGAACCCTTGGGACTTTGGACTTTCCTTGGATTTGATCTTTGATGATTTGGGCTTGGAGCCACTAGATGAGGGCTGCCAAGATTGGTGGAGGAAAGTGGTGACTTCCTTGGTGATTCTGTTGGTTGGGTCTCTTGGGCTTCGGGCTTTGACTATTGCGGTGTTGGAGCACATGAATCGGGAGAAATTCCTCATAAACAATTTCAATAATTAGGCACATTGAACTTAGCCCACCATTTAGCAGTGTTGGCGAATAATGATGTTGTCATTAATCCCATAATGCCATTTGAATATCCATGGGATTTTGTACTTGGATATAAAATTGAGCAAGATAGGAAATTGTTTTTGATGAGTAGTAAATGGGTAGCAATGACAAAATAGGCAATTGTTTCATTAAGTGGTAGGGAAGAATATCTGAAATGGGGCCATAATGAGTCCACCATCGAAGAAACCGGTGGGTAATTGATTTGAATTTTTGATCAAAGGAGATGAACCGGAGAGTGACTAAATGACTCATTTTGGTACAAGAACAATTTGAACCAAGCATCAATATAATCATAATAATTATATTGAATAGAATGACCGAGCAAATCTCGAAGCGATTAGGATTGCCCCATTCGCAAGAGAGACAATGTTGTGAATGTAAAGTGAATGGTATAGGATCTTGTAAGCATAGACACGATCTGAATTGGTTTGATCAAAATGGAATGATGGTTGAAGCGAATATCTTTGTAATAAGAGATTTTTCTCTGGAGGTGAAGAAATGAAATGACATCGAGCCAAAATGGAATTGAGCAATTTCATTAATGGTTTGACTTCAGGGTGACTAGGTTCTTTGTAGAACAAGTTAGCAACATGTGATTTGGTGTACTTTCGGTTCGAGAGGGTCGAACTTGGTTAATTGGAAGTGGAGTAATGCTTGGCCCGATTGGCTAGAGGCAAAGGATCATTAGCCAATGCAGATGAAATGTCGGGGCGGTGAATAGTACCAAGAGTATGGTATCTATTAATTATGTCAATGGAAGAGGATGGTTTAATTGACTCGGAGGAGGAGGAACTATGAGTTGATTAGGTTTCTTGGAGGAGTGGACCAAAGCCTTAGAAGGAGGCCTTGGGCGAGACATCTGTTGAATAGGAAACAAAGATTAGCAACGAGAAGAAGATCTAAGTAATTACGGTAATAATGTAAATCATTGTAATAATTATGTCGTAAAACACGGCGAGCTTATGCTATTGGTGATTGATGTATTGGGCTCTTTTAGTAGTTGGCCTAGTGACTTAAGGCGGTTAATCCGACGGTTAACTTGTTTGATCAGGGTTTGGGAATGGATAATTTGGGTTTTAACATAGGAAATATGTGGAGTAGCACTCATCCCTTACCCTCCTGTAAAAATTCTCGGGTAAGAAAATCAGGTAGGGAATTTTGACAACGGTATATAGGTAATATCAAAATCAAAAATACTTAAAATAGATTATAGCGGGCAAAAATCATTTACTAGCAAGATTTTGAACATCTTTTCTAAAACATATTTAGCGATTTGCAATCGACCACGAAGTAAAATTTTTGATTTAAAATATTATCGTGAAATTTTTGAATACATAAAACGATAGATAAAATTTCTTTTTAATAGTACTATAATTTAATTGTGCTTTATTCGGACACGAGAATGAAAGCGAACAATTTGTTCAGATGATAGGGGAGTGACTTTACGAAGGAGTATGTCACCATAACCAATATCAGAAGCATCAGTTTGAATAATTTTGAATGAGTTCCCATTAGGAATACCAAGACAAGGAAGAGACTTGACATATTGTTTAACTTGTTGAACAACGTGATATGAGTAGAAGACCAAGGAGGAGGATTATCCTTTAACCGATCGAACAATGGTTGTGATTTGCCTAAGGTCTTTATAAAATTTAGCAATGTAATTGAGGAACCTAAAACCTTTGTAATTGAGTTTTATCAAGAATTTCATCGAAATTTAGGCGCCAAACTCAATAGAGCGACTAATTGGGAGAATAGTATTATGATGAATATCATAACCTAAAAACCTAACTTTAGTGCGAAATAATTTAATCTTAGGAGCGGATATGACTAGACCATGACTTTTAATAGTATAAAAGAATGCAGTTAAATGTTTCCAATGTTCACGAATTGATTTGGAAAAGATTAATATGTCATCAATGTAAACAATAGAAAAATGACTAAATGGGTTAAAGATATCATTCATTATATTTTGAAATTCACTAGGAGCATTTTTTTAATCCAAATGGCATGACATTCCATTCATATTGGCCAAAAGGTGTATTAAAAGCAGTTTTATATCGATCTTTAGGATGAATTTGAATTTGCCAGAAACCACTTTTTAAATCAAATTTACTAAAAATAACAGCTTGATTAAGTCTTTTAATTAGGTCTTTTTTATTAGGAATAGGATATCTAATCCATTCAAGAACGACATTTAATGGTTTATAATTAATAACTAGGCGAGAACACCTCGTTCTAATTGACATTTTATTAACATAAAAAGCGGACAAGACCATGGTGATTTCTTTGGGACTAATAATTCTATTTTTAACAATTCATTAATTTCCTTTTTACACATTTCTAACAATTCATGATTCATTTGAATAGGCGGGATTTAGTAGGTATTTGTCGTTCATTAAAACCTTTAATATATGGTAAAGTAACTACATGCTTTTTCCTATGCGAGAATCGATGAGGTAAAGTTGAACAAGCAGTTGATTCAAGTTTTAATTTGAAATCATTAATTTGAGAGATGAGAAGCGGGATCGATTAGCTGTTGATCTATTCGTTTGTAATTAATTTCTTCTTTAAGAAAATTAATATCTTTGAGTTAGTCGTTTAATAGTGTGGGTAATAGAACAATCTTGTAATTGATTTAACTCTAATTGTTCGGTGGAAATAAGAATGTAAATGTAAGGATGTCCTAAAACATGAGTAGTAATTCCTTGATAGAAGTAGTAAATGGATATAATAAAGATATAAATGGTGTACCTAAAATAATCCGATCGGTCATATTTTTGACTAAAACAAATGTAGTTTTAAAGCAAACATGATTTTGAGAAACATGTACTTTAGGTAATTTATATCGAATATGCATTTTACTACCATTAGCGAGTTAATTTCTCTTGACATTTGTGATAATATTTAGTAGGAAGTAATCCTTCTTGAATGCAATTTAAATCGACACCGTATCAATTAATGCAACTAATTCTAATTCAAAATCTTCAACAATGATTTTAATTCTTGAATACCATTTTGCATATAAATTTTATTAAGTAAATTTAATCGTTTATCTTCAAGGTTAGTAGCTTGAGATCGATTATCAAATATGAGTTTAGTTGGATCGGTATGATCGAGAATCATGATCGAAATTATGTTGATTCATGAGGTGATTGTGCATTAGGTTGGAAATCATTTAAGTTTTGTTTAAGTTTAAGATTAATAATTTCATTATCTAATTTATTATATTTATTTTGAAGTTCTCTTATTGTTTGATTTATTTGATTGATTTTAAATTGTAAGTCTTGAAGTGTAAATTGATAAGATTTATTTATAATTTTTTCTTAAATTTTAGATAAACTAATGATGGAATTATTAAACCTAGGTTTAGTTTACATTTGAAGCATTAGACCTTTGAGCTTATCAATATATTGTTGGTTTAATTGAGGATCATCTAATTTACTAATTAAATCAATTAAAGCAGATTCTTCTTGACTATGTTTAGGAAGAGCGGCAATTTGTTTAACAGGTTTACAACAAACATCATTACATCCTAAGGTAATTTGATTATCAGAATCAGAATTATCACTATTAGATGGGGAATTGGATGTAGATGGAAGTACAGAAGAGGAACCATTATCAGATTGATTTAATTGGAAGATTTCAAATAACTGAATTTTGGATTCATCATTAATTTGGAGTTGATTGACTCTGTCTTTGAGCTTTTGTTTCTCTTTGCATTTATTAGCATAGTGGCCTTTTTGTCCACAGTTATAACACGTAATATCTTTATTAGATTTTGATCTCGGATGTGATTTAGATTTATGATATTTCTTTTTGGGTTTAGTATAAAATTTGTCATTAGATTTGGAGGGTGAATAAGGCTTCTTGTATTTATGATAATATTTGGATTTATGTTTTGAATGTTTGTGTGATTTCCTACGAGAGGGTGCAATAGGAGGTAGTCCATATTGTTCACAGAAATTTCCTAATTCATATTTAGCTTTATGTTTATCTTTTGTAGCTTTTTGACTAAGTTTTAAATCAATACACATTTTTAAGCCTTCTTTTTGAATAGTGCTAATTATATCACCATATGTTAAATTATCATATTCAATAACACGATGGAGTTGACTAAGAACATCTCTAATTTTGTGAGCAAATAAACTAGGTAATCCATTAATAAATTTTTCGTTCCAGAATGATTTAATACAGTCTTCTCTCAACATAACTCGAGAGGTAAAAACATCTTTATACCATCTAAAATCACTTAAGGTTGGACAAGTAAGATTACTGAGTTGATCATGTATGCGAGAATATATATTAGTTGGGGTACCAATAAAATGTCTAATAATTGTATAAATTAATTCGTTAATACCATCGGGTTGGCAACATCCTAAATTTTCATCAAATATAGGTAATCCTTGATCATCGGTTTGGTTAGCATAGATGATAGAGTCTCGTTGAGTGTCGATTAAATATTTTTCCCACCAAGATTTGGTGACGGTAAAAGCCGATAGTAATTAAATTTACAATTTCAGGTTGAGTATATTGGGGATAATTAGAGATAAGCTATTCGAGACCATAGATAAATGATTTAATTTTTGGAGGAGTTGATCTTCACTAAGACCATCAATATTCCATTCGTATAATTTTTAGCGAGACAGAAAATTGATTATTAACATTATTTTCTTCAAATTGTAAATAGGCGAGTAGGCTTAGTATACCAATTCTTGGTAGTTTGAGGATTAATTTTAGGATAGTGTATTTTCGCAACTTGGAATTGTTGAGCTAAGTTATTAATTTCATTGTCGATGTCGGAAGTAGAATTTGGGTTAATATCAAATTGTTGATTTAGGACGATAATACCTTTATCTTTAGAAGGTGAGGAGTATCGGTCTGCTAATTTGGTAAATAATTTTTCAATGGCTTGGACCGTAGATGATTGATCATTTGTAACTAAATTTGGTTCGGGTAGAACGTTTACTAGGTAGGTTAAGTAAAGGTGCATCTAAAGGTTGTTTAGATGATGAAGTGTGAAACGATTCTAAATTAGTTTCTATTTTATCTAATTGTTTACCAATTGTATTTAAACCTTGGTTAGTATAATTATTTTGTTCAATAACTTTTTGAGTTCATTATCATCGCCGGGTAATTTAAAAAGGAGAATTTGAGAACCTTGTTGATTAAGAATAATTTTCTCTAAGGGAGGATGACTAGAACTAATTGTAGTGGTAGCGAAGTTTTCCATTTATGTTTAGTAATTGTAGTAAGTGTTTTATAATATTTTTCTTCATATTCTAGTAAGGGTAATTCAAAACCATATCGAACCATAAAATTATACCATTCTTGGGAGATTTGAGACATTTGAAGTATATTTAGCATAATAAGCATGGTATTTGGTGCGATTAGCTTTAGATTTAAAATCAATAAGTAATTTATCAAGATTGGGAGTAAATTCCTTTTTAATTGTCAATAATTGTGGATTGACGGTGGTGTAAATTCTTCCATATCGGTTTGAGTCGAGAGTCGGTTGAATGAACTTCTTCATCAAGGAAATGAGTATATGTAGAATAACCAGGTTTACTAATTTGAGAAGTTGAGGAATTATCAATTCCTTTTAATTTTGGATTGATTGTAGGACCTATGGTTGGACCGATATTAAGTTGACTATTTTTTCTAAATAGAGGTGTGGTAAATATTTCATCTTCGTTTCTATTTCGCTAGGGACACTAGATGTACTATGTCTAGAGGGTTGACTACGGTTAAATTTAATATGAGCAGAACCATCATTAAATTGTGCGATATCTTTAATATCTTGTTACGAGGATTGTTCTCGCTTCATGGTCTTGGTATCGAGCCGGTTATGTTGTATCTGTTTCTAAGCTGTTTAGTTTCTTCCAATTAATCGTTTCCATTGTTTATTCAATTAATCTAGTTTTCGGTTCCATCTTAATCACCCACGAGATCGATCATTTATCCACGGTTTTAGTCACCCACTTCCATTTCTTGTCCGGAGTAAGTCCTTAGAGTTAGGCAGTGTGGACATTTAGGATAGGGTCTGTGCTAAACCATTATGGTCTGTGGTAATTTGACAAGAATAGGGTATGTATTAAGAAATCTGTAAAGCGATTAATTAGAAAGAACAATGAGTCGATTATTTAGAAGTAACTCATCAGTCAGTTCTAGGTCAACAACTTTACCTTCCATACCTAATCAATGATTAGTCATTAATGAAGAAGATGTTGAAATACAAAATGATCAATTTAATAGAGATTGGAATATACCAAAATTACAAATCAAAGAAATTTATAGAACAACATTTCTACAGAATGTTTTTAAAGTTGCATTACATGTTAAAACAATTGAACAAGTTTATGCTTTAGAAAAACCTCGAGAAACTTGTCAGTTAGTTGATACTAAATTAATTAAAAGACACAAAGATAATGGTTACAATTTTATTCACATTGGTCTAATTCAAGTTGGTCTTAATCCATTTACACCTGTTGAAAAAAATACTTCTGTTTTATTATGCTTAAGAGATGCTCATTTTCTTAATTATAATGATAGTTTAATGGGAATGATGGAAACTGGTCTTCATAAAGGTCCAGTACATTTTAATTGTTTTCCTGATTTTACTCAGTTTAAGTGATCCAAATATTTTACATGCTTTAACATTAAATATTCAACTACATGGTTCATTCACTAATATGATGGCTAAGACACATAATATTGCTTTAATTTATCGTGTTCACTATAAATGTATGCAAACTAATTTAAATGTTCATGCTCTGCATAAATCACCTAAAGATAAAACTTTACTTATTCAAAGTAGTAGTCATAATGAATCCCATATTAATATTCCTAAAATGATTGAATGGAAAGATATTGATTTACCTGATGAATGGATTACTGTTAATGAAAATTACAAACATAATCAGCAACAATCCTCAGAACAAGATATTAAAGATATCAGACAATTTAATGATGGTTCTGTACATTTTAAAAGCGTACATTTTGCTGAAAAAATATTTTTTGGGTACGCTTTCATTGTACATATTTTTTGAGTACATTTTGCTGAAAAAATTAATATTTTGCTGAAAAAATACTAAAAATACAAAAATATTTTTTCAATACATTTTTTGTATTTTTATGTATTTACTAATTTTTTAAAATATTTTTTCACAAATTTTTTACTTTTTAGATACATTTAACTAAGGTGCATCTAAAAAAGTAAAAAAAAAAATGTTTAAAATTTTATAAATATTCACTAAAAACAAAAAAAAATACGAAAATCAAAAAACTCAGTTTTCAAATAACTAAATTCAAATAACTCAAACCAAATACACTGAATACTTTTTAAACAATTATGTTGACATTTTGAAAAAAATTGTATTTTATAGAAAAAAATTTTAGTTAACCAAACATACATTTTACTTTTTATTGATAAAAAAATTACATAATAAATATATAAAGTATAGAGTGAGTGGAAGGAAAAAAAAAAAAAAAAGAGTTTAATTTAATTTGAAAGGTAGCAACTGTTTGGAGTTGCTGTGCATTGAACCTACGCAGAGGCGTAGCAAAACAAATGCACTACCATTTGAGTTACAAAGAACTCAAATTTTATTTTGATCACATTTTAATATATTTTAAAAGTTTTCTTAAGAAACAGATATGCACAATGAAAGCGTGGTTTGGAACCACGTTTTCTTCAGAAAACAAATTTACCTTAAAAGCGTGGTTTGTAACCACGCTTTCTTAATTAAAAGCGTATTTTGTAATAGCGCTTTCACTATTCATCAAATTTTCTGCTCCAAACAGTGAAAGCGTGATTTGTAATAGCGCTTTAGCCTAGTTTGAGAATTCTGTCAAAACTAGGCCTAGTTTGGAAATTAAGATAGTAATTTGACTTAATATGGGAAACGACAGTGATTGGTAGCTCGAAAGGCATGGCTCGAATTGTGGCTCGAGGGGTCAAAACGGTCATTTTGACCCCTCCTTTTTTTTCTTTTTCTGGTTTTCTGGCGAGCGAAGAAGGGAGAAGAAGGAGAAGAAAAGAAGGGAAGGGGGGAGGAGAGGGAGGGGGAGGAGGAGGGAGGGGAGGGGCCGATAAAATCGGCTGGAGAAGGGAGGTGGAGGAGCAGGTGGCGGGGCGAGCTGCTGCGAGGCGGTGGGCAGCAGCTGACAGTGAGCCACGCTAGCCGGCGGCAGCGATCGGCGACGATCGACGATGGCCGACGATCGTCTTCTCTCTCTCTCTTCCCCTCTGCTTCTCTCTCTCCCTCTCCCTCTCTTTTCTCCTTCTCTCTCTCTTTTTCTTCTTTCGAGCCAAAATCGAGCCTGGTAGCTTCGAGCTACCAGGCATTTTCCTATGGGAAAAGTCCCTCTATTGTGTCCAAAGTGTCTATAATAGAATAAGAGATTATATAGAACAAAAACTTTTCTGAAATAAATAAATTAGTTAATCAAAATAATCTAACATTAAAATCCATGATTAAATTATAAAAATATTTAGAAAGTAATCATTTGGACTTCACCTGTAGCATTAAAAATAAAAGATAATTTAGAACAACATAAAAATAAGATAAAACAAAATGTACTCAATTCTGTTTTTTTAAATGAATGCCCCCTCCCTTTCACCCCTCTGTCACCCAATTAAACTACATGGTGGAGGGATTGGAGGCATTGTTGGAACCATGAGGCTTATCACGGGTCTTATTTCGATAGTACAATTATTTATTTTGTTAAACATTTTATGTATTTCATTCATACAAAAAATTAATCGATCGATAATCGTAACTTATTCAATTTGTTGTGTTTGTCACACAAAAAATAAAATAAATAAATGAATGATTTATTTTTAAAAAGCATAATTGTCATTCATTTTTTTGTAACAAATCGTCGATAAATAAAATAAGTTACGATTATCGAATCGACCTATTTTTTGTGTGGATGAAATACAAAATGTATTCGACAAAATGAGCGATTCATTATCAAGCTCTAATGTGAACTCTAATGATGCGGTATAAAAATAATAAAAATAAATAAATATCACATTACATGGTGGATCCTACCATTAAAGCTCCTTCTAGAGTTTCAAAATTAGAACTCTCAATTATTTTTGCCTTTGGTATTGGCCACCATCATTACATTTTATTTCTCATCTAAAACGAAACAATCTCTTCTTTTCATGCAATATTAAATACTTAGAAAAATTACTAAAAAGAAATTACACAAATATTATATTTAGAACTTATATAATATGAGTAGGGTAAATGTGAATATATTGATCCTTGACCGATCGAACCAAACCGATATGCCACATTTTAAATGGATGTGTGATGGCGAGTAGATAGTTCTTGATTGATTTTTCCAATCTGCCTAGTTTTGGACGGATGGCGGTTGAGGTCCATTTGGTAGCAAATGAGGCCTTAAGCTACGAGCACCCTTAGTAATTTGTAAGACTTTGTGTTTTCAATTTGTTTAGATATTCTGTTTGTGTTTTTCATTGAAAAATAGTTTAAATATTCTGTTGAAAAAGAGTTTTCAACTTGAATATATTTTTTGAATTGAAAAAAATAAATGTATCAGTTATCTATATTTTTTGGTTTTTAAATCTAACTCTAAAAATAATAAATAAAAAAGATGATATATATGCTGGTTGATTTTTATTTTCAAAAACAGATATAGATGTAACAATACAGAGGCATACAATATCTACTACTGCTCTGTTCATGGTTTTGGTGGTTTAAATTGTTTTTATATTTTAAGAACCGCATATTGTAATATTTTATGTAAATGATGTATGCAGTGATTGTAATATGTGGATGAGGCATGCAGTGATTGTAAAATTCTAAAATTTCAAATTCTCTTTCTTTTAATGAGGCATGCAGTGATTGTAATATTTTTTTAAGTCATTGACTGTAATATTTTTTTTTTAAAGAAAGTACATAAGTTGAATTATGTTGAAAATTTATAAAATTTTAAACCGCCAAACCAATTCACATCCATCCACCAATCCGCTCAATCCACATTCGTCGAATTGGCGGATAAATACTAATTAATTTTTTTCAATCTATCAATCTAACGAACAGATGACGAATTGAAAGTTTCGTGATCGTAACCGGCTTGTCCACCCCTAAATGTGAGTAAGTAGACGTTTCTTTTACCATGGGCATGCTAATCGTGCAAAGCACAATGGCACACCACTAATATGTAGGCCACCTCTCTATCTCTCTCTCTCTCTCTCTCTCTCTCTCTCTCTATATATATATATATATACACTTGTGGAAAAAAGCTCTCCTGCAAGGCATAGTATGAGTCTAATGTTTTATTGAGTTTACTAAATGAAATAAAATAATATGGCATTTTTTAAAAAATATTTATTTTATAGTTGATTCATTCCAAAAATAATAAAAATATATTGTAAAAGAAATGATAATTATTCCATAAGACAATGAAAAAATAATCATTTTATTCCATTGTATTTCATTCCATCTTACTGCCTAAACTTTTTCTCCAAAAATAAGATTAGTTTCATATAAAATTGAATAGAATCAACGATTAAATATATGATAGAAAATTTAATTTCTATTATAAAGTATAATTATAGAATAAATAGATGAGATGAAATTTTAGTTCGAATGAGTGGATTTTTATTTTATTTTATTGGGATGGAATAATCGAATGGTGATATTATCGTCAATGATCATATGGTATTACCGTTAAACCTTGATTTCATTTCATTTGTAAACAATTATTTTTAGACTGCAAGGAAAGGGTTATTTTGTAATAAATATATATTTCAAAAATGCAAATCATATAACAAATTATTTTGTTTGGTTTGATTTTTAAATATTACTTTTTGAATTTTCGTTTGTTTTAATAATTTTTTCATATTTTATTCAAATTATTTTTTTACAATTATTTTGTTTGTTTATTACATTAAATTAAAAATTCTAATAATGAATACTTGTAATTTCTAATCTTGTAGGGATATTTCATATTTTAAACAAATCTCAAGAATGTATTTATGCTTGATCCAAAATCAAAATATTTATGTATCATAAGCGATCAAGAGTCTTTACATTATTACAAAAATCCTTGACCAAATTAGTACCACCAATATTGGTAAATATTACCAAAGGAAAGGATAAAATGGGAAAGTCAAATTATAGGTTACCATTAGTAAATTATACAAAATCAAAGAAAAATTCTATTTTTACACACCAAATTATCTCTATGTACATCTTTTCTCAATCCACGCATTTAGCAATTTGATTTTTACTTCTTTATCTCAGTCTACATAATTCATATTCCAAATATACCATCACCTTCTCTGTGTACATCATCTCCTTCCATCATTTCTCACTCCAAAAACCTTAACCCTAACTACACCAGTTACCGATGATAGCAGCAACGGTAGCAGTAACGGCAGCGACGACATCAACCACCGCCCATTTCCAGCCTGTCAGCCATTCTCACACCCCTCACGCTATCATCATCCCTATCGCGATAATCAACGGTCGCCATCACCTCCATCGCAATCATTACTAGTTGCCGTCACCTTCATCGCAATCATCCCCAATCACTATCACATCTGCGATCCACATCTCCACCCCTTCTCTAGTCTTCTCCACCCCCTTCTCGGTCCTCTCTACCTCCTCCATCGCGACGCAACCTCTCTCATTCACCATGATCGATCGATCGATTGATCAATTAACAGAGAAAAAAAAAAAAGAGACAGAGAGAGATTCAATGGTTAATGGTTGAACAAACCCTATAGATTTGATAGTTAATATCTGTACATACTCAATTGGTTCAACGATTGATATCCGAACGGTGGCGATCTGTTTGGCACTAGTTGTCCGAATGGTTGCGATTTCTCCGGCGATCTACAGAGAAGGAAAAAAGACGAAATGAGAAGGTTAGAGACTGAAAGAAGTGTAGAAAGTGAAAGGAAATGCTATGTATGGATAATGTTTGGGCATGAGAGGCGATGTCCGACGGTTGTCGACGATGAAAATCTGGTAAGATGGTGGTGGATAAGATATGTCTGAAGAAATTGTGAGATGTGTGGGTGAGATGGTAATTTTGTTAAAAGATAAAATTGTGATTCTGAAAAAATTCATTAAGTGTGTGGAGTAAGGAAACTTTGTGTGTGGAAATAGAATTTCCCAAAATCAAAGGAAAAAATAGGGAGAAAATAACCTTAGGGGTGTATTTGTAATTTCCAAAATCAAAATATCTATATTTCATAATTGACCAGGAATCTTTACATAATTGCTAAAAAATCTTCATCCAAATTAGTACACCCAAAATTGGTAAATAATACAAAATAAAAGGACAAAATGGAAAACCTAAAATGCAAGCCTCTAATAGTAAATAATTCCAAACCAAAGGGTAAAATAAAAAAATAAAAAAAAATTGTGAGTCATATATATATATGTATATAGAGATATAGAAGAAGGGGCCTTATAAAGAATTTAAAAATAAATAAAATCTTACCCATTAAAGACTCGTATAATTAAATTAGAGATTTTGCCTAATGATATAGCTACCTTATGGTGTAAGATTGCAATTTTAAATCATATGAAAAGGAGTTTGATAGATTCAGTTATGTTTGTAAGAACATGTTACGTTAGATAAGATTAACATACATAAGACTGTTAATTATGGAAGTATTAATCCAATTGGATTGTATATCTTATCATTTTTTCGATCAACTTTTATAATTATGAAAAGGAATTGAAAAAAGAAATATTGTTGAAAAGTCCAATCTAAGTAGGGAATAATGCATTAGGTTCAGTTGATATTTTTTGTTAGTGAGAGGTCTACCCTTTATGAAATAGTTTTATGAGAAGTCCTTTGCTATTTTGAAGGAGCTTTTATTTCAATTTTATCCCTTATTTATTTGTTGAATTTTTTTTTTTGACTATTTGTTTAAATATTTGTTTATTTGTTTTATTATTTGACTATCTGTTTCAATTTTTTTCCTTATCTGTTCAAATATTTGTCCAAATTTTATTATTTATTCAATTTTTTCTTGAATTCTATCTCTTGAAATTTTATCTGCTCAATTTTTAATATTTTTTTTCTATCTGTTGAAATACCAAGCCAAACCAAATCCTATCTGTTCAAATAGATAGCCAAACCAAACCTTATCTCATTGCAACACCAAGCTAAATCAAACCTTATTTATTCAAATCTCTCTCTCTCTCTCTCTCTCTCTCTCTCTCTCTCTATTCAATATAAGAAAAAAAATTTAATCTATTGCAAATATATGTTTCATCATTATCTATAATAAAAACATCATCATCATCATCAACAACAACAATAATAAGAAGAATAAAAAATCTGAAACAAATTAAAATTCAACAACAACAACTAAAAATAAATAAATAAATCTGAACTGATTAAAATTGTAATGTTCAAGCATAAGTTGAGGCCAAGTTCAAGTAGATCTGATGCCGATGATGTTCTCAACATAACCTAAAGAACTTCAAATCAGAAAAAAAAAAAGTCACAGATCAAGTTTTAGATCAAAAAATAAATTATCAAAATGCGGATCAAATAAGAGAAACATACCAAAGACGTAGATCTAAGATAGAATGAAGTAGATCTGGGGGTTTAAGGAGCTAAAATATGAGGAAATGGAGTTCAGAGGCTTTTTCTCTTGGCTACGACGACGACGAATGTCTCCCCAAAACTTACCGTATACTTTCCAATCTTTTGTTTTCATCGTTGTCTTATGGGGGCTGCAATGGCTCGTTTGGGGCTAAAATTTTGGAAAAATTAGCGAGGAAGAGGAAGATGTAGCGGCAGAGAGAGCAAGTGGAATAGGTGTCAAGCCAAGTGTTGGCGTATTTGATAGGCAGATGCTTCAGATTGGTAACCGTAGTGTGGAATCGTTGTCAGAGACAGCGACAACGGAGAAAGTAGTATGAAGAAAAAGCGGTGAGGTGAAATGGAGAGAGAGAAAGAGAGAGAGAGAGAGAGAGAGCGAGAGGTTTAGTTAGGGTTTGGTTTGGGAAACACCATAATGGGTAGTTTTGTCATTTTGTAAAAGTGTGTCCTTGTGGACAAAGTATTCTAAAATGTGGACTTTTAGACAAAGAAAATTCCAAATTAGATTTATAGATCAAGTGCCCTTGATAAAATCCTATCAATTTTGTAATTTAACTAATTAGTCCAAATTTCTTTTAGTCTATCATTTTGTATTCCACTCACCTTTGGGATTCAGTTGGTTCCCTATCTGAGGGATATTATGTATGGATGGATTATTAGTCTGAACCCTAATTTTCTTCACCATAATTATGTATTTTGTTAGATTATTAATCCAATCCCAAGGCCATATCTGCCCAAACAAACATAGTCTTTGTGTTTTTCTACCTCCACCCCATTTGTTTCAACATACAATATTTTCTCCAGAGAAACTATTTTCTTGTGTTTTGTTGGACTTTTAAAACTAATGTATTAATAATTGTATTAGTATAGTTGTGTGTGTAAAAATATGACCATACAACCAATTAAGATCTTTTGAATATCAAGGAACAAAGTCGATGAAATTTGAGATATATCCATCGAGAAATATGCCTACAAGACCGAAAATAGTACCTGTCCTGATTAGTTGTCAACTAAGAGGGTAATTTGATGATAAAGTCAATAACGAAAGTGGTCAAATAAAACTAGAAGGCACAAATTTACACATACCTATGATTCTAGAGGTGAATACCTTCATATAGTGTTCTTTTCCACCTCCTAAAGGTCCATTCCTTATAAATCATGTTCCTTCTAGGAACTATACATTATCTAGGATTTCTCTCCTCTAGTTGGGTTAGGATTAGCCTTTCAAAAGAGTCCTAACTACACCTAACTTACAAGTCATTCATTTACAATGACTCATATTCGTGCCAAATATCTCATCTTAGGTATTGTCCGCCATCAAGTCACAAACTATCATAGTGCCACATAGTACCTCAACCCGAGATCATGCCATGTGGCCAAACTCAAAATTATGTTCCCACAATAGTGACAGGGGGGGTGATGGTGGGGTGGATGTAATGGTTGTAGTAATAGTAAGGAGGGAAATAGAGGTGATGACAGTAGCAATGACAGTACGGTAGTAATGGTGTGTTGGTAGGATGGTGGTGGTGATTGTGATGGCAACCATGGTGTGTGGGTGAATGTGATGGTGGTGTATTGGCATTAGTAAGATTTTACTCTAGAAAACGTTTTCTACCCTTTAAGAATGAAAATATTTTCTTCTCGTATTGCCTTACTTCTCATTGACCATGAAAAAGAAAATTCATTAACTTATATTTTTGTTGTACTAGACGGCAAAAAATCGATAAACATTATATGGCCCAAACAAACGTAGCGTTATTAGTGACATGTTTTAAAAACAAAGGAACAAAAAACATATTTTTCTATAAACTCATATGATCTCAACTAATCACAAGCCTAAATGAAGAGTTGGCTGAGCAGTAAAAACTTGTCACGACCCAAACCCGCCCCTATGGGTTTAGCACGTAATCGCCGATGTCTGTGATTATCAAAGGCACCTTATGAGAGAAACGATGTCTGATACAGGCATGGCGGAAGCCAATACAGTAATTAAACAAAATCCAATGAGCTGTGACAGTCTGTATGCAAAAAGACTTTTCATACATATGTACAATTAGTGCAAAACAGTATATACAACATTTACAGTCGTTCAGGACAAGGACTTAGTCCCTATTTAAACAGTACGGTAACAGTGTTATCGGTCTATACAATAACGCAAAACAGATATAGAGACAGATGGGGGAAATTAAAACACCCCTAAGCCATAGCTTGGCAGGCTCAGAACCTCACAGTGAGACACAGTGGTTGGCTTGACAAAAAGAGGAGTCTAACCCAAGCACCTAGCTTCGGTCTGGTGCCTGAACACCTACATATATATATAAACAGTGAGCTAAAGCCCAGTGAATAACATAATGCGTAAAGAGGTTAAGAATGGATGTCCTTACAGTAATGAAAACAGTTCATTGATTGATATACTTATTATTGTCATAACGATGCGTATGTGGTACATCCATTAGCATAGCAAGACGATGTAAGAGGTCTTAAAAGATCGAACAAGTAAATGATGGCCATCAATCGATGTGATAGTGGTTCCAACAAGAAACCGACAGAGATCTCTATAACGATAAAGATGTGATAATTGCTATGGATACCACAATACAGTTCAGAATATAGGACATACATTCATTCGATTAACAGTATCAGTTCAGAAAACAGTTCAGTTAAATAGTCAGAAATATTTACAGTTGAACATATCTTTACACAATTGTTACTCACAGAGTTCTGGGCTTCAATTAAGCTAGAGCGCATTCCAGATGCTAACCTTACACAGTTTACAGGATGAACACACACTAAGTTATACAGTTGGGAAACAATAACTTAATCCCTAATTTGCCTCAGTGTGGTTCTAAGTCAGTATCCTCATTAAGATGCCTTAACCATGCCCTAGGAATGCCTATGATGGAAAGAGAATGCAAGGTTGCAGTTAGAAACACTTTTCAAAATTTTCAGAAAACAGGGGTCTCGCTCGAGCGTGGCTTTCTACGCTCGAGCGGATATGCAGAAAAAGGATCTCCGCTCGAGCGTGACTTACGTCACTCGAGTAGGTTGCAAGCTACAGTGAAAAATACTGGATGCTCAAAATTCACGCTTGACGGGCGCACGACCCTCGCTCGAGCGTGAGACACAAGTCCTCACTCAAGCGGACTGTAAGCTCATGCAAAGTACTGGATGCACGCATTTCACGCTCGAGCGTCACTTTACTCGCTCCAGCAGAAAGCATGATCACAGAGTGTACGCTCGAGCGTGGAGTTCCTCGCTTGAGCGTGGGTCCAAAATCTGAAAATTCCAAACTTGAACCTCAAGCCCAAAACCAAGTTCAAATGTACTAAATTTGATCCTCTTGGGTTAAATTTCTGGAAAACATTTGTAAATACATAGAATAACATGTTTCAAAACTCAATTTGTAAAATCAAAGCCCAATGTTAGTTTAATTAAATCCAAATTCAAACCAATTTTCATGAACATGATGAACATGGAACACGCATGGATTTAAACACTTCAAAGCTTCAAATGCTAGCTCAAATGAGCCAATTCTTTCTAAAACCAAGATAAAAACATGAACTCTAACAATAATATAAGCATGCATGCACCAAATTCTATGTAATCAACCTCAAAATGCAACAATGTAGACATGCGTGCATGATATATGCTATAGTTCAACATTAAGGGACCAATTCATGACTTAGCTCTCCAAAATGACAAGAACCATGCAAGAATCAACTTAAAGACACAATTAAGAGGTTGAATTCCTTACCTAAGTCTTCAATTTAAGGTATAGAGATTCTATTCTTGAAATCTTCCTACAATTTCCCAAGTCTCCAAGCAAATATGAGATGAAATCAAGCTCTCTCTCTATCTCTCCTCTAGTCGGCTATAGCAAAGGAATTGGTTGAGGAAATGTTTTGTTTTGAATGTAGGAAGGCTCAAATAGGTTTAGGTAGTGGGCCACTAGTGTGGCAAAATGGTAATTTAAGCCAACAATGCAATCTAGCTTATTTTAATCTAATTTAATCATACCAAATCAGTTTTCAGATAATTACACCATAAAATCACATAAATCTCAACTAGCATAAAACAAAAATCAATTTCCGGTTAATTGCCGATAAGGCCTTTAATTTGCGATTTAATGCATAAAATATGAAACAGATAGTTTACCAAGCGAGCAGATAGACATGCAATTAAGCAGATATATTGATCAATTAGGTTCAGATTTGATCAATCTATTCAAGATTTGATTGATTCCATTACTTATCATAATCAGTCTCAGTTTAGCAGTAATTAGTATTGTTATCAGTAATCAGTAGTGAGGGTTATTACAAAACTAATAAGATTTCAAAATCTTGAGTTCGAGTCACCTAAAGAGACTATAGAAATTTGTCTGGTCGTTAACTTTAAGGCACTAGTTTCACTAATTTATTCACTTAACTAAGTTTGTCAACAATTGCTTCAAAACTTGACGAGACATCATTTGGCTTCTAACTAAAAATGTTATATTTTTGTAATTTTTTTCTTGATTTTTTAAAATTTGTGTTATTATTATTATTATTATTTTACTTTTCATGTCCATCTAGTAAAGAAGAATTCAAAAACTAAAATAAAAAAAAATAAAAAAAATTGAAAAAAATCCAAGAAAACTCACCTACTTTTTTTACTATTTTTTTTAGTGGATTTTTTTTTTAAAAATTTAATTTATTTTTAATTTTGTGGTTCATCAAAAAGTCGAAAACATTTTGAATAAAATTTTAAAAAATTCATTAAAGATGAAAAAAGTCATTAAAAAATAAATTTTGAAGACCTATATTCTTATGAATTTTTTAAATTTTGTCACTATAAATTTTTTTTTTTTGGACTTTTCTAGATAACCTTTTAGCGACAATTTATATGATAATTGAAATTAGTCTCCTAAAATTTTTTTCAATAAAATTTTACTTTTAGTGACAAAAAAGTTTGATTTTTAAAACTCTTATATGTTAGAATGATAAATGAAATACAAGTTATCTTTTTTCTCTCTACAAATCTCTCCTCACATTTTTATCTAGCTTAAATGTTGTGAAATACATGTGACATGAAAGGAAAAAAAATTGAAACTCCTAAAACATTTCTTTTAACTTATCTGTGATGACATGACAAATTATATGTCAATTTTTAATTTGTTACAAATTCAACTACAACGCTTAATTTAATCTCAAGAAATTGACCTAGTAGTGAAAGCATGATCTCAATCAAATTAATCTCAAGTTTAAAACCTCCGAAATACAAATAATTTCTTAAAACCCATCCACATGGCTTTAGTGGGTGTCGTAAAGATAACCAGCGGAATCCCAAGCAAGAAATGTGCATGTTGATCTCTCTTTTGTCACTACCAATTTTTATTTTATTTTTAAATCTTATATTAGTTTGCTAATACTTTCTTGGCAGTATAAAAAGTGTTATTATCCTATGCGTAAACTTTTTTTAATCTCTAGTTAACTAATTCTTTTTATGGAAGTGAAAAGCTAATCATAATCATCACAAATGCACTTTATTCTATTTCTCTTTAGTAAAATGCTTTGCTTGATGCTTCATTGGCAAACGCTTTATTCTATTTCTCTTTTCTTTTCCATTTTTTTTCTGAAGGAAAACTTATTCTATTTCTCTTTAATAAAATGCATTGCTTAATATACGCTTTATTTGTTTTGACCAAAATGAAAATAAAAAATTTAGGCATTGTTTAGTTACAATTCTTAAAAAATACTTTTAAACAGGTTTTTGTTTGTCTTTACTGAATTTTTAAAAATATTTTATTCATTTTTTTTATTTTATAAATATATCAAGATTAGATGCATGTAAAAAGTAAAAAAAGATTAACTAAAATATGAAAAAAAATATCAATAAAAATAAATGAAAACTTGAACAAAAATTCACATAGATTTTTGTTTAAATTTTTATCTATTTTTGATTAAATTTTTTTTTAAAATTTTAGCCAATTTATTTTCTTTTTAGATGCATCTTGATTTGATGCACCTAAAAACAAACAAACAATTGATTAAAATATTAAACAAAATCGCTACAAATAAACGAAAACTCATATAAAAAAGTTTTTGAAAAATCAAACAAAACGGACAGTTAGATTTTTTTTTTAAAGAAAATATTTTTTTATATTTAGTTATGTCATGTTAATAATCACATTAGTAGTGGTAATGTGGTAATAGTAAGGTAAAGGTGGTGATAGTGGAGGTAGTGGTATGGTGGAGATAGTGATAGTGGTGGCGGTAGTGGCTGTGGGGGTTTATGGTGATAGTGTGGTAACATTGGTAAATCTCAAGTGGTTAGTATGGTGGTTAAGGTTTAGGACTTAGGGTGTGCTCCCTAAGGTCTTAAAATTGAAACCACGTAGTTGCAAACAATTTATTGGAGTTAATTTATACAGGACTTTTGTCTTGACTTTAATTAGAACCCCTATAAGTGGACGGTAGAATTAGTTTTTGGGATTAGTCGGTCTAATGAATTGGATACCAAATTATTAAAGAAAAAAAAATGTGGTAACATCAGTAAGATTTTAGTTAACATCACTAAAATCTTACCACATCTTTAAATGTGAAAAACATTTTCACCCAAATATTAGACTAGTTTTTCATTGATTATGAAAAATATTTTAAATTAACTTTCATTTTTAATTAGAAAAATGTTTCATCCACAATTTTTCCTCTCCCAAACCCTCCCAAACATCGTGGAGAAAATTTTGAAAAGTTAACTCACATTCAAATATTTTATCAAAATTCTCCTTACATATATTTTGTCTTGTCACCTCATTAAGAGAATTATAAAAGAAAAATTATATAGATATAGCACAGTTGAATTAACTATACCAAACATTAAAAATGTGAAAAAACATTTTTCTACCCAAACAAATTGAGGGATAGCTTTAACTAAAGGAATTAGCCTATGACAACTTATAAATGGCCATTTTTGTTCATCACATCTTTTTCATATGCATTGCTTGACATATTTTTCATTACAAAACTCATACAGATATTGTGTAAAATATTTAATTATTCATTTGAGTCCCTACCTTTTTTTATATTTCTGTCCTATGATATGAGAGAGAAGCTGCATTCTTATTCTACTAATTATTTTTTTGGGAGTGAAAAAGTAATCATATATGTGCTTTTTTATGTTTGGTAAAGTGCATTGCTTCACATACTTACTAACTAGGAGTCTGATAGCATCAGCGTATGAAAAATTATATATATATATATATGACAATTTTCGTTCACATCCTTGACCATATATACAACATAATTATTTCAAGTATGCAATACAGTTGTGAAAATGGTAAGCCGCTGTGATGTTTACAAAGCAGCATCAGAGAAGAAACCAGTGTCACTTCAAATCTTCTGCAACTTCTATAGAGAAAATGAAGGCTCGACACCAATAGACGAACGCGGCAATACTGTCCTCCATATCCTTTCCGTCCATGGCAAGACGGTTGCCATTAGAGAGCTTGATAAGCAGGCCCTACTTTCCACTGAACACCTCAAGAAATGTAATGTCAATGGCCAAATTGCTCTGCATGAAGCTGCGAGATTTGGTCACAAGGAAATCGCAGAAATAATGCTCAAAAAGGAAGGAGATGGAGGAGATCTAAACCTAATTCTTGCGCGCAATGAATTAGGAGAGACGCCCATTCACCTTCCTGCTCCATTTGGAAAGAAAGACGTTTTCAATTTTCTAGAAACAAAAATAAATGATGATCAGTTGATGAGATTGAGGACCGGAGATGGCTGCACTGTTCTCCATGCTGCCGTGAACGGAGAATATTACAGTAAATTTGTATTATTTATATTTGTTATGAAAGTAGTGAGAAAAGAGAGAAAAGAAATTCTATATTGAATTGAATGAATAATATAATAGGAGAAGCCTGTATATATAGGCAGAAAGGAAATCTAGATAGGTACAGAAAAAATAGAGATAAGTATAGAATGAAATAGAGATTAAGAGAGATACAATACAAATAGATAAAATACATCTATAATAATATACAGTTAACACCCCCCCCCCCCCAAGCTCAAGGTGGTAAGTCAGATATCAATTTGAGCTTGGAGAGGAGATCAGAAAAGCGGCCTGGAAGATGAGTTTTGGTGAAGAGGTCGACGGTCTGATCAGTAGAGGTAACAAAGAGAAGTCGAACATGGCCACTAATAACATGCTGTCGTATGAAGTGGCAATCAATCTCAATATGCTTGATGCGATCATGGAAGACATCGTTATGGGCAATTTGAATAGCACTTTGATTGTCATAATAAAGATTAGTGGCAGCTGAATGAGAAACACCCATGTCAGAAAGAAGCCAACGAAGCTACACAAGCTCCTAAGTAGTGTCTGCAAGAGCACGATACTCAGCTTCGGTACTAGAACAAGCAACAAGGGGTTGCTTCTTGCGACGCCAGGAAATGAGAAAGGTTCCCAAGAAGAAGCGAACTTCGGAATGGAACGACGATCGGTAGGATCCCCTGCCCAATTAGCATCAGAAAAGGCATGCAGTTGTAGAGAAGAGTGAGGGGAATAGTGAAGACCATGAAACAAAGTTCCTTTGAAATAGCGCAAAATGCGAACAAGAGCAGCATAGTGTAGAGAGCGAGGAGCAGTCATAAATTGACTGACAATGTGAACAGCATAAGCAATATCTAGATGAGTAACTATGAGATAGACAAGACTACCAACTAACTGACGATATAAAGTTGCATCTGACAATAGGGGGCCATCAAGAGGTGTAAGACGAGTCTGAGGATCAACTGGAGTAGTGATAGTCTTGCAATCGGAAAGGTTAGCACGAGCCAAAAGATTAGAAGTATACTTGGCCTGAGTAAGAAAATAACCAGAGGAATCTTGAGAAATTTCCAAGTCAAGGAAGTAGCTAAGTGCACCCAAATCTTTCATTTCAAACTGGCGATGGAGAAACTGTTTGAGACTAGAAATACCCACTGTGTCATCTCCAGTGATAATCATATCATCCACATAGAGGAGAACGAGAATAGTACCGCGCTCTGTCTTACGAATAAACAAGGCAGAATCATGGGCACTGGAAGAAAAACCAAAGTCACGAATGGTGGAGTTGAATTTGGCAAACTAGGCACGTGGAGCTTGTTTCAAACCATATAAAGCACAGCAGAGTTTGCAAACCTTGTTTGAGGGAATAGAAGAACTAGGAGGAGGTTACATATAAACTTCCTCAGTGAGATCACCATTGAGAAATGCATTCTTGACATCCATCTGAGAAAGGTGCCAGTGGCGAGCAGCAGCAACAGCAAGTAAGCTGCGAACTGAAGTAAGACGGGCAACAGGAGCAAATGTTTCCTCATAGTCAATCCCATATTCTTGACTAAATCCCCGGGCGACAAGGCGAGCTTTGTAACGCTCAATGGAACCATCAGAATGAGTTTTGATCTTGTAAACCCATTTGCAACTAACAGTATGCTTGCCAAGAGGAAGATCAACCACATCCCAGGTATGAGTTTGATCAAAAGCCTGCACTTCATCAGCCATAACTTGTTGCCAAAGAAGGTTAGAAGAAGCTTCTTGATAAGAAGTAGGTTCATGAGAGCAAAAAGCAGTGGAACCAACAATATAATCATGGAGAATAACAGAAGGTTGCCTTACCTGGGTAGAATGACGCTCAAGTGGAGGAGGAACCTCAATGGCAATAGGTTCTGGAGGAACCTCCACCGGAGCCGAAAAAGGCGTAGGGCCATCGGTGATCACGGGATCCTCGGGATAGATGATAGGCGTGGTAATTTGTGGAAGTATGGGGCGAGAATGCATCAAAGTCATTAGAAAACAAATCTATAGAAATATCAATGAAGACCGGTGAGTGGGTGGACTGTGGTAGATGAAACTTGGAAAGAATGGAGAACATTTTGTGTTCCCAGAAGACCACATGACGAGAAATACGAAGACACCTGGAGATAGGATCCCAACAACGATACCCTTTATGTTCGATACCATACCCCAGAAAACAACAAAGACGAGAATGAGGTTTTAGTTTAGTGTGTTCATGAGGCTGAAGTAGAACAAAACAAGCAGAACCAAAAACTTTAAGAGTGGTATAATCAGGAGAAGAACCATACGAACGCTCGTAAGGAGTTGTGCTAGCTATTACAGGGGTAGGGACTCGATTGATGATATGGATGGCAGTGAGGGCAACTTCCTTCCAAAATTTTTCAGGACAAGAAGAAGAAATGAGAAGAGCTCGAGTAGTGTCTAGAATATAACGGTGCTTTATTTTGGCTTGTCCATTTTGTTGGGAAGTGCCTGCACAAGACCGATGAGAAAGAGTACTATGAGCCTGAAGAAAAGAAATAAAATCAGAATCCAAGTACTCCTTAGCATTATCAGAACGAAAAAAGCTTAATAGTACAAAAGCGAGTGTGGACCATAGCGGAGAAATCATAGTAAATCTGTTTAAGTTCGAGCGATTTTTAAAAAGAAAAACCAAAGTATAGCGAGAAAAATCATCAACAAAAATCACAAAATATCTAGACCCCCATGGTAGATGTGGGGAAGGTCCCCAAATATCTGAATGCACAAGATCAAAAGGAGCAATAAAATAGAATTACTTTTATTAAAAGGTAATACAGGTTGTTTAGTAATTTGACAAGATAAACAATCGACATCGTCAAGACAGACACGACCTAACTGACCACTAGAAACTAAATTTTTTAAACGACTAAAAGAGACATGTTCTAAACGACAATGCCAAAGATGAAAAGGAGACATAGTAGATGCAGCAGCAACAAGAGATGATTTGTGCGGACTGCAAAGATGGATAAGCTCGAATAAACGTCCATGCTTACGGCCTATCCCAAGAATCTGTCTCGTCTGAGGGTCCTACACCAAACAACTATTAGCAGAAAAGGTAATAGTTAGACCAAGTTCACATAACTGACCAACAGAGATAAGGTTCACTCACTACAAGAAGTTTCACTTTTGGCGACTAAATTTTTAGTCGCCAAAAGTCATATTTTAGTCGCCAATGCTCTTTAGCAACTAAATTTTTTGGTCGGGAAATTTGTAGCCAAAGAGTAGTCGGGAAATATAATTGCCGACTAAACCTAATTTAGTCGCCAAATGTACTCATTTGGCGACTAAATATTTAGTCGCTAATAGGTTTGAAAATTAATTAAATAAATACATTTTTGCCGACTAATTTTTTTGTCGCCAAAAGCTAATTATTTAGTGGCCAAAAACTTTTTAGCTACTAAATTTTTTAGTCGCTAAAAGCAAATACTAGTGTTTTGGCTACTAAAATTTTAGTCGTCTAAAGTCAATCTTTTTTTGCTACTAAAATTTTAGTCGCCAAATACTATTTCTTTCGGCTAGTAAAAATTTAGTTGCCTAAACTATGACATTTTTGGCTACTAAATTTTTAGTCTCCAAAAGTCATATTTATTCTTCAACTTTTGCTTTTAGCTACAAAATATTTTAGTCTCCAAATGTTTGATTTTCTTTTGGCTACAAAACTTTTAGTAGCCAAAGGTTTGATTTTCTTTTGGCTACAAAACATTTAGTAACCAAAAGGTTGTTTTTCCTTTGCCTATAAAAAATTTAGTAGCCAAATGTTTGATTTTCTTTTGGCTACAAAACTTTTAGTAGCCAAATTTTTTTTTTCCTTTTTATTAGCTACAAAATGTTTAGTCGGCAAAAACATGATATTATGTTTTATTGTTAATATTATAATGTGTCCATAACCTGTCTGTATTCCATTCAACCTGTAATACGTATATAAATAAAATGATACATAAATTATCAATCATTCCACAATCTGCATTCGTATACAAAAAATAAATTACTTTAACTGTCCAAGTACATACAAACGAATTATTGTCCAAACTAAAATAATAATTCCATACAACATATACAATCATACAAAAAGTAAAGCCCTCCATATACAAAAATTACATTTACTATACCATGTCAAATGACCATTTGGCATGGTACAAATTACCATCGTAATCTGTACCACGGCAAAAGGCGATGTATGTACCAAGCCAAAAATACATCTATGCACCACGACAAAAAATCAATTTAGTGGACGGCGTCAAAAGGTGATCTATCTACCATGCCAATAATTATCTGTTCGCTGCCAATAGTTTTATGTATCAGGAATAGTTAACTGCACAAAAGCTGGAGACGACAAAAATATTATATTACTTCTATACAAAAGTACAATTTCTTCTCCATACACAAACATATCTCTGCAAGTCCACGCAGCGAAGTCATCTACAAAAAACAAAAAAAAAAAAAAAAAATTAGAATTGGACCCAAAAATGCCCAACTTCATGAATGAATTTGGGAACAAGTGACAAATAAAAATAAGTGAGAAGCAAAATTAGAACATGTGATAAAAATAATAACACACGTGTGTGATAAAAATAATAACATGTATGTCAATGTCATTTCAGAGAGGATATTAGAACATGTGATAAAAATAATAACACACGTGTGTACGTTCACAAAATTAGCAAGTTTCAAACATTTCGTCAGTTGTCACAAGTCCTATTTGTAATGGAAAAGCTGCCCGCGAGAGTTAGACGGAGGTTCGGGGGATGTTTTGAAGTTTCACCCCCGAAACGCCCTTTTCCAACTAAGTTTTGGGCGTATTCGTCTCTAAATCCCAACTTACGGGTGCGAATAATATTCCGTCAGTTGTCACAAGTCCTATTTGGTATGGGGAACCTACCCGTGTTGGCCAAACGGAGGTTTGGGGGCTGTTTTGAATTTTTGCCTCCGAAACGCCATTTTTCGACTAAGTTTTGGACGTATTTGGCTCTAAATCCCAACCTATAGGTCCGAATAACATTCCGTTAATTGTCACAAGTCCTATTTGGCATGGGAAAGCTACCCGTGTCGGCCAAACGAAGGTTCGGGGGCTGTTTTGAATTTTTTCCCTTGAAATGCCCTTTTTTGACTAAGTTTTTGGCGTATTCGTCTCTAAATCCCAACCTATAGGTTCGAATAACATTTCGTTAGTTGTCACAAGTCATATTTGGCATGGGAAAACTGTTCGTTTTGGCCACACGGAGGTTCGGGGGCTATTTTGAATTTTCGCCCCCGAAACGCCATTTTCCGACTAAGTTTTGGACGTATTCAGCTCTAAATCCCAACCTATAGGTCCGAATTACGTTCCGTCAATTCCCACAAGTCCTATTTGTCAATATTCGGCGATTAAAATGTAATATACAGATTAAAAATGCATTATGTTGCAGTAAATTCGAAGGCAAGATTCTTAAAAATTCACAGCGTTTCCCCACTCCAATTACCACTTGAAGAACCAAAAACCACCTTAATGGATGATGATACTTTAAAACAAAATATTAAAGACCACTTCATTGAACCCGTAAAACTTCATATCCTACTACAGTAAATAGGGAAAGTTAAAGCAACTGGGAAAAAATGTTTTAGATGGAAAAAAATGCCCATAAGATATATCAGTTCTCTAAACAAATATCTAGTCCGTTTAGCCTATGTCAATGAACTTGCATCTGTGCTTGAATTTTTCTTTTCTTTCTTTGTGTGTGTGTGTGTGTGTATAAAATTCCAGATGTTGCTTTTATTCAAGTAAGGTTAGAACTTTAATTATGAGTGGCATAAAATTCCAGATGCTGCTTTTATTCAAGTAATCGATCACATACGAACCACTTGTCAAGATCTTCAAGATCAACTTCCAGTCTTAAAGAGAAATAAAGACAGGACTTTGACAAATCAAAAGAGAAGTGGAGTTTTAAGATTGAAATCCATGAAAGGAAAAGACAGTGGCTAAAGTGGGTTCCAAGCGATAAATCCAACAATAGTGAGATTTCACTTTGTGCAAAACACGATAATATCTTATATTGCCAAAAATCCTCTCTAAAACTAAGAGAAAAGTGCATTAATATGACTATGAAACTATATATTTTCACAAACAAGTTCTTGAGCACTCCATCCGAGACCTAAACATAACAAAATAATTGAAGGGTACCTTACACTATCATTAACACACCTTTGAAAAATAAACAAGAAGTTATGCCCAAACCCACCAAGGCTGTTTGGCCCTTCACAGTTCCACTGCACATTCGGATCACAAACAACACTATAATGGGAGCAATAATATGAAAAACCTCTATGATTTACACAAAAAAATTACATATATATGTATATGTCAAGAAACAGAAAACCAAAGAGCACACAGTAGTTGGATGAAGTTGTGGAGACCGAAAGATGGAGCAAACCAAATCCGGTTCAATTGAATTCTCGAGCTATGTCTTTCTTTCACCTTTGAAATTATACAAATGCAGAAACCATCAATCAAAAAAAAAAAACAAACAAAAACACCTCAGACACCCCATTTTTGACCGACCTTAAGACTCGACGTCACCGTTTGAGCACTCGGTGATGTTGCATGTTGTGCTCGTTCGAAGTCTCGAGTCGCGGTATGCATACGCCTCCCGGACTTCGAACCCTCTTCATGCCTTGTCTCGATGCGAACTGGACTCGTTTTCTCTGTTTTCTTTCCCGAGGAAAGGAGTGGTCCGTAGACTATCTCCTAGTGGCCGTGAGCTACTTTTTGTGGCCAGGCCATTTTGCCATTCGAGCCGGTTCCCGGTTTTCGGGACCGTCAGGCCGTGTGCCTCGGTTCGGGACCGCCTAACCATCTCCGATTTCTCCGATTTTTGGCAGGTACCTCTGTTTTATCATTCCGAGGAACACTGGGGCCTTTGATGCCCACTTCGTGGCCGTACGCCACTTTCGGTGCCTGCAGCCCATTTTCGGGACCCCGAACTGCGTGATTTGGGCCCCGAGCATTCATTTTGCATCGATTTTTGTTCAATTTTGGCAGGTACCTCTGTTTTAGCATCAGGAAGATCACTGGAGGGTGGGAGGCCCGTAATTGTTCCGGAAAACCAGTTTCGCTCCTCCGGCGCCCGTTTTTCTCACTTCCGGGCTAATGTTGAACACCCTAGTGATATTTTCTTCGAGCCGGGACTACATATCTGTGATGAGGGCACATGGGAGGACACCAAAAAGTGGTGGTCGGCCAGTAATTGTGATTTTCAGTTTTGAGCCTCTCCTTCAAATGCAATGTTGTGAATCCTGTTTCAATGTTGCCAAATTCCAACCTTGGATCCCTGTTCTACACACATGGGAGGACACCAAAAAGTGGTGGTCGACCAGTAATTGTGAATTTCATTTTTGAGCCTCTCCTTCAAGTTCTATGTTGTGACTCTTGTTTCAGTGTTGCCAGATTCCAACCCTAGGGCCTTATTCTACACACTTGGGAGGACCCTAAAACATGGTGGTCGGCCAGAAATTCTTGACTTCATTTTTGGGCCATGGCCGGCCGGCCTGGGTGGGTGGCTGGCCGACCAGTTGGGGTGGCCGGCTGGCCACCTTCTAAAAAGTTACCTGGTCGGCCAGCTTTCTGCTTTTCCACCCTTTACAGCTGTCCGGATATTTTTCAAAATATCCCAGCCCTCCGGGGGATATTTTGGGAGGGAAAGCTTGCCTCCATTTCCCTCCCCTTTTACACCCTTTCTTGCCTATTTAAGGGGCTGGACAGCTCCATTGCTAGGGTTAGCAATTTTTATCTCAAAGCCTCTCTCCCAAACACCTTCATTTCCATAGCCAAAAGCTCAAAAAACCTTCAAGGTACTAGGCCATTTCTTCATCAACTCCAAGCTCTATCATCACCATACCATTTCCAGCAAGGGAAGAATCCCAGCAGCTAGGAGGCATCCATTCTTCAAGCAAAAGGGAGCCAAGAAGTTGTCTACAAGGGTAAGTCCTCTTTCCCTCTTTTCTAGCCCTATTTTGGCTCATTTCTTAGACCTATTTGCTTGTGGTTTTGGGCTCCGAGATTAACTAGAAATGTCACTATTTTGAGGTTTTCTTCATGTTTGTTTAAGGTCTCAACATCATTTGGGGTCCCTATCTCATACTTGTTTCAATATCTCATCATATGCCATTTTTTTTGCAAGCTTTCTTTGACTCATGAGTAACCTGATTTTGAACATGACATAAACTGTAAAAGTGCATATTTTGAGCCCCTCTTCAACATTGAAGAAGGTCTCAACCTTGTTTGGTGAAAGCTAGTACCACCTCTCTTTGTGGCCCCTTTGGTGGCCCTATTTTGCATGGCATTCCTAACATGATTTTATTCTGATTTTGAGGCTGCCATCTACTGTAAATATGCATATATTGAGCTCCTCTTCAATGTTGTAGAAGGAAATTTTGCTGTTTGAATTTTCTATATACTACTTGTCTCAATACCTCTCTTTGGTTCATTATTTTGCATGCTTTGTTAGGCTTATTTGGATCCTGTTTTCAGCCTTCATCAGGCTTAGAAAGTGCCTTATTTTGACCTATTCTTCATGTTTTATCAAGGGTCTTAGGTCATTTGGTGTATGCTTTTGGTACCTTATGTTATAGCCCCTTTTGGCACATTATTTTGCATGCTATGTTTAGCATATCTACATACTGTTTTGGGGGATGTCATCTCTTGTAAATGTGCATATTTTTGGCCCCTATTTAAAGTTGTAGAACTGTGTTTTTCAGTTCGAGCACCGTACATACCACTTGCTTTGTAATTCTCCTCTTTTCCCCCATTTTTGCAAGCTATTTTTGCCATGCTTGTGATCATCGTTTGGTCTTGCTTTGTACTGAAAAAATGTTAGTTTAGGGGCTGCCTCGCTACTGTTTTACATGTCATGCCCATATTGTGCATGTTTAGTAGGGCCGTAGGCCATTTCGGGTGCTTTGCATTGCATTTCGGGCATCGGGTGTAATTTTGTCATAACTCGGGGGGCTGTTTTGCATCATTTTAGTTGCTGAAATTTGCATGTTCCATATGCCGTATGCCACGTCTCATTCGCATATCATTTTTGTGCCTTAGGGCCATGCTTCGGTTTTGCGTGCTCAGCACGCACTTCGAGGCATCTTTTTATCCGACGGCCTATGTGAGTGTGGCCGAGGCCCTCTCATGTTGGCGTAAGCCCATCATTGCATTCCGTATGCCATTTCATACATTTCTCGGTTTTGCGTGCCGCGCACGCATTTCGAGGCATCTTTTTTTATCCGACGGCAGCCTATGTGAGTGTGGTCGGGGCCCCCTCATGTTGGGGAAAGCCCATCATTGCATTCCGTATGCCATTTTATGCATTCCTCGGTTTGCGTGCCCGCGGGCACGCATTTCGAGGCATCTTTTTTTATCCGACGGCAGCCTATGTGAGTGTGGCTGAGGCCCTCTCATGTTGGCGTAAGCCCATCATTGCATTCCGTATGCCATTTTATGCATTCCTCGGTTTGCATGCCCGCGGGTACGCATTTCGAGGCATCTCTTTTTTATCCGACGGCCTCTCATGTGAGTGTGGCTAAGGCTCACTCATGTTAGTGTAAGTCCATTTTGCATTCCATATCTCAATTTAGCATCATTGCATCGGGTATGCCACTGCCTCGGTTTGCGTGCCCGTGTGCACGCATTTCGAGGTACTTCATTTTCATCCATTGGCCTCCTATGTGAGAGTGGCTGAGTCTCTCTCATGTTGGTATAAGCCCATTTCGCATTGTCATGCCATTTTAGTCTCATTACATCGCGTGTGTCAGTTCCTCGGTTTGCGTGCCCGTGTGCACGTATTTCGAGGCATCTCGTTTTCATCCGCATTATGCATACTAGGTTGTATCTTAGATTGCATTCATGCATTTTCTCGGTATGCGTGCCCGTGGACACGCATTTCAAGGCATCTCACTTTCATTGCATTGTGCATGCTATATCACATGTTAGCTGCATTTCATGCATACCATGCATATTGCATCGTGTTCGGGATAGGCGTTAGCCCGGGCACGGGAAACGAGGTACATTTCGTACTCGGGTGAGTGTGTCTCAATTCCCAAGTCACCGACACTCCGGATTACCCATGATGGAGTTAGGTTTTGTTGTAGCATTCATCTGCATTCATCCTATATTGAGTTGTGCAATTCGGCTCCTCGGCCATCATGCATCGAGATGCGTGATTGGTGGCACGAGGATCGAGACATGCATATATTTATGAAAATACATTGCTATGCCCTTTTCCTGCTCTCTGTTACAGCAAAACCGAGGACCAACAACTTTTCGGAGTCGGGCGCGCATTTCGAGAAATACTGCAAACAGAGGCTAATTGGGGCATCCCAGTGGATTTCCGCCCAAGGTAGTTCAGCATACACTATTTATCAGAAGCAAGGCAGCCCCTGGCTCGCATGCCAGTTTACTGCTTTCTTAGTTAATTGTTAATTAATTAAGAATCTGTATTATTCGGATTGTAATATTCTTTTATTTCGGGTCTGTATTATTATTTATTCGGACCCTCTACGCGAGGGCATAATTGTAATAAGTGTGCGTGAGTGTGATGTATGTCTTCCAACCCCACGTCTTTCTCCCTTTTATTTACCTGCTTACGATGGTTAGATATAGGGCATATTTCAATTGGCATACAGTATGACAGCATGTTTGTATCATTCATCTGTTTTGCACGCATCGGGCTCGGCGCATCATACAAACTGCATCTGTATTTCAATTCTAAATTGAATACTTGATAGCCGTAGCATTTCACATGCCATGTTTAGAATAGCCGAGCCTGCTATAGTTGCATTTTGCACGTGTTGCATTAGGCATTTCAGCACATTTAGGATCATGCATGATTTCTAATCAGCTTCTGTTTTGGCTTGGAGTACTCGGTAAGTTTTATGCTTTAGCATCCTTGCATGCGTGTGAGTGTTGCCATGATAGCATGCTTACCATGAGGCTAAATGCTTATGTGATATAACTGCCTTGAATGCCTGTGGGTGGAGGTTGAGTTATCTGAATTGGGACAATTCATCAAATGTTTGTTTTAAGCCCACTAGATAGTGGCAAAATCATGTTTTCTAAGCTCACCTGAGGGTGGCAAATCCGAATTTTAGCCTACCTATGGGTAGCACCATCAAACCATTTTCAAACAAACAAACAAACATGAAATGTTTTGTTCCAATTCAGACGGCCCAGTCTATACTTGTTTGCTGCAAGCATCACATAGTAACCTAGGCTAATAACCTGAATAAGGACTCACAAAGTTTTCAAAAACAGATATCATGGTTAGTAGAGGCTGGTCTTTGACCAGGCGAGCGGGGGTGCTCACGATGTGACCTTCCCCAATCGTACCCAAGTTCCCGAGCCAACTTTGGTGATGACGGACACGTGGCCTTTGGCACCAAGTTAGGGTTTCCTAAATTTTCCATTTTAAAAAAAATATTTAGGTGGCGACTCTGTTATCTGGCAAAGCAGTCCATGTTTGGCACTTCTTTCAAAAAATCTGTTTTCCTTCAAAACGATTTGCCAGATTTGGACTCTTTGGTTCAAGATTTGGAACCGCGACAAAATCGAGTCCGAACTGTAGCGAAGTCCCTCGCGGGCTTGTTACAAAACCCATCTTCTCAAAATTGTTTACTTTGTTTCCATGTTCGTCCCAAGTTGAATATACATATCTATATAATCATATCTGCAAATTGGTACTATAACAACCATAAATTCAATAAACTCGTCACTAATTGGTACTATAACAACCATAAATTCAATTTGGGTGTCCCAATTTCAACTCCACATAAATAAGAACTGAGTGTTGCATCCAAACAAAGATCAAAGCAGAAAAGGACTTACTAAAGAGAAGCTTGTCCAAGCTCTCATTAGCTACGTACTCATACACAAGCAGCTTCTCCGCACCGTGCGCACAATACCCTAACAAATTGACAACATTGCAGTGCTACATGCGAGCCAACAGCTTGGTCTCGTTCTTGAACTCATTCTTCCCCTGATTCGAGCTTTGCGACAGCTTCTTCACCGCAATTTCTCTCCCATCATTCAACCTTCCCTACATCTCCAAAACCCTAACAATCACATACAAATCCACATCCACACACACACACATATATATATACATACATCGGTCTCGCCGTTGATGGATAGACAGATATACGTATATAGAGAGATTTTAGAGAGAGAAAATAGGGCAAATCTATGTGAATCGGTGGTCCGGTTGCCTGCGACCGCGAGGAGGAGCGGCGGAGGCGCAGCTGGTGGAGCAAAGGTGAGAGAGGGAGGGGAGAGGAAGAGGCAGAGGGTGAGAGAGAGAGAAAGAAATGCTGGAGAGAGAGACACACAAGTGCTGGTTTGTTGGATGGAAACCAAGGAAATATATATATATATAATACCATTAGCGACTAAAATTTAGTCGCCAATGAATTTATAAAACCCTCCAAAATTTGAAAAATCCCTCCAAATATTTTATTTTTTGGCGACAAAAATTTATTGTTGTCACTGAAAGTGAGTAAAAGATAAAAAATATTTCTTTATTTCTATTCGGCCACTAAATGATTTTAGAAGCCAAAAATCAAGGTTTGCCGACTAAATTATTTTTTTGTAGCTAAAAGAAATTTTTTGGTGACTAAAACTTTAGTCACCAAAGATAAAAAATAATTTTTTTATTTTTCATTCGGCGACTAAATATTTTAGTAGCTAAAAATCAATATACGGCGACTAGATTTCTTTTTGTCGCTAAAAGTAAGTTTTTGGCGACTAAAACTTTAGTCGCCAAAGAGGAAATATAATTTTTTTTATTTTCCATTCGGCTACTAAAAATTTTAGTAGCGAAAAGTCAATATTCGGCGACTAAAATTTTTTTTTGTAGCTGAAATGACATTTTTGGTGACCAAAGTTTAGTCGCCAAAGAGAAAAAAAATCAATTTTTTATTTTCCATTCGGCTACTAAATATTTTAGTAGCCAAAAGTCGATAATTGGCGACTAAATTGATTTTTAGTCGCCAAAACCTATACTATTGGCTACTAAATTTTTTTAGTCGCCAAAAAATTTTACTTTTGGCTACTAATGTTATTTTAGTCGCCAAAACCTATACTTTCAGCGACTAAAAATTTTTTTAGTCGCTAATTTGGTCGCCGTAGGTGCATTTTCTTGTAGTGATTTTAAGAGAAGGAATATGGTAAACATCAAAAAGAGACACAGTGGAAGTAGAGATTTGTCCAATATGACTAACAGGCATATGAGAACCATCAGCAGTGTGTATAGTGGGAGCAGAAGAGGATGATGACAAAGAAGAAAATAGAGTGGAGTCAGAAGTCATGTGATTACAGCATGCATAATCAAAATACCATGAAAAGTTACCTGAGGTTACTGAAAGAGAAGTAGAAGGAGGAGTACCCGATTTGTTGAGCACCTGGTGGATAATGGACTCAACATCATCCATAGAGAAAGAGGGATCGGAAGAACCCTCAGAGGCAACAGCAGCAGAGCGAAAACCGTGGTTAAATTTGGACTAAGACCCAGAACGAGAAGCCTCTTTCTTAGATGAAGTAGGGGAGGGAGCTCGAGGATAATTGCTTTGGAGATGGCCCGGAGCAGTCTTATGACAAGCCAAGCATTTGCGAACCTGGCAGTGAACAAGAGAACAATTGGCTGGCAGGCCTCGGTTGCGACAATAACTGTATATGAGTGGCTATGAAGATGGGGAACTCTGAGAAGATGGAGTAGCAAGAACAGAATCCATGTCGTGAGATCTGAGACTCCCAAAACGAGTCTCTTCTGATAGGAGCTCAGTAATGGCTTGCTCTAAAGTGGGCAAGAGCAAACGATGAAGCAAAGAAGCAAGCACGGGCTCAAAAGTGCTATGAAGAGCCATAAGAAACTGTAATAGTCGCTGATGATTTCGATAAGTAATAAATAGTTGTGCATCATCAAAATGAGTCCATGAAGGTTCAAAAAGAGCGAGCTGGTCCCAAACGGACGACATGTGGGATAGGAAGTCATTGAGAGAGACGGGTGCTTGGCGCATGTGATGAAGAGTCTGCAGTTGATATTGATGATCATGGCCAGTGAGCTGATAACGTTCCTTGAAAAAATCCCAAATTGCTTTGGCAGGAGAGGCAAGGGAGTCATCGTCCTGAAAGCATCCAAATTGAAGGTTGATTGAAGGAACTGAGGTAGCCCGAAATCATGTGATAATTTGATAATTCTTACTTTCCCATTCGTCAAGACGGTCATCGAATGCAGAGTCCGTCTCATTCTCCTTTTGGTTGGGTTTGGAAAGAGTACCAGTAATAATCCGCCAAAGGCGTTTCCCTTTAATGAAACTAGAGAGAGCTTGAGCCCAACTAACATAATTGGACCCATCAAGGATAACAAAAACAGATTGGATGTTCTCTGTACGATCCATAATTGCAAAAACGGAGATCGCCATGATTCGAAAATTTGGAAAACCTAAGAGATAAGTAGATGATGTCGTACTGGGCTCGATGATGTCGCTGACTAGTGTGTGGCTGATTAGGGCTAATGTTAGCGGCTGGGGAGAGCTGACGTCAGCAGTTGAGAAAGAAGCAAACAGCTGGGCAAGCCGGGCGGAAGCAGCCCGTGGCTAAAAGAAGCCGGGCGGAAGTTGATGGGGAATCGGTGAGCAGGTGGCTGAAGCTGGTGAGTTTGGTGAGAAGACGCATGTGGAGCGTGGTAAAAGTGGGAACGAGGGTGAACGACGCGCCACTCGTTTGGAAGAGCGTGAAGGCGCGTGAATGTGCCCATGGTGGCGAGTCTGGTGGCGTTGGCTTCGTCGTGAAGAGACGAAGAGGTTGGTATAGTCCAAACGTGAAAAGACGGATGAACTAGATACGTAGAAGCCAACAGAAACAAAACTAGGGACAGAAACAAACTGCCAAAAAACGTGAGAAAAAAAAGGCTAGGAAATAATTCTAGGCTCTGATACCATGTTATGAAAGTAGTAAGAGAAGAGAAAGAAGACACTCTATATTGAATTGAATGAATAATATAATAGGAGAAGCCAGTATATATAGGCAGAAAGGAAACCTAGATAGGTACAAAAAAGATAGAGATAAGCATAAAAGGAGATAGAGATTGAGAGAGATACAATACAAATAGATAAGATACATCTATAATAATATACAGACTAACAATATTTATTTGAGTATAAGGGTTTTGTTGGTAATATAATATAGAATTTGTTTGTGTATGTTTGATTTTCGATTTTACAGTAAATTTGTATTATTTATATTTATTTGAGTATAAGTGTTTTGTTGGTAGTATAATATAGAGTTTGTTTGTGTATGTTTGATTTTCGCTACGTCGAGCAAACTAATAACTTTGATATTTTATCAACCAGATTTGGCTATGAGCATATTGGAGTCATACCCTAATCTTGCTGACAAACGTCAGGAAAAGGGAATGACAGCTTTGAATCTGTTGGCTTCAAAACCATTTTCCTTCAGAAGTACGTGGTTGGCAAACATGAGCTCAATGAGCTTCGTTCCCTGGCAGACGGTGAAAATTTTAGCCTATCATTGTAAGTATAGGAAAAAATCACTCTGCTTGGTTTGTAATTTTGAGAAATCATTTTTTAAGTTTTTAATTCACATTTTTGTATTTTTAGTAATTTTTAAAAATATTTAAATATATTTTTTTAATCTTTTAGATCTACTTAATTTAGATATACTTAAATGGTATAAAATTTATACAAAAATCTTTAAAAAAAAATAGATAAATTCTAAATACATCATTGAAATCTACTTAAAATATGGATTGTCTCCTATTGTTTGGAAAATTATACATACTCCAATGTCAAAAAATTTTATTTAACAAAATTAATTTAAAAAATGAAATTCTTAACTACTCTCCTATATAATAAGAAAATTACTGAATTAATAATTGAAATAAAATTTTAACATCATTAAAAGCATTAATTGACTTGTTAATTTATTAATAAGATGGTCATTTATTATGAAATTAGAAACTCAAAGGTTGAGATGTAATTTCCAAAATCACAGAAGACAATTTGTATTTTAAGCAAATCTCAGGAAGTATATTTGTAATTTGTCCTAAAAAAATTCAAAAAATACAACAAAATAAGAAAGTGTATTAAATTTTCATATTTTTTATATATATTTTTTGTATTTGGTGAATTTTTACTTAAAATATTAAAAAAATTCAATAAAAAAAAACATAAAAAAAATTATTTAAAAAAAAAACTGAATTTTCTATGAGTGAGTTAAACCAAATAAAGTGAATAATATCTATAACAAAACGGAAAATGATTTGGAGCCCTAAAAATACCCCCCTAATCCCCCTAATTTCTAATTTGGGCAATTTTTTTTTTTTTTTTTACTTGATATGAAAATTAGGAGGATTAGGGGGGTATTTTTAGGGGATGTAGCATGATTGATAACAAAACTTATCATAATTACTCTTGAATCAGAAACAATTAAGCCACAAAGAGGTGCGTTGACAAAAAAATAAGGTCACTATCAAGTTGTGATTGGATTGATCGAGCACCTTCAAAATTTAGATCAAATTATAAAAAATTTGCTCTAAAAAAAATTAAACAGGTATTTAAACTTCTATCTAGCATGACTTTTGCTCTTTTCTTTTCTTTATTTTATTTTATTTATATTTGAGCAGGTACTGTACCCAATGAATTTGATTACGAAACTGCTGGTGATGTGGACGACCCGCGTGTTTTTAGGCCAAGTTTGGGTACTCCCAAATAATTTAAAAAGTCAAAAAGTTACTCAAAAAATTAAAAAGTTAATATTATTCACCAAAAGTCAACAATTACGGTTGCACAACTCCCAATTCAAATTTTCCCCTAAAAACTAATTTTCACAATTTTTTATTACACATTTTTCCATAAAAAGTCAAAAAGTTAATCCAAACATCCATATTTTCAACCTCAATTTTTTTGTTCAAAAAGACAAAAAGTGCACTTATTTAGTCTTCCCAAACAAGGCCTAATATCTCCAAATTGAAACGGGCTTTAATATCCAAACTAATATCAGGTATTATCAAATAATTATCATAGTTATACATCATTAGTGAAAAAATTAAAAATTTTCGATATATTGATTTGTAATTATATTTCAATTTTAAACAACAAATAACAATCACAATCAAACAATTAAAGATAAATCGATATGACGATTTAACGTAAAAAAATCATAATTGAAACGCCTCCAATTATGATAAAAAAATCACGAGCTAAAGCCACAAAACAATCCACTAAGAAGACAAAAAGGAATTATACAAGTGCACATTCAATTACCTAGCGAATCTATATCCGAATTAAACCGATTCCGATGTGTCTCTTTCACTACCATCTTCACATCGGAATTTTCTTGCCTAATGTTGAATCCACGACGCTAATGTCAAATCCACAACTATGAGCCACTACGGAATCCACCAAAGTTTCATGCCCAAATTTTCTGGAATTCACCGAAGAAAAACTCTCTCTTTTGTGAATAAAAAAAAAATCAAACAAATCTCTTGATGATGTTGATATAAAGTTCGTAGATCCATTGATCACTCTTAAATCTTTCAATATAAAAACACTTTATTTTTTCTTCTCCTTTGAAAATTTGGACGGCACAAACCCTAAAACAAGCAAACAGTGCACTTTATAGTAAACTGAATCGCGAAGACCGTTCGAGCTCACATTTTACTGCTCGAGCAGTGTGACTAAAGCCGGTGCGAAACATATAGACTGACCGCTCGAGTACAACTTTCACCACTCGAGCGGTAAAACTTTCTTTCCAGAAGTTCAAACCTCTGCAAAAGTACTGGATGATCATTTTCTTCGCTCAAACGCACAAATTATTGTAACATTTTTTTATCAACAAAAAAACATTTATTAATGATGAAAATCATACAGTGAAGAGATTACATCAATAAAGGAAGAGGCTAGTACACCAAGCATCACAGCTAAACCAAACCATCCCAATTAAGTTAACACCAAGAGACAAGCCATATCATTTACTACCACCAACCAAAAAGTTGATGAGAAACCAACGAACGAAATAACACAAGCCAACCAGTCTACAAACACTGCAAAGGTGAGAAAAGAGCAAGGCTACCCCAAGCAATTCCTAAGCTTTACCTGCCTCTGAAACCTCAATCTATACAATGCCTAACCTAACTGAGACTTGAAACCAGATCTTGGGCTGAGTATGACAACCCTTTTAAACAAGACTTTGCCCATAAAAACATCATAAGAGAGCCTTCATTATCCTCTGAAAGGCTAAACAACCTGGGAAATTTCTCTTTCAGTTGCATATTTGGATGCCATTTATCAAACTAGAATTGGATCCTACATTCATCCCCATTTTGAATCTTTAAGTCAACTATATAAATATTAACCATTGCAACATTATGAACGTCTATTGAGAAAACATCACTCCATAATCTTGACATATTATCAATGGTCATTCTTGGCGGCCACCTTCTTCCTTTAGAACCATACTTACTTCTAATAATTTGTTTCCACAAAGCTTTGTCCTCCATCACCACTTAATAAACATCCAATCGTTCATATCCCTTATCCTCCTTATTCCTAATCCACCTTGCTCTTTACTCTTTGTTACTTATTTCCAAATCACTAGATGCACCTTTCTTTTTAGATCTAAACTTCTTTGAAGAAATGATGCATGTAGCTTATGAATTACCTTATCCACTTTTTTTTTTTTTTTTTTTGATCAGCAAAAAAAACTCTTTATTGATGATAACATAACAAAATACATCATGGAATACATCAACAAGGAGGGGAGGCAAGAGCAAAAAACATCAAAGCAAACCTCCCTAATCCCAACTAGGTTGGCACCAAGGAGAATGCACAATCATCTGCTAGCTCAGGCCAGAAGGTTGATGAGAAACCAACCAAAGAGGGAAAAAACAAAACACAAAACATCAAACATCAAACCAGTGGAACAGAACACCAACTCATACACCAAAACAGCGGCAGAAAACAGTAGATCTTAGCAAAACAGACCAGAAGTCCACCACTGATTCACTCACAAAGCAGAAATTACAAAAACATCACCAAGTAGACTTTTCACTCCAATATAGCAGTAGACTTTTCACAAAACCTCCCTAATCACCACCATTCAGACCAGTGCAACATAGATCACAATAGCTTCATCAGCAGCCTTAGGGTTAATCCTACAACCTCCAATCTTACAGCAGCAGCCAGAAGAGAGGATGGAGAAGCCACCATTCAGTCTAACCAAACCATTTCACCTGAAGCAGCACACTAAAACAGAACAGAGCAGAAAACTCCTGAAACTGCTACTATTACTCCCAAGTTAGGCACCTTCTAACTAGATACTGCCACCAAAATGCTGCTGCCAAAAAAGCTAGCTTGGACCTCTATTGCCAAATGAGCCAACCACAAAATAACAAACCAGCTTACTTTTTCTGAATTTCAGTATATAACCACCCACCAAACCAACTAAAACCCATTTCAAGCCCCACCAAAAAATGCTTTATGAACGTTGAGATTCCATGTAAGGCACGCAAGAACTCCCCATAACAAGATGGCAGACAAAGACAGAAACAGGACTCCCCACAGAGCCAGTAGCCTACCAAACCAAGCATTTCTGAAGGCAACACAATCAACAAACTAGAACCCATTTTCTCCCCACCACGAATCAACCTCATACAGCAATCAATCTCCAAAACCATCCAGAAGACCAGCAACCAACCAGGCACACCAAATTTGCACACTATAGTAGTCCCAAAGATTCAACTCAACGATAGCATAACCAGGCATCTAGATGAGGATCTCCTTTGAGTACTGGATTCAATCTTGCTTAGCAGGCCAAACATAAGAGCAATATACACCAGACAGAACATCTGCCTTGAAAACACCAGCAATACTTCAATATACACCAGCAATACTTCTAGAATGATGTATATCATTTGCCTTATATTCTGATTTGAATTAATACTTCTACTTGCCTTATTTCCAATAGATCATCACCCAAACAAAATAGCCTTGAAAACTCTGTACCAGCAAGCAACTCTGACTTGAAAACTACTCTGACTTGAACTTTATTCTGCATTGCCTTGAACTGCACACCATTGAAAACTACTTTGACTTGAACTTTACTTCCAGACAGTAACAAAACGCCCAGAACCAATAAAGACCTCAGCAAAAAAAAAACCAGACAAGTGCCACATCAACAAAACATCCCCAACAGATCAGTCATAATAACTATGAATACATAAACCAAAGACAAACCTGCCGCTTAAAATTCAAACAAATAAGCCAAACAATTCAAAAAGCAAGAAGCAAACCTCCAGATAGTGGGCAAGCTCCAGACATGAACCATAACATTTAACCTAGTCCCTGATTTACACCAATTGATTCAGCATCTGATCTGATTCCATTTGAACAAATAGTCATCAACTGAGATAGGAAAGCCTTTGAAGTAGCTTTAAGTCAGAGAACAGTTTTGGTTTTGATGAGTTCATATAGACCTGAGGAATTGGGTTGTGACAAAGAGAAGACACACTCATTCCTATGTTTTCAGAGAGACCACAGAACAACTAAGGGTATCGCTTTCCAGATTTTCTTTTCAAGCCTCTTTCATTTTCCACCCATCCACCAATAGAAAAGACCTTCTACTGAACCTTGTATGCACCAATTAAAACCCCAATCCTGAATCACTGATGACCAGATACACCAGGAGAAAGGGCAGTGTAGCAAGACATGGATAGCAGTTTCAACTTCAGAGCTGTAGAATGGACAGATGGTGGATGCACTGCTGCTTAATATGCCTAATCTATGCAGAAACTCTGCTGTCTTTAATCTGTTTTTCCAAGCTAGCCAACCAAAAAAGAGAACTTTGGGGAGAAGAGCATTATACCAGACAAACTTACAAATTTTGAGGTGAGGGCCAAGTTGAGAGTTGCTGAAAAAGTAAGAGCAGATACAGAGAAAGAACCATTGGCCCAAACTTGACAATCCACCCTGTCTAAACATAGAGGAGGAGAAGAGGATAAGACATTAACAAGTCAGATTTCTTCAAGTAATTCCCAATCATAAAGCTCTCTTCTGTATTGAAAATTCCAATTATCTGAGCTAGATTTTCTGTGCTAGAAATAATGAAGGGATCCTTCCTTTTCAGTAGTAAGGTTGTAAAGAAGAGGGAATTCAAATTTAAAGCAGAGCCCTCCACACCATTTGTCATGCCAAAATAAGATTCTAGACCCATTCCCCACTTTAATTAGACAATTAACCAAATAGAAGTTGAAGATATTCCTACTATAGGCCCCAATGGAAATAATATCAGTCCACAGTCTAGAGTGTTTATAATGGGATCCCAGTGGAGGATGCCAACAGTTTTCATTGATTTTATATTTGCAGATATAGCCCTTCTCTCCATAGCACATTGACTTGATTCCTAAATTTCCACCCCCATTTGAGAAGTAAACAGTATTCACATCTCGAATCCTTCTTATACCTGCACCTCCTTGATTGATGAGACTTTGTTACATCCACCCATTCACTAGATGAACTTTCCTCTTTAGATCATTGCCACCCCACAAAAACACAGCTTCAATCTTCTCAATTTCTTTAGCAACTCCTTCGGGCATCTTAAATAGAGAGAGGTAGTACACAGGGAGGCTGGATAGAACATATTTTATCAAGGTTAGTCTACCTGCGAAAGATAGTAATTTCCTCTTCCACCCTGCAAGCTTGACTTTGATTTTGTCAAGAACAGGTTTCCACATTGATTTCCTACTTGGATTGGCTCCTAATGGTAGCTCCAAAAATTTTAGTGGGAGTTTTTGCACCTTACAATTAAGGAGATTTGCAAAAGACAACATAAGGTCATCCGACACACCAATCCCGCACACAACACTTTTATGATAGTTGATTCTAAGGCCTAATAGAGTTCCAAAACATCTAAGAATTCGTTTGATAACTACCAACTGATCCCACTCTGCATCATAGAAAAGGATTGAATCATCTGCAAATTGGAGATGGGATAAGAGAACCTCATTAGCCCCAAGTTTCACTCCTTTGAGAATGCGAAGATTAAGTGCTGTTGAAAGGAATGTTGAGCCCTTCCGCTACTATGTTGAAGAGGAATGGTGAGAGTGGGTCAACCTCCCTAAGACCTTTTTGAGGTGAAAACTCCTTAGTTGGTGATCCATTTACAAGAACGGATAATCGAGGTGAAGAGACACAAACTTTCATCCAAGAGATCCATTTAGACCCAAACCCAAAACTAGATAGCATTGAAAATAAAAATTCCCAATTTACCGAATCAAATGCTTTCTCAAAATCCAACTTTAAAATTAGCCCGGACTTCTTGGTCTTCTTCCAGCCATCAACCACTTCACTAGCAATGAATACTCCATCTAAGATATTTCTCCCTCCTAGAAAAGCAGTCTGAATTTCACCAATAATTAAGGGCATTACTAGCTTCTACCAGTTAGAACTTTAGCCAAAATTTCTTATAGAGAGCCCATAAGACTAATAGGTTGTCACATTCCAAACCGGCCCTATGGGTTTAAAATCCGCACAGAATCGCCCAAGAATCCGAGATTACCAAAGGCCGCCAAGAATACAAGAATACAAGAAATACAGAGTTGGGCTTCAAGGAAGCAAAAAAAGTAAAAACTAGTGTCCATAGAGTCGTTGTTAATCGTATGCCAAAAACATTTTTCATATATTTATGCATTCACTACCAAGACAAGATACACAATTATTAGGCATATTCAAGACGGGACTTGATTCTCTCACATAAGCAAAAAGAAAAAATTTATACAAGAACGCATAACAAGATAAAACAAGAGGAGACTAGTGAGGACACAAAACACCCCAAGCCATGGCATGGCGTCCCTGAACCTCACAAAGAAGGCACACAAGCCGGGGTGACAAATCGGGGACCAATCCCACGCCCAGCTCTCTCTTGATGCGGCCGAAAGCACCTACATATATATATAAACAGTGAGCTAAAGCCCAGTGAATAACATACAGTGTAAAGAGGTTATGAATGAATGTCTCTTACAATAATGAAATCAATTCATTATACGGTATTTCAATCTTTCAGTATTTCAGTCAATCAGTATTTCAATCAATCAGTCATATGTGGTACATCCATTAGCCTATAAACAACCTAACAATAATGATGGCCATCGATCAAGATGGTTCCACAAGGAAACCGCAGAGAGCTCAAATAAAAATAACAAGAGGTGCTAAGGATGCTGTCTGATACAAAAAATGCAGACATACATTCATTCAATAAGCAATATCGGTTCAATAAAAATTCATTTTCAAGATTCAAAATATAACCATTTGAACATATCTTTACACAATCTACTCACAAGGATTGATTGGGGGCTAGAGGTAGAAGAGTCCCCCGAGAGTCAACCCTAAAAGTCAATCAATAGAACACACACTAAGTTTACAGTTGGAAAGGATGATAATTAAATCCCTAAATTCCCTGTGGTTCTATGTCTAAATCCTCATTAAGATGCTCTAAACTAGGCCTAAGAATGCCTAGGATACGATGAGGATGCAAAATGCACTAAGGAAGCAATTCTTTTTTTATTTAAATGTTTCTCCGCCGAAGGGCGTTAGTTTTTCGGCCTTTCGACACACACAAAAAAGCCACCCGAAAGAAACATATCCCGCGCCGAGCGGATCGATGAAAGGTGCAAAATGATCGATGCGCGATTTTCCGCCCGAAGTAAAAAATCCGCCGAGCGGATCAGATTTTTCCCGCATTCTTCGGCGTTAATCCCTCGAAGTGGATCAGAAACAATGCAAGAAAATTGGACTGAGCATGAATTTCGCCGCGAGCACTTCCTCCGCCGAAAGGACATCCAAAACTGGAAAATCCGAGAAGTTTCAAACCAAGTTTTGATGCTCCAAATTCGATCCTCTTGGGCCCATTTTCTGGAAAACTCTTTCAAACACATAGAATGACAAGTTTTAAAGCTCAATTTAAGAAATCAAGGCCCAAGGGTGTTTAACTCAAACTCAATTTCAAACCATTTTCAAGAACACTTTCAAAACATGACATGCATGATCTTTAAACCAATTTCAAGCTTTAAATCTTGCTCTAGAGAGCTCAATAATTGGAAAACATTCTGAAAACATGAGCTAATTTATAGACATGGACATGCATGTACAATTCAAGCATGAATTCAACTCCAAATTCACTAATCTCTACATGCATGCAACAATGGGGCTCTAATTCAACAATTTATGAACAAAGCAAGACTCAAGCTCTCTATAACCATGATACATGCAAGATGGAGCTTAAAGATAGCAAGAAAGAGATGAATTCTCTTACCTAGAGTGTCAATTTCAAAGTCTAGAGGCTCAAACAAGCATGAACTCTTCTAATCTTCTTAATTTCCAAGCAATACTTCAAGGTTTTCAAGCCAAATCACAAACTCTCTCTTGCTCTCCTCTCTCTGGGACTATGGTGGTGAGAAGTGGGCTGAGGAATGTTTTGATTAAGTGTAAAATAGGCTCAAGTCAAAAGGTTAAACAAAAGCCACTCAATGGCAATTCCAATTATGGCAATCTCTTTAATTGACTTAATTTAATCTAATTTAATCACCTAATCAATTTTCAGATAAAAATACCATAAAATCACAAATATTTTTATGATTACAAAACAACAAACGTTTTTTAAATCGTCACGGTTTCTAAATTAAAGCGCCGATAAGGCCTTCAATTACCGTTTAAACACATAAGCGCAAACAGATAATAAATCAATTAAACAGATAGTAAATCAATTAAGCAGATAGAAATGCAATTCAATAGGTTAACTCATTCAATTTTTTTTCGTTGGCCCATTCACTGCTCAAGAGTTCATCCAGTTCACTTATCAGTCATCATCAGTTCGGTTTAGCATTAATCAATATATAATTCAGTGGTTATCCGGTAATCAGTACGAGGGTTGTTACATAGGTCTATAGTCAGTTATACCATTAGGATTCTATAGCCTGGCGATGAGAGTAATGAAAGAACTATTGATGCCATACATGAGCTTGTTATTGGTGTGAAAATCTTTAAAGAATTGCATGATGTTAGGTTCTTATTCTTGGCAATCCCGTTTGACAAAACTCTTTTCAGTTGTACTTATTTTCGTACTTTTTATTTCAATGAGGCTATGAGTGTTTAGATGCGAATCCAACCCGAATTGTGCCTTGCAGAGAAGTTTGTGATGTTAATACTTTCAAGATTGCCACTTCGCTGATTATGACGGCGATCGAGCTGGCCGTCACCATGGGATTGAGGGGCAACGCCTTGGCGAGTCCGGCAAGACTAATGGTCGAGGGGCGCCGCTCAAAATGCAAAATTGCATTCAAAGTTGCCTGTCCGCCTTTGCTCGCTCGAGCGAAGGAGTTCTCGTATAACGACCCCATCGCGTATAATGATTAGCACTTAATTAATTAGGAGGATTTAAAATTTAATTGCCGATTATTAGAATTTAATCTAGGATTCACGAAAATTATGGAGATTGATTCATATATGGTTTTATCAAGGATTTATTTTGGAATTAGAAATTAAGGGTCCAAATGGCTTAAGGAAGTGAAGTTAGGAAGTTGAATCAATTTAATCTTAATTACGGACCCATTTGGGAGTTTAATTAAATATTCGATTCAGCTTAGTAAAATTGAGATTCGATTAATTAGATCCGAATTGGAGAAAATTAAGTTTATTAAATTATGAGGATTGAGAATTGTGACTATTATGAATTAGATTCATTTATGGGAGGTCCAATTTGAATATGTAATTTATTGATGGAAATTTGAGTCGATCGAAATTGAAAGCCTAAATGATTTGGGAAATCAAAATTGATAATGATAATAAGTTCAACTTGATATTTGGAGCTTTTGGGAGTTTAATTAACACCGATTGATTGATAAATTTAAATATAATTAATTGGGCTCTAATGGAAGTAAAATTAGATTAATTAAATTATGTGGAATTTGTGACTAGTTACGATTAATTGAATCAAGATCAAGATTAAATAAATTAAGGGGTGATTAACTAAGCTAATGGATAATTAGTGATTAATCTAATCCTAATTATAAAATAAAATGGAGTAAAATTTTAAAAGCCCTAGAAAGATGGTGAAGAGAAATAGTGGTTTTATTCATTATTAATTCTTTAGTTATTTATTATTATAGACTTAGTGTAGGTGTGTGGTGTGTGTGTGTGTTCATTTTGTGCTGAACACTAGCACAGCCGAGAGAGAGAGGAAGGACAACACGGGGAGAGAGAGAGAGAGAGAGAAAGAGAGAGAGAGAGCTTGCTTCTTTGTGCTAATGGGTTTTGAAGGAGATTCAAGAAAGGAAAATGGAGAATCATCAAGAATCTATCAAATTAAAGATTAATGGTAAGGATTTCAACCTTGATTTTGTAGAATCTTTGTATTACACTTGAATTAAAGTTGAGTTTGGGTTCAATTTCATATAATTTGGAAGAAATTAGAGAAACAAAGATGAAGAAATTAAGGTAGGTCCATGGTGAGAGGGTAATCTATATGAAAATTGGGCCGAGCTGGGTAATGGGCCATTTTGTGGGCCACGGTAAGAAGGGCGGAGTAAAGGGCCTTGTAATTAGTCTGGTCCAGAGGAACCTTGCCGATAGCTCGGTCCGAAAGAGCTTGGTGGTTAGCTCGGTCACCATGGTCGGCGCGGTGACAGTTAGCTCGGTCCAAGCTCGTTGTGGTTAGCTCGGTCCAAGCTTGTTGTGGTTAGTACGATCTCGACAACCCAGTTGGAATATATCAAACCGAGGTACACGGTGAAAGGAAGAACCGAGCTAGTGGAAGCTCGGTCTAGTCTGCGGCTTTAGCATGGCCATGTTACCCCGGTCGTATTGACATCAAACCATGGTAGAACCATCTCACTTGGTTTAAGCAGTGAGGGGGGTGTTGAAGGATAAGCATTATCTTTCAGAAATATGATTCCTAGAAGGACTCTACATGGAGGAATAAGAGTCCTACTTGGATTGTGCCACACAGAACCTACAAAAACTCATAGCATCACCTATGGAGAGGTAACACAACTTTGATTCCCAAATACACAGCTTTTTGTCTATTTTTCTATTTTGCTAACTTAGGCATCAGAGGTATCCGTACACACCCGGCTAGCTCACATTTGTGTTTTTAGGGAGTAAAGCAACGTGCATTTGAGGAGTGCAATCTTGATCAACAGGATTATACGAGAAGGTTTATTTCTTTCCCGTACAGTTATGGAAATCAATTTAGAAATTAACTATTTTGTATTTAATTTTTGTAATCTTGCATGAATTAGGCCTTATTTCTACATGCATGTGATTTGGATGAATTAAAAAATAAATATGGGTTTTGATTTTAATTATTAACCAATGCATGTAATATAATCTAAGAGTTTGACTCAAATTAAACATATTTTGGAACATCTATGACTATGAATTAAATTGAGGTTAAAATAAATTGAGTTAAGCTTGAGATTAAGAAAATGATGAATTGGAGCTAAAATCAAGTTTATGAGAGTTAAGTTAGAAATTAATTATCTTTGGCTTGATTTTGTAGAATCATCCTAAATGCTTGAGATTTGAGATTAAATTCATGGAATTAGGATGAAATTGAGTTTTAAACATAAAATGAGTCTACAAAATTTCATCCTAATGGAATTGGGCTGAAGATAACTTCACTAAGTTATTACTTCACTAAGCTACGGTTGAAGATAACTTCACTAAGTTATGCATCATGAATTAAGAAAGCTATGAAATTAGTCTCTTGGATTTTGTAAGAAATAAGGTTTTAAGTAAGAAATTAAGTAGACTCATAGTTGTGGAAATTAATTTGAAAAATTAATTGTTTTAATTTGATTTTGTAGTATTTTCTTGTAATACATGAGTTTTAAGGGAATTGGGCCATTCAAGTCCATATTTTGAAGAAACAAAGGAAATGTTTTAAGAAAACCAAGTTTATGGAAATTTGGAATTAATCCTAAAGTTTTGATTTTATAATTAGATCTTTATTTAAACCATGCATGTGATGTAATTTAAGAATTCTATTCAATTTAGATACATTTTAGAACACTCATGATTATAGATTAAGTTTTTGGTTGGAAATTGAGTGAAGTTGAATTTCTAAGAAATTGATTTGTGTAATTCATAGTTAAGTTGATTTTGTTATTAATAATAAAATTGGATCTATTTGTATTGCGTACATCATGGAGTTTCAAGAGGTTGGGAAGCCTACATTATATCTTAGAATTGTGGGTTGATATTAATAGGATGAAATAAAACTAAATTTGGGCAATTGGAACATGATTTTGAATGAATGATTTCTAATTGAAAGTGTTTATGTAATTATACAATGGTTTTCTATTTTTGTGTACCAAAAGTACATGTGTTGAGGCTTTGAATACCAAATTTGAACTTCAATTACAATTTTGGAATTTCAGAATTTTCGTTGTCCGCTCGAGCGAGGGAAGTCTCGCTCGAGCGTGAAAATCGAGCTCCCAGTAGTTTTCCAAATTTTACAGTCCGCTCGAGCGACCAAAGTGGCGCTCGAGCGGAGACCCATTTTCAGCATATTTTAAAAAATTGCATTTAGTTCACATTTTTATTCTCATCGCTTTCCAAGGCATTCTAGACATGATTTATGACTCAATAAAGATTAATAAACTACCAATCAACATAAATTAGTTAGTTATAGAATGAATCTTTGACCTAGTGGTAATTGTTTAAGAAGCCAAGTAAAAGATCAATCTATTTGGAAATGAAGGGCTTAGTAATAAAAGAATATGTGAAGTAAGAATCCAGTTTCTTTGGATGAGAAAGAATAAGCGTAGTAGAACTTCGGACTGCTTAGACGGAAAACGACTAGGAAAGTCAAGTTTGATCAAGGGAGTAATATTATATTTCAATGTGTATATGTTATGTGCTTGTGTAGGTCACGCGCCATTGTCTGGCCGATTTATCTGATATGTCTAGTCCATCTAATTTGTTTCTGCAGCCATCTGTGAGTAATAACTTAGTGAAGTTATCTTCAACCGTAGCTATTTTCTGTGTGATAAAATAAGATCTGTTTTCTGAAATAAGACGTTCTGTACAATGAATAATTGTCCAATTTCTATTATGTATTTGTGACATCCTTAGCATCATGTGATATCTATTCTCTGTTACCCAGATCCGAAGGTTCCTTCATGGAACTGACAAGCTATCTGTGCCCAACTAGAGGTTTCTAGTTGGAACTGACAAGTTTACAAATTCCCAGTCCGGAGGTTCCTTTATGGAACTGACAAGTTATCCTCACCCGGCCGGAGGTTCCTCTATGGAACTGACAAGTATGATCTAAGATGCTTTGTAATTAATCTGTTAGCGCTAACAGATGGACTATGTATGATCGAACATGACTTATGATTTCTGTATATGATCTGGGCAAAGTATGATTTTGATACGAAACTGATTTATGATTTCTGAATCTATACGGACTCATTCATCAAGACCCTTTACTCTGTTATTATTCACTGGGCTTTAGCTCACTGTATTATTTATGTATGTAGGTGATCAGACGCGTGACCAGGCTTAGAGGCATCTGCCTAGAATTTGTTTGTCAACCAACCTATGTACCTGCCGTGGAGGTTCTGGATATGTCAAGTGATTATTGCTAAGTAAATTAAAGTTTAAGTTCTGCTTTTTTTTTTTTTGGTTAAACAAGTCTTGTGTATTTTAAGTAATAGGGCTAAGTCCTTTTTGTCTAATCTGTATATATATGATGACTTAAAGATAATGTGTATATATGTATATAAAAAGTTTAAAATTTTTACATCTCATATAAGTTTGCATGATTTCGATGGACGTTGGATATTGTTATTTGCTTATGCTAGCCCCTAATATTATGTTAATTTGTCTCGAGGCCTTCGGTAATCCTTGGACTATTGGCGATTCTGATGCTAAACCTATAAGAGGCGGGTTTGGGTCATGACATCTCGCCGAGCGAAGGTCGCGTCTATGTAAAAACCTAAAAGAGATGAATGTACGCTCGAGCGAAGGGTGCGTGGCTCGAGCGAAGCCACTTATGGAAAACATGCGTTTTTGGTTCCCCGCTCGAGCAAGAGAAGCTTCGCTCGAGCAAACTTTGCAGTCCCAGATTTCTATAAGTACGTGTTTCTGTCAGATTTTAGGATTACTGCTTCAGATCTTCTTCTTGGATATTAAGGTTTATATTTGGGGATATTTTGCTAGTTTTCTTTGATGTTTTGATTGAGTATTCAACTCATGGTTTAAAGAGTATACATCAAAGGATTATTTGTTTGTTCTACACAAAAGAGAGAGTTGTTCTTCGGTGGATTCCGAAGAATTCAAGCCTGAAGCTTTGGTGGATTCTGGAGTGGCTCATTGTCAAGACAATTCCGAGGTGAAGACGGGACTGGAAGAGGCACATAGGGGTTAGTTCAATTCGGGATTCACTAGGTAATTGAGAGTATACCTGTGTAATTCCTTTATATCTTTTTAGTGGATTGTTTTGTGGTTGTTGCCCGTGGTTTTTTTTATCACAATTGGAGGTGCTCCAATTATGGTTTTTCCACGTTAAAATCGTTATGTCGATTTCTCTTGATTGTTTGATTGGGATTGTTTTATTGCTTTAAATTGATACATAATCACAAATCAATATCTAGCAGATTTCTAGATTTTTCACATGATAACCTTCTTCATGATCTTCCAATATTTCTAATAACACAACAGGTTGAACCCATTAGGGCCTGGAGCTTTGTTGTTATTGCATTCCATTATAGCCACCATAACCTCATTCTCCTTGAAATCTGAAACAAGATGCTGGGAAATAAGACTTGGCTCAATAGAATTGAACTCCCCCCCCCCCCACCCACCACCCCCCAAATAGGCCTATTTACCCAAGATTCAGCAAAATGACCCTTGAAGTGGAGCAGCACCTCCAGCTTAATCCTGTTAGGATCCTCATAAGATACCCCTTTAATTGAAATAGAGTTGATAAGGTTTCTACTCTGTCTAGTGCTAGCAGAGACATGGAAAAATCTCGTGTTTTTATCACCATTCAAAGTCCAATTTAATCTAGATTTTTGTAACCATAACCAATCCACCATTCTATAAAGCTTCCACACTTCACATCTGATCACTCTTCTTCTTCTTTTTTCTGTGTCAAGTAATGGTCTAGCCTCAGCTATTATGTCAATTACATGCAATTCTTTTTCAGATTCCTTAAGCTTTGTGTTGATATTACCAAACACCTCATTATTCCATTTTTTTTAGCTCTAACTTTACAAGTTTCAGTTTTTGCACAATTATGAACCCAGCCCAGCCCAAAATCATGGTGTTGATCCAGAAATTAGCAAAGAGCTTAGAGAAAGAGGGGTGCAAGGTCCAAGCATTAATGAACCTGAAAGGCCTTGGGCCCCAATCTCTTTCATCCTCCATCATCAATAATGGGCAGTGGTCTGAAACTGACCTGGGCAGCCCCCAAAGCTTCAATTTGAAATTAATCAACTATTCAGGACTGAACAGCACTCTATCAATTCGACTCCACTTCTCTGATTCCTAGGTGTTACACCAAGTATATTTCATTCCCAAAAAAGGTAGATCATTGAACTCACATGTTCCAATAAACTCATTAAAATCATTCATTCCTTTATCTCTTCTAGAACAGCCCACCCTCTCACCCATATGTCTGATTTCATTGAAGTCTCCTCCCAAGCAGCAAGGTTTTGTGAAGAAAGCCTTGAGATTTGACAGGTTTTCCCATAGTCTGAACCTGTTGTTAGCATCATTTGGAGTGTAGACATTTACCAAAACACAATCAAAGGAGTTATACAAAAGACCTGAGAGCAAAATGAACCTCCTAGTGCAGCAACAATCAGCAAGTTGAAAAACATCTGGATCCCATATGCATAAGAGTCCACCAACAGTGCCTTTTGGATCCACAGACATATACTCCATTTTCTTACTCCCCCAAAGCCCTCTAACCACAATATCTGATACCACAACTTTCTTTGTTTCTTGAAAGAAAGCAATATCAATAGATTTGTCCTTTAATGGCTTCTTGATTCTACTTTTCTTCAAAGACTTTCCTAACCCCCTAATATTCCAAGATAAGAGCTTCATGATGAAACAAATAAAACACTCAGAATTCCCCTTCCACAGCAACTTACTGTTTTGCTTTTCCATCTTTGTTAAGTCTCTCCTTATCTTTTAACTCTAATTCAATAATCTTGGCTAGTGCAACATCTTCTTGCCCATTAAAATTGATACCAGGAGTTTTCCCGAATTGGATAGTGGCTATGGCTTCTCGAAGGAGGTAATTTTGGCTTGATTCAGCCTCAGACAAGTCTGATTGTACAATTGCAGCAGCTGCTGGTCTGTATATGACAGATTTGGAGATGGATTTGTGAACAGCTTTGTGACCATAGAGTCAAGAAAACTTGGAATACCCTTCGAACTGTGACTTTTTTTTCTTTCTATTCTTAACATTCCACAGAGAAATAGAGCTGTTAGCAGATGGCCTAAAATGATTAGTATGAATGAGGCTCAAAATGTCCTTGCTACTTGGGCCATCATTAATTAAAGGCCCAGGAGAAACCTTATGAAAGGCCAAGTTCCCAATGTTACCAGGCCTTAAAACACAATGTTCATTGGGCTGATCATTGGGCCTAAGTGAAGAACCAAGAATTATGTTATTACAAATCGATTGTGACAAATCCACCTCAAGATTAATGCCAATCTGAGTGCCCTCTTTAGATCCATTTAGTCTATTGTTGAAACCAGGTGTAGAAACTTGCTCTATACACCTCTGATTGTCGTCATTGCTATTTGGCCTGAGCTCTGACTTCTCTAGCATCATTACCTCTACACACGCTCCTTCCTCTCTGCAGCAGCCTCCATCCCCCTGTGTCTCCTCAACTACTGTGCTTGCCTTTTCTCTACTGTGACAAGCTGAAGGCCCCTTCCTCAGTGCTCCTATATGGACACATGCCAGCTCAGCTATAGGCTTATCGCATTTTGCTGCCACATCTTCATCTACCATATTTACACATGCCAGCTCAGCTATAGGCTTACCACACTGTGCTGCCACCTCATCATCTTCTTTCTTCTCCCTGCTATTCTCCTCATAGATATTTTCTTCCTCTTTACTATTGTAGCTTTCAATGGAGCTGCAAACTTCAACACCATTATGCTTCAAGATATTGATGTTTGCAATATGATCTTCGCACACAAAGATGGGGTAGAGTTGACCCTTGCACTCTAAGAATAAAGTTTTGTTAATAGGCTCCATATATGGCGTAGCCAATCTGATTTTGGCATATGAGAAAGACTTTTGATGAGTAGTATCTCCATCCAAACTGAGGACAGTACCCCACATATTTCCAATGTTGTTGAAAGTGTTTCTGTTCCAAAAATTTAGTGGTATACCATAGCACCTCAACCACAAACACCTCTCTTGTTCATAGTGAAAATCTGGCTTCCATACCCCTACCGACTGGCTATAGTCCTTGAACCATTCTTTGATATTACAAATTTTAGAGTTCAACTCCACTTGGGAACTAAAGGTTAAGATTACATCACGCCCATCTCCCTTTCTAACTAGCACCTGATTCAGTCCTTTCTCCTTCAAAACTTTCCTAATGTCATGCAAGGAATATTCATTCTTGAGTCTGATTATTGCACTCTCATAAAGCCAACCATGCCCAACTTCATCAACTTTTATGGTCGTGTTTACAGTTCCAACTACCATAGGCGTGTTTCCTTTTAGTACCTCTACGTAAGATTTTTGCCCTGCACCTGACGGATGGCCCCTAATGTTGTCTGTGCCTAAAAATCTGCTCACGGGTTGCGATCTCCTTTTACTGTGTTCCACCTGTGAACCCCTTTCATGAGTAGCTTTTTTGACTTCTAACTCTCTATTATCCACCAACAGCCCATTAGCTTTTTGGATAGCAATATCAGCTGTAACAGAGCAATCAAACCTCACAAACCCAAATCTTGAGTTTGTTGCTACCCTTCTTTTGAAAGGTATATAAGCATCCTTCACGATACCAAACTTAGTGAAGAATTTGAACAGGGATCTAACATCCATTGATTGAGGTAGGTTGTCCACGAAAATCGTAAAGAGTCCATGGCTTGATTCACTGTGTTTTGATCCACCTCCATTCCGATGCCTCACTACCAGAATCCAACCACCATTACCCCTCCATTGTTCCATTGTTGTTGCTTCTCTCTCTCTAAGTTAAAGACTGAATTCCTTGACTTGATGGGTATGCCATGTGTTATGATAATTGACTTTTTCACCTTATCCACTTGTTTATACCATTTTTGGAAAAATTGCCGTGTGGCGATTTTCCCATTTAATCAAATGCCACGTGGTAATGGAATGTGAAGGGTTGATGATTTTGGTGGACCCAACAAAGTGAAGATGGCAGTTGAGCAAAGGGATTTGATTTGATTTAATTAGTTGACCAAGTCAATTGGTTAATTGATTAATAAATAAATAAATTAATTTTTTGAAGATAAATGTTGCCTCAACCATTTTGTAAGAAATAGGAGTGGATTAAGGCCCTCATCCTTAAAAGATACCTTCTTCCTTAAATTATGCTAAGTGGTTTTGAAGATGTTGGTTATGGATAATACACATGGCATCTTGGGAGGCTTAGTGGACTAACAAGAAGCTACAAAATTGGGCAACTAGCTATTAGTAGTCAAAGTAGCTGTTATCCTTGATGATCAAGTTAAGGAACATGGGACAAGTGACAATGAATGAGGCTGCCACGTCGTGGCAGTTGGAGCAAAAATGGAAGCATATTCAACACTATAAAAAGACTCAAAGTGCAACATTTGAAGGGGTTCAGTACCAAAACACTCGACCAAGAGTTCATCTACACATTTATCTTAGCAATTTTCAACAATTGTCTTTCATTTAAACAATTTAATCCTAACAATTACTTGTTTAGCCAAATTATCCTTAGATTAGCCAATTGTACTTCATTTTTCTTGAATGCAAGTTCAATTTTAGTTTAGTTTAGTTTCTTTGCACCTAACAAACTTATTAAAAGTCCTCTTTATTGAGGCAAAATTCGAACTAGTAGCGATTCCTCTTAACCACACACAATCCATTACCCTATATAAAGTCAGAAATTCCCAACACATTCCTAACCTTAGGCCAAGTTCCTTTGGTCATGGCATGCCTGCAATCTAATCCTAGAAACACAAGCCTATGTGTTTGCCCTTAGTTTTCTGAGTGGAAAACACCACTCTTGGTAATTTGAAAAGATATAGAACCCAAGAAGACTAGACAAAACAAACTTTATCAAGGCCAATCCACCTATAAATGATAATAATTTCTTTTTCCACAATGCCAACTTAGCTTTTATCCTATCTATCACAGGTTGCCAAGTTTTCATTCTTCTAAAATTAGCAACAAGGGATAACCCAAGACATTTCAGAGGTAGTTTTTGACTTAGACAATTCAATTTTGTTGCAAAATCCTATGCAATAGCATCATCAATTCTAATCCCACATACCACACTTTTATGAAAGTTTATTTTAAGGCCTGACATCACTTCAAAACACCAAGGATTCATTTTATGGTTAGAATCTCCTCCCACTCTGCTTCATAGAAGATTATTGTGTCATCCGCAAACTGGAGATGAGATACCTTCAACTGTGAAGGCCCATCAGAAACATCCTTTATTAATTCCATCTCTTTAGACCTTTCTAACAACATGTTGAGCCCTTCTGATGCTATGTTGAACAAGAATGCGGATAAAGGATTTCCTTGCCTTAGTCCTTTGTTAGGAGAAAATTCATCAATTGGGGCACCATTAACCAATATTGAAATTCTTGGAAAAGAAACACATGCTTTCATCCAACCCAACCACCTCTTCCTCATCCCAAAACTTGACATCATTGAAAACAAGTACTCCTAACTCACTAAGTTTGTATACCTTCTCAAAGTCAACTTTCAATATGACTCCCTTCTTCTTAGTCTTTTTGTTGGACAATCTTCACTTTAATTAAATAATTCAGTTTGTGTACTTAACAACAAACAGAATATAAAAGAAATAAAAGAAATGAGAGAATTTGTTTGATTATAGAAATCAAACTCGAAATATAAATAAATAAATAAATAAAAACAGATTTTATTTTGTTACAAAAACAAAATTAAAATCTGATTTAAACAAATAATAAAACACCAAAAATAAATTAAATAACTTACTTGATTAATTTCTTCGAATTATAATCTGATCAAGTCCAGTGTTTGACACTGTGTCCTTAAGACAGATTCGTCCTCTCCTCGGTGCTTTCAGAATGTAGACGTCTATCTCCCAGGATGAAATGATCAACTACAAATAATAGCAGCACTACAAATTGTTTGCCTAATGAACACACTAAGTGTTTATGCTCTTTCTCACAAAAATAAAATGCAGTAAAATGAAGAATAGAATTTGTAGAGGTGAAATACGAAATTTCTGAATCTAAAACATCAAATGAGGGTTATCCTATTTATAGATGTAATCGTGGCTGTAGGTTTTGAATTAAATAGGTGCAAACTTTGTTTGAGCAGTATGAACTTTTGGTTTTGAATTCAAACAGATTTGAATCTGTTGGGTTCATAATTCAAACAGATAAAAAATGGGAAGAGCCCTGTTTGGATGTACAGTAAAACCAGACCTGTTTATTTCCGGTTTAATTTAAATTCTAGATTTTATTTTACCAAAAAAAAAAAAAATTAAATTCAAATGTTTTTGGCCCAAAAAGATTAGTATTGGGCCGAACAAGCCCACCCAACCCAACCACACACCACGCACCCGCGCCCAAGGCTAGGCCAGCCCGCCCGACCGACCAGACAGATGGACGGCGGCGGCGCGCGTGTGGTGATTTTTGGGTCCAATGGGTCTAGCCCATTTTGCCCATAACCTCTCTCTCTAAAACACTTGGGTATCCCTTGGGACACACCCCAAGTACCAAACCCATGTCTTATAAACCCATTCAAAACTTCCCACAAAATCAATGTGGGACAAGCCTTATTCAAACCTTTAAGGATTTTCCACCAAAACTCCATTTCTATGGAGCATACTTTTGCTTCAATTTCCCATTCACTCAGTAATGGTTTTGAGCAACCAAATATACCACGTGAATCACAACGCGGCATAGAACGCGTTACCACTTTGACCCGCAACAAATGACGCACGGTGCTCACCTAAAAAATAGACCAAACTAAGGAAAAAATTCGGTTATAACCTAGAATTTCTAAACCATTTTCGTCAAACCTTTAATAATGGATATAAATATTCTTTTTTTTTTGTATAATCTATTTGAGAATATGTCATGACTTACCGTTATACATATGATTCTGTGCCCTGCTTATTGCAGATTGACTATCACAATGAATGCAAATAGTTGGCACAGGTTTTGGCCACATTGGAATGTCTTCTAAGAAGTGACGAAGCCATTCTGCTTCTTCTCCTGCTTTGTCTAAAGCAATGAACTCAGATTCTATTGTGGATCGTGCGATGCAAGTTTGTTTTGTGGACTTCAAGAAAGCAAGCGCCTCCTAAAGTAAAAACATATCCACTAGTGGATTTTGAATCTTTAGTATCCGATATCAATTGGCATCACAATAACCTTCAAATGCTTTGGATATCAAGTAAAATTCAAACCATGATCACGGGGGAATCTTAGATATCTAAGAACCCGAATGATCGCTTTCCAATGGTCTTCTCCGGGATTACTAGTATACCTACTCAATTTACTGATAGCATAAGCTATATCAGGATGAGTATAATTCATTAGGTACATTAGGCTTCCAATGATTTGGGAGTATTTTAACTGAGACACTGCATCACCTTTATTTTTTGATAAATAAAGGCAGTGTCTCTGAGTGTTCTAGTTACATTCAAATCATCCTTAATAAATTTATCAAGAATTTTCTCAATATAATGAGATTGAGATAATGCATATCCGTAAGATGTTTTAGTAATTTTCATTCCTAATATAACATCTGTGACCCCCATATCTTTCATATCAAATCTTTTGTTAAGCATTTGCTTAGTTGATTTAATCATATTTTGACTACTTCCAATGATAAGCATGTCATCCACATAAAGACAAACTATGACATATCCTTGGTCAGTGTTTTTAACATAGACGCATTTGTCACATTCGTTTATCTTAAACCCGTTAGTAAGCATTGCATGATCAAATTTTTTATGCCATTGTTTAGGTGCTTGTTTTAATCCATAAAGTGACTTTACAAGCCGACAAACTTTCTTTTCTTGCCCCGACACTCAAACCCTTCGAGTTGCTCCATATAGATCTCTTCATTTAGATCACCGTTTAAGAAAGCTATCTTAACATCTATTTGATGTATTTCTAAATTAAATAACGCTGCTATAGAAATAAGCATGCGAATGGATGTTATTCTTGTCACAGGAGAATATGTGTCAAAATAATCCAGACCGTCCTCTTGTTTGTAACCTTTTACTACAAGTCTTGCTTTATACTTGTCAATTGAACCGTCTACTTTCATTTTCCTCTTGAATATCCATTTATATCTAAGAGGTTTAGAACCTGGTGGAAGATCCACCAATTCCCAAGTATGATTTTGCATAATGGATTCAATTTCATTATTAACAGCCTCTTTCCACAAAGGTGCTTTAGAGCCTGTCATTGCTGCCTTAAAGCTGTGAGGTTCATTTTCTAACAGGTATGTCAGAAAATCTGGACCAAAGGATTTTGATGTTCTTGCTCTCTTACTTCTTCTTGGTTCATTATCAGTTAAATCCTGTTGGTTGAGACCATTACTAGTCGCTTGTGTTTGATTGTCATTAGTCTCTTGACTTTGTGTAAAATCATAAGTTCTTTTATGTGAACTTAATTCCTGTCATTTCTTGTAAGGAAAGACATGTTCAAAAAAACATAGCATTCTTTGACTCTATAATAGTGTTCACATTTATATCAGGTATTTCTGATTTATAAGTCAGAAACCAATATGCACTACTATTCTGAGCATAACCAACAAACACACAATCTACTGTTTTTGGTCCAATCTTAGTCTTTTTAGGAACAGGAACTTCAACTTTTGCCAAACACCCCCACACTTTTAAGTATTTGTAGGAAGGCGATCGACCTTTCCACAATTCATAAGGAGTGCTATTAGTTTTCTTGTGGGGTATTCTATTAAGAACATAATTAGCAGACAATATTGCTTCCCCACACAAGTTATGTGGTAAGCCTGAACTTAGTAATATGGCATTCATTATTTCTTTTAGGATTCTATTCTTTCTTTCAGCAATTCCATTTTGCTGAGAAGAATAGAGTGTTGTAGTTTGGTGAATAATGCCATGTTGTGCACAAAATTCATTTAATGATACATCATATTCACCACCCCTATCACTTCTAACCATTTTAATGGTTTTACCAAGTTGATTTTCAACTTCTGTTTTGTAGAGTTTAAACATTTCTAAGGCTTCATCTTTACTTTTAAGTAAATAAACATAACAATATCTTGTGCAATCATCAATAAATGTTATGAAATACTTTTTGCCTCCTCTAGTTTGAACAAATTTTAGATCACATACATCGGTATGAATTAATTCTAGAGGTTCGGTTTTTCTTTCAACTGATTTAAATGGAGCCTTAGTTAGTTTCGCTTCTACACAAACTTCACATTTATGATTAGGATTAATTTCAAACTTTGGTATATAATCCAAACCAACTAATCTATGCAAAGCATCATAATTTACATGACCTAATCTACCGTGCCATAAATTCGACTCAAGAATATAAGCAAAAGATGTGTTATTCTCATTCATAGCAACTTTTGGTACAACTGTCATTACATTTAGTTTAAAGCGACCAGCACTCATGTATCCCTTACCAATATACATACCACTCTTTGTTAATACAAATTTATCAGACTCAAAAACAAGTCTAAAACCATTTTTACTTAACAAAGAACCAGAAACTAAATTCTTCTGGATGTCAGGTACATACAGTACGTTGTTGAGGGCCAGTTCTTTCCCTGATGTCACCTTCAAGATCACTTTCCCTTGTCCAGCCACAAAAGTAGAAGAATTTCCCATGAAAAGTTGTTCACCATTTGCAGCCTTATTGTAGGTAGTGAACATCTTCTTGTCCACACATATGTGACGAGTTGCTCCAGTGTCAACCCACCACTCTTTGGGATTTCCAACCAAGTTAGCCTCAGACACCACAGCAGAAAGGTTGATGTCATTCACTCCGTCAGAGATGTAATCCAATTCTGTTACATTGGCCTGATTGGTGGTCTTCTTACTTGTACTTCCATGATCCTTCTTAGGGCGGCGGCAGTCAGAAGCCCGATGTCCAGTCTTGCCACAGTTATAGCATTTTCCTTTGAACTTCTTGTTGCCATTGTTGTCACCTTGTTTAGGACCATCTCCAGTAAACTTCCTCTTTTTGTTATGTGGTTTATGAACTTGTTCAACCACATTAGCCTTGGACTCAATGGGATTTTTCCCATTCCTCTTTTGACCTTCGGTTATCTTCCTCAATTCTTAATCTTACAATCAACTCATCCATAGTCATCTCTTTGCGTTTATGTTTTAAATAATTTTTGATATCTTTCCAAGCCGGTGGTAACTTTTCCACTAAAGCAGCGACTTGGAAAGACTCGCTAAAGACATACCTTGAATGAATATCATGCAAAATTATCGAAAACTTTGAACTTGAGATATTACCATTTGGGAGTCTACCATAACAAAGTCGAAATTTACGGCGACAAATTTCTTCGTGCCGGCATCTTCTATCTTGTATTCCTTCTCCAAAGAATCCCACAATTCTTTTGCTGTTTTCAGAGGACTGTATACATTATACAGCATATTATCAAGGCCATTAAGGATGTAGTTTCTGCACAGGAAATCTGAATGTTTCCAAGCATCTATAGCGGCAACAACTTGCCGATCACTTTCACTCTCTTTAAGTGCTGGAGCCTATTCATGGAGAAACCGGGCCAAATTAAGAGTTGTAAGATAGAATAGCATCTTCTGCTGCCATCTCTTAAACTCAGTACCGTTAAATTTTTCCAATTTTTCTCCATGATTGATTGGTACATGAACATAGTTCTGGATAGGGACCGGTGTTAGTGTAACAATAAGAGTACCATTACCAGATGCAGTTTCAGTTGTAGTAGCCATAATCTCTTATTACAAAAATCAGAAAAATTAAAACACAAACTAATTTTCTAGTTACTAAAACTAGAAAATAAATTAGAACACAAAATAATTTTATTTTCCTTGTTACTAAAGTTAGAAAAATAAAATACCACAATAATTTTCTGTAACACAAATTAATATTCTGCAATTGTTAATGACACTAATATATTACTACTAGTTGTCAAAGAAAAGAAACAGTATAATACTACTATCTGTCAAATAGCATAAACACTATTTGTTTTTCTAACCAGAATATATCTTTATGAAATTACAGAAAATTAAATACAATGAAGATACCAAAAAATGATTCTGTCTTAAGATTGTTGGACAATCTTCACTGTAATTAAATAATTTAGTTTGTGTACTTAACAACAAACAGAATATAAAAGAAATAAAGGAAATGAGAGAATTTGTTTGATTACAAAAATCAAACTCGAAATAAAAATAAATAAATAAAAATAGATTTTATTTTGTTACAAAAACAAAATTAAAATCTAATTTAAATAAATAATAAAACACCGAAAATAAATTAAATAACTTACTTGATTAATTTCTTCGAATTATAATCTGATCAAGTCCAGTGTTTGACACTGTGTCCTTAAGACAGATTCGTCCTCTCCTCGGTGCTTTCAGAATGTGGACGTCTATCTCCCAAGATGAAATGATCAACTACAAACAATAGCAGCACTACAAATTGTTTGCCTAACGAACACACTAAGTGTTTATACTCTTTCTCACAAAAATAAAATGCAGTAAAATGAGGAATAGAATTTGCAGAGGTGAAATACGAAATTTCTGAATCTAAAACATCAAATGAGGATTGTCCTATTTATAGATGTAATGGTGGCTGTAGGTTTTGAATTAAACAGGTGCAAACCAGTTTGAACAGGTATGAACCTGTTGGTTTTGAATTCAAACAGATTTGAATCTGTTGGGTTCATAATTCAAACAGATAAAAAACGAGAAGGGCCCTGTTTGGATGTATAGTAAAACCGGACCAGTTTATTTCCGGTTTAATTTAAATTCTGGATTTTATTTTACCAAAAATAAAATTAAATTCAAATGTTTTTGGCCCAAAAATATTAGTATTGGGCCGTATAAGCCCAACCCAACCACACACCGTGCGGACTAGTTTATTTCCGATTTAATTTGAATTTTGGATTTTATTTTACCAAAAATAAAATTAAATTCAAATGTTTTTTGCTCAAAAAAGTTAGTATTGGGCTGAACAAGCCCAACCACACACCACGCACCCGTGCCCAAGCCCAGCCCGGACGGACGGACGGCGGCGCGCATGTGGTGATTTTTGGGTCCAATGGGTCTAGCCCATTTTGTCCATAACCTCCCTCTCTAAAACACTTGGGTACCCCTTGGGGCACACCCCAAGTACCAAACCCATGCCTTATAAACCCATTCAAAACTTCCCACAAAATCAATGTGGGACAAGCCTTATTCAAACCTTTAAGGATTTTCCACCAAAACTCCATTTTCATGGAGCATACTTTGGCTTCAATTTCCCATTCACTCGGTAATGGTTTTGAGCAGCCAAATATACCACGTGAATCACAATGCGGCATAGAACGCATTACCACTTTGACCCGCGACAAACGACGCACGGGGCCTACCTAAAAAATAGACCAAACTAAGGAAAAAATTCTGTTATAACCCAGAATTTCTAAACCATTTTCCAACACTTTCTCTACTAGTCCACCACATCATTAACAATCATGACTCCATCAAAGATATTTCTTCTTCCTGGAAAGGCTAATTGCACCTCACTTATAATCTCTGGCATCACCATCTTCAATCTTTTTGATAGAAATCTTGGCCAAAATCTTGTAAGCAACGTTAACCAAACTGATAGGTCTATAATCGACAAAGCTATTTGGTGTTATCTTTCTTAGGAATTAAGGTGATAAAGGACCTATTTAGACCTTGAACCTACTTGCTCTTAGAATAGAACTCCTGTATGAACTAGACCACTTCACTCTTTCAAAAAATCTAAATGACCCCCGAGATATTGGTTCCTGACTATGTTTCAATTTAAAACAATAAATAACAATCCCAATTAAGCAATCGAGACAAATTGGCACAACGATTTAACGCGAAAAAAAATCATAATTGGAGCATCTCCAATTGTGATGAAAAAAAAAAACTATGGACCAAAGCCATAAAACAATCCATTAATAAGATAAAAATGAATTACACATGAATACTCCCAATTACCTAGCGAATCCACGTCCAAATTGAACCAAACCCAATGTGTCTCTTCCACCACCGTCTTCACCTCGGAACTATTTTGCCTAATGTTGCATCCACAACACCAATGTCGAATCCAAGATGGTGAGTCAATTTGGAATCCACCAAAACTTCAGGCCCAAGTTTTTTGGAATCCACCGAAAAATAACTCTCTCTTTATGTGAATAAAAGAACAAAACTCAACCCTTGATGTTTGATACTCTGTGTAGACACCCCATTTTTTACCGGCCCTAAGACTTAGGCACTTTCTTTTGATTACCCGATGATGACAATTAAAATGTATTTCTCGCAGAATTCTCAGTAAAAGAAATGGAATTTGAACTTAATCCCAATCTTCACCATTATAGCCAAATTATTTTAAAATAATGAATATTTCATTAATTTAGTATTTTTGTAATTTTTCATAATTTTATGTGTTTGTTCATTTTTTTAGTGTATTTTATATAAAAGAAAATAATAAAACGAATTATATTATGTGTTTAAAATTATTATATTATATGTTTAGTATTTTGGTATAAATTATATATTTTATATATTATTATAATTATATTATATTATAAAATAAAAATTAAAAAAAAAACAATTTGATGTCAGCATGCCGACATTCAAATCCACCTGATTGTATATATATATATATTATTATATTATTATTATATCATTTGCCTATATAAGGCAATGATATTCAGGAGGAGAAAAGGAGGTTGGAGAAGGAAAAAAATGGAGAAAAGAAGAGAAGGCCAGCAGGGAGGAAAACAAAAGAGGGGGAGAGAAAGAGTCTGAAAAAAAGAGAGAAGGGAAAATAAAATATTTTCTTTGATAGTTTTATTTCCATTTCATCAATACACCATTCGAAAAAACAACCACTAAAGTTGTAATTCCAAATTTTGGACTAAAAATTGAGAACATATTCCACAGACTTGAGAGTAGTCAAAAGAAAGTTTGTGACTCAGAAAATTCATCATTTTCCCAAAATGTGAGTTTTTGCAAATTTTCATTTAATTTAAAAATGTGATATAATTTGTTTAAATACTTCATTTACTTCTTTTTATAACTTTTTTTTTATCACTTTAATGGGATGGCTGCACCACCCACATATCTGCTGTAATTTAAATATTGTATATAAACTGAATCTACCTCGCCAAATGAATAGTAACCTCCGGCGGTGAATAGTAACCCCGACGATGAATAGTACCTCCGGCTATTTAATTGCTTGCTTTCTGTAGCTTAATTCCAGCACTATTATATGCTATTTTGGGGGCTGTTTAATTTATTTCAATGATTTATGTTTTAAATATCAAGTTTGTTTGTACTAACCAATTAATCAATTTCGCATAATCATCTCTGCAACCTCCCTTCATTCTTTGCTTATTTCGATTAAAAAGTTGTGAAAAATTACGATTGTGATTCAAATATAAGAAAGGAACTCTTCCATGCCTAATGGTTTAATCTCTTCGGAGGTTTATTATCAAAAGTATAAAACGCTCTATGCTTAATGGTTTAATCTCTTTGGAGATTCACTATCAATAGCATAAAACGTTTTATGCTTAAGAAGTTCATTACCAAAAGTATACAACGTTCTATGCTTACTGATTTAATCTCTTAGGGGATTTACTACCAAAAGCATAAAGCGTTCTATACTTAAACAGTTTAAATTCTTTAGAGGTTCACTACCCCAAATGTATACATGTTCTTATACTAAAGCACAATCTTTTATTTTTCATTTATCTTTAATCATCAGTGTGTTTACTTTTAAGGGACTAATTGACCCTTGGAAATCACCAAGGAAAATGTCATTATCACTTATTATCAAGTTTGGATTTCAAGTCATTATCACTCAAGTTTGGGTTTTTCTAAGTCATTATCACTCTTTTGAGTTTACTAGTCCTTGTTGCACATCTTGAGTTTGACTTGGAATCCCTTATCGCTTATAAATAAGTTTAACTCTTCCTTGGTAATTTCCCCCGAAGAAAATTTTCTCGGGTTAAGTTGATGCTTGTTTCTCTTTATTGCATTTTGGACTTAGTGGACGTAAATATCACTTTTGCACAAACAAGAGAAAAGATAAAGAAATAGACAGGTAATAAAAAAGGCTAATAAAATTGGTTAAAATTGAATTACAATCGACATAAAGAACCAATATGATTAATTGAATTCGGTCGGACGTTATACCGAATTTATTGTGTCAAGGCTTGCCTTACATCAATTATTGTAATAAATTAGACAGCCACTTTCATTTATTATTCATTCGGTTTTGTAATAATTATTTATTCAGACATTTGGACATTCAGACCCTCCAGCGCGAAGGCATAGAAATTTGTAATAATGTGTATGTCTTCCAACCCCACGTCTTTCTCTCTTTTATTTATCAGCTTATGATATGTTTAATTTAGCATACTCATGTTTGCATCCACTTGTATTGCATGCACTGAGGCTCGGTTCATTATTCGAATTCACATTATCGTTTCAATACTTCTCTAAATACATGCTTGGACCGCATGCGAGCAAATCATTTCACATATTAGTAGCCAAGCTAGTAATTGCATATCACATGTGTTGCATTGTCACATTGTATAGTTAGGAATCATGCATATTTTCTAATTTTGTTTTGTAGCTTGTTCGTGGGATGTCGATAAATATGTGAGTTGTTATGTTTTAGCATCCCACCTGTACATAATTTTCTTATTATGTTTAACATCCTACCATGAGGCTAATTGCTTATTTGATATACCTATTTGAATGCTTGTGGATGAAGGCTAATCACTTGAATTGGGATACTTTGATTCATGTATATATGAGATCACCATTTTCAGTGATACATATTCAAAACATTTTTTTTAAAACAAACATGGAATCAAACGTTCCAACTTTTTGTGAAATTAGTCTATACTTGTATATTACATATAGAACAAGAACATGTATTGTACATGAAAACCACATCATGATTAGTAGAGGCCGATCTTTAATCGGGTGAGTGGGGTGTTCAATTATTGACCTTCCCCTCTCATACCTAAGTTCCCGAACCAAGACACTTTGCTAACGACGGACTAATGGCCTTTGGCACGAGTCATGGGTTTCCTAAATTTTCCAAAAACAAATATTTAGGTGGCGACTCTGATATCTGGCAAAGCAGTCTATTTTTGGCATTTGATTCAAACATTGATTTTCCAAACGAATTTGCCGGATTTGAACTCTTTTTGTGTTTTTCACTGTTTCACATTGCACTTGTGAAATCAGAATCAGAACCAACACCCAAGTGGAGTCCGAACTGTAAGGGCTATTTCATTCTTCCGAAAGGGAGCGCGAAAAGCCGAGCTACACTCTGTAATTCGTTAAACAATCAATCACCTTTTATACATCAAGAAAACTCATATAAACAACCCTCCAATGTAGAACACTTTGTATTTTTCTCATTTCTGAGAATTTGGACGGGTTCAACCCTTAAAATAACAAACTGCGCAGTTTATAGAAAATAGAATTGCACTGACCACTCGAGCAGTGTGAGTAAAAGCAATGCAAAACATATAGGCCAATCACTCAATCCCCGTACATAGTCAGCGAAGTGGTAAACAAAAAATGCTCAAGATAAAGAACGTCAGCACAAACTCCTCTAGACAAGCATAATTCGGGTTGGATTCTCATCTAAACGCTCACAGAAGAGTGAATAAGATTACAAGTAAAATGAGTTTTGTCAAATGAGATTGTCAATTACAAAAACCTAACACTCTTCATAAATTTCCAGCACTTTTGTATGCAATTCATATTAAAGCCATTAGGTCTTGGAGCTTTGCTCCCATAACAATCTTTTGTTGCATTCCACACTTCTTCAGTAGAGAACTCAGTTTCTAGCACCTCCACAACCTTGGTTCTACTAACTTTCACAAAAGGTCCAGTTAGTTTAGGTCTTGAATGCCAATCCTCTGAGAGCACCTTAATGAAGTACCTTAGCACCTCTTGTTTTACCCTCTCAGGTTCCTCAACTCTATTACCATCTACTACCATTGAATCCACCAGGTGTTTGCTTTGCCTTCTACTTGAAAATAAATGGAAAAATATTGTGTTCCTGTCCCCATTTTCTGCCCAATCTAGTCTTTGTTTTTGAAGCCAAATCAATCCTTTGCCGTACCTTCCATACCAACCGCTGACATGTCTCCTTTTGGCAATTTCATGCGGTTGCAATGGTCTTGACTCTGCCAAAAGGTCCCATGTATGAATCTCATCCTCTGCTACCCTATGCTGATGCTCAATCTTGCCAAACACCTCTTGATTCCATTGTTTCAAATCTGATTTTTGCACTCTCAATTTCCTTTTACCAGAGAAATAGGTAATATTAACCACAAAAATACCTAACACACCACAAAAATATATAATAAGATGTACATATTATTTTTTTTTATACAATATCTGATGTAACCAAAAAAAAAATTCTTTATTTACCACCAAAACATGGGGCCACTTTAGTTTGGTGGTGTTTGACTGTTTGCCCTACAAAAGTCGCTAAAATAATTAGGCTATGGCCCTGAGCTGCTGCAAAAAGGGGCACAAACCTAATCATTTCGTTACAAAATAAAGAGTTACTTAGGCTCCGATTTGGTAAGTCTCTTAAATTATAATTTTACTCATTAATTTGAGTGTGGTATTTGTTTTGAGCTTTTAAATTATAATTATGCACCCATTTTTCAAAACTCAATTCAAAACATAATCATTACTTTTCAAAACTCATAATCAAACACATAATTCAAAATTCTTTTCAAAACTCAATTCAAATCAATATTTTAATTTTTTAAATATTTTTAATAATTAAATATTTTAAAAATATTTTAATTTTTGTTAAGATTTTAAATATTTAAATATTTAAATATGTTAAGATTTTTTTAATTTTTTAATTTTTTGAATATTTTTAAATATTTTCATTTTTAAATATTACGATTTTAATTTTTTAAATTTTAAAATATTTTATAAAAATAAATTCAAATTCTATTTTATAAAAATATTTTTAAATATTTTAATTTTTTTGTTATGTATTTAGTTCTGATTTGAGTGTAGAGTTGTGAAAGTAATATGTAGTTTTGAGTTATGTGTTTGGTTATGAGTTTTAAAAATAATTTCTTAATTGAGTTTTGTTTTATGTGTTTGGTTACAATTTGAATGTAGAGTTGTTTTTAAATTTAAAATATTAAAATTTTAAATTATTTAAATTTTTACAATTTAAATTTTTTGAATATTTATTTTAATTTTTTACTTATTAAATTTTTTAGATTATTTAAATTATTTAAATATTTATGATTTAAATTTTTTGAATATTTATTTTGAAAAAAAATTATTTTCTTTTATAGTATTTTCAATTAAAAAATTGATTAATGTTATTTTCTGTTAATAATAAATTTTTTAATTGAATTTTAAAAAGAGTTTTGTTATGAGTGTTGATCAGAATTTTCAATAGTGTGAAAGTAGTGTGTTTTGTTATGAGTTATAACAATTTGAATTAAGTTTTGAAAACTCTTTCCAAAACTCATAACTAAACAAATTTTCTTTCACATGTCAAATCAAACTTTTAAAACTCAATTTCACATTCAATTCAACACTCTATTCAAAAATCATGACGAAATAAATTTTCAATACTCAAATCATAAATTTCAAAACACACAAACTCAAAATATAACTCATATTCTCAAATCATAGTTAGAAAGTCTTACCAAACGGAGCCATAAATTTTCCCAATTCAATTATTATTATTATTATTATTATTATTATTATTATTATTATTATTATTATTTTTTGCTTTTGAGGGGGTGTTGTTTGCAGGAGGAGGTGGAACATCACACAAGTATCCTTTAGGTCTTGTTTGTCATAATTTTAAAAAAATTAAAAAGTCAAAAAATTACTATCCTATTTAAGTCATATCATCTTATTTAAGTCATATCACCTTTTTACTATATCACTTCAAACTCAACCCATATTCAACTCATATTTTATAAAACATCAAAAAATATACTTATTTAAATCATCTCAAACCACCCTTTAGTCTGAGAGTTCAATCCCTCTAAGGCTTCCTTTACCCAAAATAAATAAATAAATAATATAAAAGTTTGATTTTTTAAATTTAAATTTGAGTTTGACCGTACTATTTACATGTATAGGATCTACCACGAGTCATATTTTGATGATCTCAACCATTTATTTTGTAAGGCGTTTCGTTTGTATCTTTCATGGAAAAAAAAAAAAAATTAGATTGATTCAATAATCATAATATTTTCATTTTATCCATTTGTCTACGTAAAATGGATAACAATTGTGTTTTTTAGAATAGACTATCCATTTTTTGGACTCAGGCACTATAAAATGAAAATTCTATAATTATCAAATTAATTTAAGTTTTTTCATGAATAAAGAAGGCCGTTGAGTTCTTTGTATTTTTTTCAATATTTTGTAAAGGTTGGTGTAATTTATTTTATATTATATTAGTAAAATGAGTTATGTTTTAATTTTAAAGTTCTATTTTCACGTGTTAAGTTGGTAAGAAAAATATGTAAAATTTATTAGTTTGTATGACATTATTCATATAAAAGATGCTAGAACATTTTCTCCAAACAACTTTGATTTTCATCGATTAATCATTAATTATTCTGCAATGGTATTTTCTTACAGGATACAGAAAGATCACAAGAGGTTTGTTGCTTCTTAACTCTTCAAACAACTAGCAATTGTGGAATATTACAAAGTTAAACCTGAAATTATTGGTTGCTTCCTTGTTTTATTTTTTATTATCCACAAAGAAGGAGATTATATTAGAACCAACCAAAAGAAAGAAAGAATGACAGAGTTTTTTGAAATCATATAATAACATTTTTTAAATCTTATATCATATATATCATATTATCATCTGAGAGGGTAATTTATAAGTAAATTGGGCCGAGTTGGGTAATGGGCCGTTCTATGAGTCATAGTAAGAAGGGCTGAGTAAAAGGGCCTTGTAAGTTAGCCTGGTCCAAAAGAGCCTTGTAGTTAGCTCGGTCACCACTGTCAGAGTGATAGTAGTTAGCTCGGCCATACCCTTCTGAGCCAAGGTATTTTGAGCTTTTCTCAGGACCTTGCTACGGATTAGCTCGGTCCAAGCTTGTTATGGTTAACACGGTCTCAACAGGAGAAACCGATGTACACGCAATGAAGGGAAGAGCTGAGCTAGTTAAAGCTCGGTCATTTCAGCCAGTTTAGCATAGCTCTGATAGCTCGGTCGTTTTGTCATACTACCGAGATAAAACCATCTCACTTGGTTTAAGCAGTGAGGGGGGTGTTGAAGGATAAGCATTATCTCTCAGGAGTGTGATTCCTAGGAGGACTCTACATGGAGGAATAAAAGTCCTACTAGGATTGTGCAACGCGAAACCTATAAAAGCTCATAATATCACCTATGGAGAGGTAACACAATTTTGATTCTCGAATACACAGAGATTTTGTCTATTTGTCTATTTTACTGACTTAGGCATCGGGCAGGTATTCGGCACACACCCGCCGGCTAGCTCACGTTTGTGTTTTCAGGGAGTAAAGTGACGACGTTTGGAGGAGTGACGACGTTTGGAGAAGTGTAGACTTGATCAACAGGATTATACGAGAACATTATTTCTTGCTCGTACAATTGGCGCCGTCTGTGGGAAGATCAGAAAGAACAAAACCTCTTGATCAAAGTTTTTCCTCTCTAATTGGAAGTAATGGCGCACAATGAAGATTTGCCGCAGTCTGCTATTGACGGAAAAACCCCAGAAGGGGGTGAGAGGCGTGAAGGTTTGCCTTCTATCCCTCCTATGGCGGATTTAGAGTCCCAGCGACAGAACCCCCGGAGGGATGCAAGGGGGAGCTGGACTAACAGCCCCCGTCGCTCTCAAAGTCCTAAAAGACAGAGGCGGAGGATCGATCCTCAAGTTCTGGAGGATCGCGTAAAGGAACAAGACGAGTTAATAAGAAAGATGGCGGCTGACATGGAGTCTATGAAGCGCTAGATTAAAGGAAAAGGGGTGGCGATAGGAGAGGGGCACAAAAGCAACATGCCCCCTCGCCACTCAGAAGATCGTGGTAGGCATACCACACCATCGCAAGCAGAGAATAAGAGCTTGAGAACAGGCGACACTCAGTTAAGAAATCCCAGGACTCGTTACTCCAGGTATGAGAGAACGAGCGAAGATCATCTTGAGGAAGTACCTATCGGCCCTTGCGCACGCACCAGACGTCATCCAGGCAGACGGAGTTGCCTAGATCATTAGATTTGCAAACTGTGCTAGAAGAAAGGGCATGATGGAAGGAAGATACCAGGGCACGCAACCCGCGCAGAGTTTCAGCCCTTCAGCGGTTGGCTCCTCGGACGCATGGGAGCGTCAAGGTAGGAATGCCAATACCGCGCCTTGCTTACGAACAAACAGACAAAGCATTAGCAAGGCTGCAGACCTCGCTGTTCGTTTCGGCAATTGAGAATGCACCACTACCTTCGGGCTTTCACCAGCCCAAATTCACCACTTATGAGGGGAAGACGGACCCCTACATGCACTTGAGTCACTTTCGCTAGGTTATGGCAGTATACCGGCGAAACGAGGCTTTAGTGTGCATCCTGTTCACCGGCCTAGGCGACACAGGTCTAACTTGGTTGAAGGCTACGAAAACATCACCTCTGAGGCACAATTGGCAGAGGCGTTCGTGACAAGGTTTAGAACAAACACCAAGACCCCAGTAGAGATCGATCAGCTACTCTCCATTGACATGGGCGACAAAGAAACATTGAGGTCCTACAACAGTTGCTACTGGGAAACTTTCAACTAGATAGAAGATTGCCCAACAAATCTTGCCATCGCGCAATACAAAAGGGGTCTACCAATCGGAAACAAGTTGAGGGACTCAATCACTATGACGCCACCCCTCACAATGGAGGCCTTGATGGAGAGAGTGCACCAACATATTCGTGTGGAAGGGGATGACGCCCGTGCTAAGGCGAAATCTGGCACAACAGCAACACCGGATAAAAAGACTTCGGCAAAAGTCAACACGGTAGAACGGCCAAGCAAGAACGGGCGAGGCAGACGGGCCAACAAAGAGGATCCAGACAAAAGGTGGCTAAGAGTTCGCACTGCCATTACCACGGTGTTCAAAAAACCAGTCTACCGAATTCTCAGTGAGATACGTGATGAACCTTTCGTCCAATAGCCAGCTAAGTTGGGAGAGGCACAAAAAGACTATGACGAAGGATCCCGGTGTACCTTCCATAATGAAAAGGGGCACCGCACAGAGAATTGCACGCCGTTGAGACAGCACTTGGAGGAGTTAGTGGCAGCTGGGCACCTGGACCAGTACATAGAAGAAGGGACATAGCCTACCCCCCAGAACCACAATCACCCAAATGGAATGCCGATCGACGCCCCACCTCAAGGTGTGATCAATGTAATACATGGGGTATTCGAACCTGAGCGAGTATGTTAGCTCAGGGGAATGATCAAGAAGGCTGAGCACTTAAGGGAGGTATTAAGTGCACAACCAGCCATAAAAAATGGGAGAATGGAAGCCACTAATGTCATATATTTTTCGGATAGAGACTTGGCAAGGATATATTGCCCTTACAATAATGCACTGGTCGTTACACTCCACGTCAAGGATTACAACATCAAACGGATTTTGATCGACCAAGGGAGCTCGTGTGAGATAATGTATTACGAAACCTTCAAACAATTGAAACTGGAGGACAAAGACTTGGCGCCTGCAACATCTCCCATAATCGGATTCAACTCAATGCTAGAGTGGCCAGTGGGCAAGATAATCCTCCCAGTCAGAGCAGGAAGCATGACGAAACAAGTGGAATTCTGGGTATTGAAAGTCCCTTCCACTTACAACATAATCTTGGGAAGGACATGGCTGCATGCCATGTGATCGGTAGCGTTAACCTACCATCAAGTATTGTGGTTCCCCAACGAAGCCGGAGTAATTGAAGAGGTCTTTGGAGACCAAATTATGTCCAAACAATGCTTAATACACGAAATGGCGGCCGTCTTTGCCAAGGGATATGTCCAGATGGTGGAAGAACCTGAAAGCAATGAGCTGTTCGCAAATGTTGGCAAAGTAGCTTAACAGAAGGCGGTGGAAGACTTGGTATGGGTAAGGATAGATGAAAAAGACCCAGAAAAGTTCTTTTTACTCGACTCGTCATTGTCCAATACTGAGAGAATAGAGGTTATGAAGTTTTTAACCTCTAACATCGAAGTGTTCGCCTGGACGCCGTATGACATGCCTGGCATTGACCCAAACTTCATTTGTCACCAATTAAATGTCCACCCAACTGCCAGACCAATTATACAGCGCACTCGCAGATCAGCACTCCACCACGCCGAGATAGTGGCAGAAGAAGGGGGAAACCTTCTAGAGGCAGGAGCCATTAGAAAAGTGCACTATCCCAAGTGGATATCCAATACTGTGGTGGTGCCAAAGAAGAATGAAAAATGGCGTGTCTGCGTGGACTACAAAACAGTCAACAAGGCATGCCCAAAGGATAGCTTTCCTTTACCACGGATAGACCAACTGGTAGACCTAACGGCAAGACACAATCGACTTAGCTTTCTTGATGCGTACAGAGGTTACCATCAGATCGCTATGTATGAACCAGACCAGGAGGTCACATCCTTTACAACGCTAAGAGGACTGTATTGCTACAAAGTCATGCCCTTTGGCCTAAAAAACGCAGGGGCAACATTCCAGCGGATGGTCACCAAGATGTTTGAACCATTGTTAGGCAGAACAATGGAGGCATACATAGATGATATGGTGGTCAAAAGCAAGGATGAGAGTGACCATCTCAGGGACCTAGATGAAATGTTTTAGATCCTGAAGAAGAACAAGTTGCGCCTGAATGCATCCAAGTGTGTGTTCGGCGTAGGATCAGGTAAATTCCTAGGTTTTCTCGTGACCAATCGAGGTATAAAGGTAGACCCCTCTCAGATCAAAGCAATCCAGGATCTAGAGAGGCCCAACTTAGTAAAAGAAGTGCAGCATCTCACTGGCATGGCAGCTGCGCTCAACCGGTTCATAAGTCGGTCGTCAGACAGATATCGACCATTCTTCCAAGCATTAAAAGCCAAGTTTGAGTACAATGAAGAATGCGACCGCGCCTTAGAGAACTTGAAAGAATACATGTCCTCTCCACCATTGTTAGTAACCTCGATACCTGGTGAAGAGCTCTTTTTGTACCTGGCAGTTTCACAGCACGCAATCAACGCGGTGTTGGTCAGAGCGGAAGGAATCCAACACCTACCCATCTTTTATGTCAGCAAAACCTTGCTGGGTGTAGAAACCATGTACCTACCATTGGAAAAACTGGCCTTAGCCCTGATGATAGCCTCTAGGAAACTGTCGCATTACTTCCACGCCTACACCATAATCATCCTCACAGTTTTTCCATTAAAAGCTTTGTTTGAGAGGGTGAACTTTCTGGGCGAATCCTAAAGTGGGCAGTACAGTTGGGACAGTTTGACATCAAGTTTCAACCCAGAACCACAATAAAGGCCCAAGCTTTGACATACTTTGTGGCAGAGTTCACACCAGGAAGTCATCACATCTGCCTAGTTGACTTGACTGGTACAACCAAAATGGGATGGAAAGCGCCACAGGAACCGCGCAACCCCTGAATTAGGATGTCCAGCCACATCCCAAAACAGACCGAAGTAAAGACCAGCAGGAAGAGGCAAACCATGCTGCACCAGGCAAAGACTCATCAACAAGCAAAAACTTGGTACAATCAGATAGTGAGGGGCAAACAGTAAGCATAGACGTTGAAGAAAACACCAGCAACACTCAGAACCCCAAGGCATCATCCGATCCCTCCACTTGCTGGAAGCTGTTCGTTGGAGAGATGTGGAAGCTCTTCGTGGATGGAGCGTCCAACAGGCACGGCGCAGGACTTGGCGTAGTCCTCATCTCACCAAATGGCCTAATAGTGGAACAAGCCGTCAACCTTGGCTTCCCAGCATCAAACAATGAAGCGGAGTATGAAGCACTTCTGGCCGGCCTAAAATCGGCACTCTACATGAAGGCCACCGAGCTAATGGTTTCTGATGACTCTGGCGGTGGTAAACCAAATTTCAGGCAACTACGAGGTAAAGGACAAAAGAATGGCTAAGTACCAAGAGTTAGTCAGAAAAAAGATCATGAAATTTGAGGTAGTGCGGATAGAGCAGATCGATAGGAAAGAAAACAGTAAAGTATACGAACTAGCAGGCTTTGCTTCGATGGCAGATACATCCATCCCTCATTCGTTACTGATCGACTACCTACCAAGACCAAGCATTGAAGAACCTGAAGTAACTGAGGTATGTTGCGCCGAACTAGGCCCCTCATGGATGGATCCCATTATAATGTTCTTAAAAGACGGTGTCTTACCTGAAGAAAAGAAAGAAGCCAACAAGATTAGAACAAAGTCGCAACGATTTTGGCTCTCCCCATCAATGGCCTTGTACAAGAAATCCTTCACAGGATCTTACCTAAAGTGTGTTCATCCCAGCAAAGTCGAAGCATTCCTGTTTGAGATTTACGAAGGCGTATGCGGAAGCCACCAAGGAGGAAGATCATTAGCCTACAGAGTAATCTCACAAGGATATTGGTGTCCTTACATGCAAGCAGATTCAGAAAAGTATGTCAAGAAGTGCGAGAAATGTCAGAAGTTCGCACACCAAATACATCAGCCAGCTAGAGAACTTCTACCATTAACTAGCCCATGGCCCTTCGCAATGTGGGGCTTGGACATAGTAGGACCACTTCTAACGGCACCCGGCAACAGGAAGTTCTTTCTTGCAGCAGCAGATTACCTCACAAAGTGGGTGGAGGCAGAAGCACTAGCATCAATAAAGGAAAAAGATGTGAAGAAGTTCGTCTGGTAGAATATCATCACTCGGTTCGGCATACCAAAAGCCCTAATATCTGACAACGACACTTAGTTTGATGGCAAAATTTTTAAAAGCTTTTGTGAAGAGTACAAGATAGAATTCTACAATTCTACATTGGCATACCCCCAAGCAAATGGCCAAGCGGAAGCATCGAACAAAGTCGTTTTGGATGGACTGAAGAAAAGGCTGGAGAAAGCAAAAGGCAAGTAGGCGGAAGAACTCCCTCATGTTTTATGGGTTTACCGTACCACACCTCGACGGTCTACTGGAGAAACGCCTTTTTCCTTGGCCTATGGCATGGAAGCTATAATCCCATTAGAAGTTGGCCTCCCCACAATTAGAAGCGAAAATTTTAATCCAGACTTAAATGGAGAAGCCATAGCATTGGAGCTCGACCTTGCAGAAGAAAAAAGAGAAAGAGCACTGGTTCACATTGCCTTGTACCAGCAAGAGTTATCCAGAAAGTATAACAAGACAGTACATCCAAGGCAATTCAAGATCGGAGATTGGGTGCTGCGCAAAGTAATGGGAAACACCCTGGTACCCAAAGATGGCAAGTTAGGGCCCAATTGGGAAGGACCTTACAAAGTGGTTGGATTAGCAAGAAAATGGGCATGCCACTTGCAAGACGAAGACAGCAAAGCCATTCCCAGGCCATGGAACACTGCCAATCTTAAACTATTTTATTTTTAGCCTTTCTTTAAAATACTTGTAATTTTTCCTTTCCTCAATAAAACAAGTAGTTTTCTTTTCAGCATAATTGCTTTATTCTGTAAAAGTTGTTTTAGTGAGCTAGGAGCAACAAAAGCAGAGTTGGCCGGAAAAACCAACTTTGAGCTCTCTTCAGCTAGGATTAGGATCTGGGCTGAAGAGGTTGGCTGAAAAAACCAACACTTACTTTTCCTAAGCCGAAGATAAGGATCTAGGCTGTAGAACGTTTGGTCGGAATAACCAAACATTTCACTCAGGGTTGGCAGGAAAAATCAACTTTGAGCTCTCTTCAGTTAGGATTAGGATATGGGCTGAAGAGGTTGGCTGGAAAAACCAACACTTACTTTTCCTAAGCCGAAGATAAGGATTTAGGCTGCAGGACATTTGGTCAGAATAACCAAACATTTCACTCGGGATTGGCAGGAAAAACCAACTTTGAGCTCTCTTCAGCTAGGATTAGGATCTGGGCTGAAGAGGTTGGCTGGAAAAACCAACACTTACTTTTCCTAAGCCGAAGATAAGGATCTAGGCTGCAGGACGTTTGGTCGGAATAACCAAACATTTCACTCAAGGTTGGCAAGAAAAACCAACTTTGAGCTCTCTTCAGCTAGGATTAGGATCTGGGCTGAAGAGATTGGCTAGAAAAACCAACACTTACTTTTCCTAAGCCGAAGATAAGGATCTAAGCTATAGGACGTTTGGTCGGAATAACCAAACATTTCACTCAGGGTGGCAGGAAAAACCAACTTTGAGCTCTCTTCAGCTAGGATAAGGATCTAGGCTGAAGAGTGGTTGGTTGGAAAAACCAACACTTAGTACTCTTCAGCCGAGATAAGAATCCAGGCTGAAGAGTGGTTGGCTAGAAAAACCAACACTTAGTACTCTTCAGCCAAGATAAGGATCCAGGCTGTAGAGTGGTTGGCTGGAAAAACCAACTTTGAGTACTCTTCAACCGAGATAAGTATCTAAGCTGAAGTGGTTGACTGGAATAACAACTTTTTGTGATCTTCAGCCGAGGTAAAAACCTAGGCTGAAGAGGTTGGCAGGTATGACCAGATAGTTCCCGAGGTTAACGACCAAGATAGGTATCTCGGCCAGAAAATGTTATGCTGCATTCAGATAACAATTGGAAAGTAAGTGCAAGCATGAAAATAAACCGAACAAATAGTTGAGGAAAACAAAAAAAGATTTCATTGATAGTGCAAATCAAAAATACAAAAGGTGGGGCCTCAGCCCGGTTACAAACTCCTTTGTTAAACAAAGAAAAGAAAAATCAAGAGAAGGGGTCGTCCAAGTCGGCGTCCACAACAACTCGGTCTTCACCTAGAGGTAGCTCGGTTGTGGCAAGCACATCTAGGTTAAGCTCGGTCAATGGCGCTACAACAGTTGCAATAGGTGAAGGTGGGATGGAGACCACTGGAGTGGGAGAGGTAGACTGACGACCAGGCTGGGTGTCGTCTTCAGGAACAAGATCTTCGTCCTCCCCTTCTTGCAGAAATTTTTGCTGAATGGCAGCAGCGTACTCCGCCATATAGCTCGGTATGAAATGCGGAGGAGGGTTGAGGAAGACCTCGGTCTCTGGGTCATGACCGAGCTGCGCCACGGCTGCCTTCCACCTGCATTTGAAGAATATGTCTTTAGCAGCTTCCTATTGTTTGATATAAGTGGCCTCCCCTCCTTGTAACTGTGGTCCTCCGCGTCCTCCACCTTCTTCTCTAGCTCGGCGATCTCTACCTTCTTCTTTTCCTTCGAGCTTGGCTAGCTCGCGCAGATATTTGTCTTTCATCACAACCAGAGCCTTTTGCTTATCGGCATCAGCCGAGGTAACCTGACCGGTCAGACGAACTACCTGGGTTTGTATGTCACGCCCCAAACCCGCCCCGAGAGGTTTGGCAACGTGACCGGCCAGTAATTCGTAGATTACCTCCGGCCTTACTGTACAAAACATAAATAAACGGGGCTCGCGGAAGCGAAAAAGAAACTAATAGTCCAAAGAGCTGTGCATTAATATGAACATACATTTACATGCCAAAAAGATGAGTTAATTACCCACTTACATTACATAACATGATCACATACAATTCAGTCATAAAAATACAACAAAACCAAACAAAAGCTCACAACGGCCTTCCAGGCCTAGCCCAACTCGGAGGCTCTCAAAACTTGCTAGGCTTCCAAAATGGCGGCTCAACTCGAGACTCCGCCTAGGTTTGACTCCCAGCATGCACACCTATAATACATAAATACAAACAATGAGCTAGAGCTTAGCAAGTAACATTAAAGTAAACGGGTTAGTGAACGAAGTCCAACATTTAATATATACAGTCATAAACAGTTAACAGTCATTAATGGCATATTCCACAGACTTATGGTCTTTCGACTAGAGTAACCGGTCCGTACACCGATTAATCGACACATACCGAGATCTCGTAACTTTCTATCTATGGATGCCATACTAGATTCGCAAACTAGGACATTCGTTCACAGAAAACATATCATTTGAAAACCATAACATAATAATCATTTTGAACATACTTTCATAATAACATAACATTTACTGCAACGTTACTTACAATGGGTTTCCAATACCGGTTGTACGGTCTTCAAATCTTGACCTGCAACATCAACATTATTACATTCTCAATACACATTACATCTTACATTCAATCATTCATGCCTTTCTTTTCTTTACATTCTTTTCATATTCATTCCTTTCATATTCATTTCATACATTCCATTCATTCTTTACTTCCTATCATACTCATTTCATATTCATTCTCTTCCTTCATTACATTCATTCATGTCCATTTCATAATCATAAGATGCGAAATGATGCAAGGTAACATAAGAAAATCATGCAGAACAACTTCCCAAACTTTTCTGAAAATAAGCCTTCCCGCTCGAGCGCCCACATTTCCGCTCGAGCGGACTGTACAATTTTTCCAAAACTGCTGTGAGGTCGATTTCTGCGCTCGAGCGAGCTTCCCTCCGCTCGAGCGGACCTCTAAAAACCCAATTCTGGTTCTTCCTCCCAAGCTTCATTTCCCAAATCCACTTTCACATTTATGAACATCAAGTCCCAAAATACTTAAAAACAACATAATTCCATCATCAAAACTTCAATTCAAAACCCATATGGACCATAAACAAGATCAACCTATGAAGTAGGATGAAAAACTATGAACTATACATACAAGCTTTATATCTCTATATCCATGGAGGTTTTACCTCAAATGAGCCAAATAAACATGATTCATGCCATATTCTTGAGATTAACATGCTATATGCCAAGGATCAACAATCTATTCCATGAAATTAGAGAGAGTTTCTTACCTTGAGTTCTTAATTTGAGCAAGCTAAGCTTAATCCCCCTTTCTTTCCTTTCTTCTTCCTCTTCTTCCTTCTCTCTCTCTCTCTCTCTCCACGAATTCACTCTCTCTCTCTCTCTGATATTTCTCTCTCTTTGATTTAGTCAAAATGAGTCCATCCATCCTTATCTAAACACATATATATTGTATAAATCAATTTGTGCCAAAACCTTAGCCAAACAAGGCCTTTCCCATCCAATATAAACAATTATGCTAAATGTTACAAGCCAAACGGAACTTAACGATTCAGACAAAATTCAGTCTTCAATTTATCGTTTCAGATAGTTCTAAAAATTCCCGGTATCACATAGACATTTTCAATTTCATTTTCTGAATCCATTTCAGTCATCGATTTCAGTCCCGTAGTTGTCATTACAACAGATATTATTACCAATCAAACAGATAATTCCCAATTAAATCATACTAAAGCATAATTAATTACTGATAATTCCGATTTACGATTCCGGGTCGTTACATTGTAGCTCGGCCATTTGCTTCTTTGCCTCATCCAGCTTGGCCGATTTGGCATTGGCCTCTGCCATGGCTTGCCTTGTAGTTTTTCGAAACTCCAACACGCGCTTGTGAGCGACGTGGTTTTTCTACATGGCCTGCAAAAGGGTAGTAAGAAACTTTTTAGTAAAACCGAGCAGAAAGATGTACAAATTGGAAAGACAAGCAAAGGGGCAACTTACCAGCACCATTGACTTGGTTGCCGAGCGAATGGCCTTCAGCTCGGTGAGATGGTCGTGATGCTCCATGTCAGCTGGAAGGCAAATGCTCTTGGCAAGGTTGAATGCCAACAACTGGTCTTTTTCCGCGACCACCGAGTCAGAGTCACGGATAGCACGGTTCTAGAAAGTGATCTTGGGTGCCCACTTGAAAGAGCTAGCTCGGTCTGAGCGCTCAGGCTGGGGTGGTTTGTGGTAGCATGGTCTCATCCCCGTCGACAAGACATGGCTCGATTGTGGAAGTCCGAGCATGCTTGCTTGCCCGATGATGAAGGCTGATGGGTTGGCAGGGCTACCACGGTTTCTTGGTTTTGGCCGGCTGGTGTTACCTCGGGCTGGTTTGTCTCAGTGATGAGGGCCCTTACAGCTCTCTTTTTTGCCTTCTCTTGCTCCGCTGTTAATGGAATGAGGTTGATCTGTGGAAAGGGAAGGATCAGGCTCATTGGGGGCTCCAACAAGAAATCGGTCACTCTAGTCTTCCTCCTGCTGTTGTATCAATAGGTTGGCTCGAAGTTGAGTAGCTCGGCCAAGCTTCGATTGGGATGTCTTAGTGCAGCGCGGAGGGCATTAAGATTGGGGTAACTGTACAGTGACTTTAAGTGGTTCAAGTCTGCATGAAGAAAAAAGACAATGGTTAATGCGGTTGAAAATAAGAAAACCGAAGTAAAAGAAAGCACAGAACTGAATCGAGGTATTCATACCGGCTACACCCTTGTTCCAGTTTATTCGGTCGCTCGGGATCTGGGTTTCCTGGTCTTCGAAGTTACCGGAGACCCAGAAAAATTCATCGTCATTTACATCTTTATCCGAGGTATTTTTTATTATCTTCTCGCGGCGTCTTCCTATTCTTAAATAATACACCCAGCCATCTTCGTTTTGGCCAAGTGAATACTGCTGAAATAGCTTGGCTAAACCGAGATTGAGGCCAAGCCGGCGGTTTAGCTCGACAATGCCATTTATTATTCGGTATGAGTTTGTTGAAAGCTAGGTGGGGCAGAGGTTTGTTTGTCTAAAGAACTCACAAAGAAGAGGCTGTACAGGGAATCAGAGTCCGGTTTCTACAATAGAAAGAAGGGTGAAGGGAACGGCCTGTGTTTCTGTGGTGTGATGTCTAGTTCGGCTAAAGTAAGATGGACATCATCAAGGATATGGTAGTCCCTTCGGAACTCGGCCATAGCCCCTAGTGAGTTTACCAAAAACCTATATTTACCCATGAGGTCTTAAATTATGTATAAATTAGTTGGTGTGCTAGCTCGGTGCTCGGCTACGTGGTATACTATTCATTCTTAGCTCGGTTTGAGTAAGGGACTTTAGCCCCGTTTAGTAATGAGAAGTTCGTAGTCCGGTTGTAGCTTATGGTACAGCATTCTTAGTTCGGTTTTGACTAAGTCAGGGAGTTGGTTTAGCCCCAAGTTATAGCTCGGTCGATGGCTGTGACTTTCTAGCATGGCATTGCGCAAACCTAGTACGGTTTCCTAGCTCAGCTAAATGAAATAAAAGGTACTTAAGTCCTATTGAAACTACAAGGATGGCACGAAGTTTCAGTTCAGTAGTTTAGTGTGGCTAGGGTCGCACCTAATACAAACAACTTCCTAGTTCAGTTAAAGTATGATTTTGGATCAAAGGCATCGTTTTTCAGATTGTTCGCGAATATGATAGTTCTATTACATGGGTTTTTTTCCCGAAAAATGGAAGCAAAAATGGTAGGTACATGAAAAACATACGAACAAGCATGCTATGTATTGCAAAACAGGTGCAAAATCAACAAAAAGGAAACAGATTTGAGCAAACATACCAGTTCAAGGTGAAGGAATCGAAGATGGAAGCATAAGCAAGAAAACACGAGTTCTCAGTAATCGTGTTTGGAGAAAATGGAGGCTCAGACAGAGAGGGAGACGAAGATGAATAGTAAGAGTCTTTGATTCAAGAAATAGGGTTTTTGTATAAACTTTGGTTTTTGGGCGGGACTGTTCAAATTTTTCGGTGTACAAAGACGGCGCGACAACTACATTGCGCCAATGAGAGCCTGCCATGTGTCCATGGAATAGAAAGCGATTTAGTTATAGCGACTAAAGAGATGTTTTTGACCGGACAGATTGGTAGCCCGGTGTGAATTTAGCTCGGTTGAAAATCTAAAGTTTTTAGCTCGGCTGGAAACGAGTAATCCCAATCATGCTGCGTAGATGGAATTAAGGGGCAATTAAGAGGGTAATTTATAAGTAAATTGGGCCGAGCTGGGTAAAGGGCCGTTCTATGGGCCACAGTAAGAAGGGCTAAGTAAAAAGGCCTTGTAAGTTAGCCCGGTCCAAAAGAGCCTTGTAGTTAGCTCGGTCACCACTGTCAGAGTGATAGTAGTTAGCTCGGCCATACCCTTCTGAGCCAAGGTATTTTGAGCTTTTCTCAAGACCTTGCTACGGATTAGCTTGGTCAAAGCTCGTTATGGTTAGCATGGTCTCAGTAGGAGAAGCCGATGTACACGCAATGAAGGGAAGAACCGAGCTAGTTAAAGCTCGATCATTTCAGCCAGTTTAGCATGGCTATGATAGCTCGGTCGTTTTGTCATACTACCGAGGTAAAACCATCTCACTTGGTTTAAGCAGTGAGGGGGGTGTTGAAGGATAAGCATTATCTCTCAGGAGTGTGATTCCTAGGAGGACTCTACATGGAGGAATAAGAGTCCTACTAGGATTGTGCCATGCGAAACCTATAAAAGCTCATAACATCACCTATGGACAGGTAACACAACTTTTATTCTCGAATACACAGAGCTTTTGTCTATTTGTCTATTTTGCTGACTTAGGCATCGGAGAGGTATCCGGCACACACCCGTCGGCTAGCTCACGTTTGTGTTTTCAGGGAGTAAAGCAACGACGTTTGGAGTAGCGCAGACTTGATTAACAGGATTATACGAGAACATTATTTCTTGCTTGTACATCATCAAGTACATAAGTTTACAAGGATTTTTTTTTTTAGCTATGTTATAATTTAATAGTTGTATTATATAAAGTTATCATATATAATTGGACGAACCTTTGTTTCGAATAAATTAGAAAAAATTACAAATGCTAAGGGTTAAGGTGGAAAAAAAATACTTTAAAGGCCAAAGTGGGAAAACCATCAAACTTAAAGGGTAAAGTGTAATTTATCCCCAAAAAAAATATATTTATATTTCACATATATTTTTAATTCAAAATTTTAAAGGGCACTCAATCAATAAATCTAAATTTGAATTTTGTTTGATCAAAAGTTCAAACTCTAAAATATTTTACCCATAAGGACATGATTAAACGAAATGACAAAAATACCCATGTATATATACCTCTATTCTATTTTTCAATCCCTATTTTCCTAATTCACTCTCTCTCTCTCTCTCTCTCTCTCCTTATCTTCCTCTCTCTTTACTCCTCTTCTCTCTCATCTCGACCATCACTGTCAATGGCAGCTCTTCTACTTCCGCTCATGGATCAGTCATCTTAGATCTTTCTCCTCCATTACAGATCTTCCTTCTGTCTCAACTCTTTTTCCCCCTCTGTCCCAGATCTTCCCTAGCGTTTCATCATCGATCTTCTTCCCTAAGGTCATTACTAATCTTCACTTTGACTCAATTCGTTGTCGCCATCTCTAGATCTTAGCCTCTCTCACGACAGAGACGGCAGTGTTGTTGCCGGATTAAAACATAGGCCTAAAGCGTAGGCTATCATGGTGGTTTCTACTCCAAAACGACATCGTCTTCGATTCCAAGATCCTCATTCCCAACATCCTAGCTATCTTCTCCATTGACAAAGATGTTCGGCTAATCGTCAATGTTTCCTCTAGCCGACTATTTCGCCTCAAAAGCTCCGGTAGAATACGCTGAAACCACAAGATTGGTTGCATCGTTTATCTCAATATAAGAGAAAGAAAGAAAAGAGATAGAGAGAAAACAATTTGAGGTTGAATTTGGGGATTTGGTGGGAGGATATCTTTTAAGTCATGATAATGATGAAGATGATGAGCCACTGTTGTGTTGTTGCTCATGATGATAATCATGATTAGTGGCAAAGTTCTGTGAATGATTTCTTTTCTTTATTTTCAACAAATATGTTGTGGATCTCAGATCTGAATGACCGCGATAATGGAAGACAGATGTGTTGGAAGAGAAAATAAAAGAGATGGTGGGATGTAGTAATGGTGGTTGTTGTTATTGATTTTAACATATAGTGGCTTTCAAATATTATTAATATTTTGGATTTGGATTGATGTTTTTTGTTGCTGATCTGATTATTATATATTTTTTTTCTTTGTTGTTGTTGATAATGATGATGATTCCAACCGATAATGGCAGAAAATATATGTGTTGTTGAATAGACATATTTGTTTATGCCTCCACACAGATATGTCTGTGTCTCCATATCTGTTTAAAAAATTAAACAGATAGATTGAATAAAATTGTTGTTGTTGAATAGATAACAGATAATGGCTTTGGTGTATTTCAATAACAAAGATTTGAACAGATAAATAGAATTTAGTGTAAAAAATTGAACAAATAATAAAAGAAAAAATTGGCAATAAATCCAATTTAAAGAGAGTATAAGACATTAAATCTAGTGAATATTTTTTATTTGTGAAAAATTCATAATTTGTGAAATAGTTTAGTGAGAAGTTATTTTTGTTGTCTTGAAAGATATTTTATTTTTAATTTTAGTCCTTAATTTATCTTTTGACTTTTTTTTCCCTATATGATGATTTTTGTTGACTATCTGTTCAAAAAAATTTCCTATCTATTCAAATTTTTTGACTATCTGTTTAATTTTTTACCTTTATCTGTTCAAATACCTGCCCAAATCTTATTATTTGTTCAATTTTTTTCATTTATCTGTTTAAATCTATCTATCTGTTTAATTTTTTCTCACTTCAAAAAATTTATCTATTCAATTTTTTCTATACGTTCAATATTTTATCTTTATATGTTCAAGTTCTCATACATACACATAGATACAGAGAAAGGTACTACAAATCTGTGAATTTGATGTTATTATACATCTGTTTCATTATCAACAACATTTATCATCATCATCAGCAGCAGCAGCAGCAACTAAAAAAATAAAGAAATAATAAAAAAAAAGAACTCAACATCAAATCTGAGAGAAAAGAAGAGAAAGTTTATCTGTTGAAATAACAAATCCAACCTACTCTTTTCGATCAAATTATGAACTAAATTCGAAGAACACAAATGTTCAACTAGTCCACAAACTATTAGGGTTTCCAACAACTCCCAAAGCTCCAGTACAGTATGTATTCATCTATTTCATCACGTATGTATTCATGTCCCGATATGTGAATCCTAACTAAAATGCAGATAACAAAAAGAAAGATATCAAAACAAATATGGCATAAAAGTATTATAGATGATCAAAAAAACATGAAGAAAATGAAGAAGATATTTTAGATTTTCTGTGGTATGATCAACCATTGTCGCGTGACTCGCCAGACCTCATCTCCTCTTCGGATAGACCACCAAAATCGACATAATGACCGCTGTAACCTAAATTCCTTGCATAATTTCTAGTCTCATAGATCTGCCTAATTAATCATCAATACAACTCAGAAACAATTACATACATACATATATATATATATCATATATATGCCCTAGAAATTGACATCGGGAACGAAGAACTGGTGGACGAGTCCACATTGTCTGTCGTGAACGGTGACTCTATAAGTTACAACTAGATGGATTTGAGAAATTGAGGAGAGAGACACCTTAGATGTAGAATTGGAATGGATCCTGTACCGAGCAAGGGCGGCTAGGTCAACGTCCTTAGGGATTGGAGATTTTTGCAAAAATTCTTTGAAAATCTGAAGATGAGAAGCCTCATCTAGTAGTAGGATGTAAATCAACTGGTCTAGACGTCCTAGCCTAAGCAACACCGGATCAATAATGTATGGTGCGATGGGCATTTAGAAGAGAGAAAGACGGTGGCCGAGAAGGTGGTGGTCAATCAACGGCGGATCTACAAAGAGCAAGAAGGAAGTTTAGGATGAAGCCGGCGGCAATCTAAAGGACAACGACAGCGATCTGAGGGAGACAACTGCGATCTGAAGTAGACAATAGCGAAGGACGATGATGGGAGACGATCTGAGGTGATTTGAGGCAGAAGGTGTTGGACAATCTTCACTGTATTTAAATAAATTAAATTCTATTGTGTACTAAACAACAACTAGAATAAAAAGAAATAAAGGAAATGAGAGAATTTGTTTGATTACAAAAATCAAACTAGAAAATAAATAAATAAATAAAAACAGATTTTATTTTGTTACAAAAACAAAATTAAAATCTGATTTAAACAAACAAATGAAACAGAAAATAAATTAAACAACTTACTTGATTAATTGTTCGAAAAATAATTCTGATCAAGTCCAGTGTTTGACACTGTGTCCTTAAGACAGATTCGTCCTTTCCACGGTGCTTTCAGAATTTGGACGTCTATCTCCCAGGATAAAATGATCTACTACAAACAATAACAGCACTACAAATTGTTTGCCTAACGAACACACTAAGCGTTTATACTCTCTCTGATAAGAAAATAATGCAGCAACATGAAGAGAATGTTTTCAGAATTATGAAGGACGAAAATTAGAGTTACAAAATCCAAATGAGGGCTGTCCTATTTATAGATGTAAAGGTGACTCTTGGTTTTGAATTGAATAGGTATGATACTTGTTGGCTTTGAATTCAAACAGATTTGAATCTGTTGGGTTTAAATTTAAACAGATACAAAAACGGGAAGGGCCCTGTTTGGGTGTCCAATAATACCAAACTTGCTTATTTCTGTTTGAAAACGGGAAGGGCCCTGTTTGGATATACAGTAACTTCAAACCAGTTTAATTTGAATTCTGGATTTTATTTTACCAAAAATAAAATTAAATTCAAATGTTTTTGGCCCAAAAAGATTAGTATTTGGCCAAACAAGCCCAACCCAACCTCACACCACGCACTCCACGCCCAGTGCCCACCGACTTGACGGACGGCACAAGACGCTTGCAGTGTGGTGATTTTTTGGGTCCAATGGGTCTAGCCCATTTTGCCCATAACCTCTTCCTCTAAAATACTTGGGTACCTCTTGGGGCACACCCCAAGTACCAAACCCATGCCTTATAAACCCTTTCAAAACCTCCCACCAAATCAATGTGGGACAAGCCTAATTCAAACCTTTAAGGAATTTCCACCAAAACTCCATTTCCATGGAGTCACTACAGGAAAATTGGTCTATTGCAACGTTTTTTTCATGGCGTTTAGGGAAACGCCATAATAGATGAATTAAACACAACGTTTTCAAAACGTTGTCTTTGATGTCATTTAAACGGGATCGTATTTGGTGTATATATTGATACCATCCATCCTCCGTCCCTCACTTTCTTTGCGTCTCTTCTACAGCTCTCTTTCTCTCTCTCTTTCTTCAAAGCCCTCGATTTGAAGCTCTAGCTCTAGCTCTCTCGATTTGTAGCTCTAGCTCGCCGATTGCAGATTTTGCATTGTATATTCATCGAACTCTCTAGTCGTTCTTCATCGATCCGTCATTTGGAGGGCTTTAATCGATCTCTTCATCGAATCGAACCCAAAGTCGATCTGTTCTTCATCAAATCGCAGAACCAAAATCGATATCAGGTACATTTTTCATTCTCTGTTGGAAAAACGCAGATCAATCTCTGTTGCTCTTATCTCAGGTACATTTTTCATTCTCTGAATCGGTGTTTGAGTTTGAACCAGGATCGATCTCTGTTGCTCTACTTTCTCATTGTCAATACTCGCACAAGTCTAATAGTGAGATTACATATCAAGGCCAATTACTGATTTGAAAAAACCTTGGCAATGATTGTAATGTTTTTGGATTTTGATCTTTCAATACTACAAGTTTACACTTGAAATTGTTATTCTATTGAAATAAAATCAATCTATGTGTTGTTCTTTACTTAATAGAAAAGTTCGGAGTTCTATTGTTGATCATTAGGTCATTTTGAATGAGTTTTAGGATTACTAAGTTTATGTTTGTGTGTGTATATATTATACACGTCTTTTGAATTAGTGAAAATGGTAAAACTCATAAAACCAAATGGATTTTTTGTTTTCCCTGTAGGATTTGAAAGAAGCCTTTGAACAAGTTCAACTGTGGTTTATCTTGTTGACGTAAGTATCCCATCTGCCAGGCATATGTAATTTGGACATTGTGTTATCTTTTCAGAAATTCCATCCCAAGGTATTGGCCCATATGGCAATCTCTCTTTCACACCTGTAGTAACTGTGGGTTATGAAAGCTTAAACCCCAAAGACCGCCCACCCCCCGACAAAATAAAAAAAGGAGAAAAAAAAAGGATGCTTAAACCTCTCAACTCCTCAAGACCAAACACTTGATACAAACAGGCTAGATGGCCATTCTGTTTTCTGTTTTAAAAATAAAATAAAATAAAATAAAAATTTGAAGGGCTAATACACTTTCCAAGTTGAGCACCGCATGTAAAAAAGTACAATGTGATTAAGGCAGTATAGTTTATATGCAAATGATAATATTGTCTATTCTTAGAGTTGATTGTGCAGTTGGGCAATGATTAGATTTGTTTATATTCTATGCTTATTTAAAAACCTACTTCATCATTTCTTATTTTCACTGTGTTTGATTAATATGCAGGTTGATAAATTAAAAATTTTTTCAGAATCGATTGCTAACTTTGCTTCAAAAGCTGAAAAGCATAATTCAGACCACAGGTTATTAGCTATACCTGTCTATTTGTTTTTGTATTGTAGTGCTCCTCTTCCAAGAATGTGTACCACACCTCAAAATAGTTCTTTCTTCCTTGACATACGAAAAGAAAGTGCTGGGAGGTAGATTATTGTTTTGGCCTTATTAGCTACATGCCTAAGCATACCTTGTTTAAGTTTACCCTGTTTAAGTATACCCTGCTTAATTATTTTAAAAAAATTGGTATGAGATCTTCAACTTTAGGTGTTTTAACTCTAAGAGATTCCTAGCTCTCAAAAACCAAGTGTCATAAGTTGGCTTTTGGACTCTCACTGGACTTGGACATAACATGCAAAAAACTTGATGGCAAAATGCATCTTAATTTTGAACTAATGCATCCTAGACTAATGCAATATACTGCATAATTTTGCTTGAGATTGGATCAAAGCACGCATTTCATTGCCTCATAACATTTTCAAATACTTGGACACTTTGAATACACCTAACCTAGACACCTAGTCTATGATTTGTTTACAGAAATTTCCAACACGCAAAACTGTAAATCTTGTAACTGATAAAACGTCCAACCTAGAGAAATTGATATGTGATGCACCTATTATTTTTGTTCTTCTAAGTTTTAGTAAGTGGTAAACCTTCAATGTTGATTTGGCATTAACTACTGGTAGATTAAGTGAACTTTTATGAAGTTTCCAACTTAGGTTGTTCGTAATGAATTGTAAATAGAGGATTCACTATGTAGAAGCTCTGCTTCCTACGTGGTATTGGAAAATAGTAATGGCTACATATGTCAATAATGCTTTCTTTGGTCTAGTCCTTAAAAGTTCTTCTTATGCCTGAATGAAATGTTCATATAGTTTTTTGGAATCCAAATGAAGGGTTATCCCAGCACTTTTGGTCTTTAATTTTAGCTACAAAAATGTTTATTGCCAATCTTGGTATATGTGTTCAACAAAATGCCTTAAATGAAATTTTTTGTTTATGGTTTTTGGCATTATCCATGCTTCATCTGTGGGATGTCCTATCTTAGTCCTAGTTGTAGATCTTCTCAAATCCAGACATCTCTCGGATCTAATTATATAGCCTATTGCTGCTTTACAAATGAAATAGAACACTACTAAGATATATTGGTATGTGTGGGTGTTCATGTAGTAGTGAGAACTCGTTGCTTACTTGTGAGTACAAGAACAAACTAAATGAAGCATACCTAATATCAAGTACTTGCCATTGTTATGTGCTATTAATTACATTCATGAAATTTTTTACTTTGTGATCAATCAGGATAATCTGGTTGTTCTTGTAGAATCTTCATTAGAGATACCTAGTTATCTTGATGAAGTTCTATATCATAATCTATCAAGAGCATTGTAGAAACTTTTAGTTTCTTCGTTAATATGCTTCATGCTAGAAATGCTTCTAGTATGCTTGATAGTGTTGATTCAAGTTGCACCACCGGGATACAAAAATCATGAAAGTTGTTAATTTAGCAAGTAATTATCCATGCATGCATAAATAGCCGTAGACCTGTCCAAGAATCTTCATCAGAGATACCTAGTCATCTTTGATGAGGCTCTTCTTGGATTGTCCAGTTTGGACAGTTCAGGAGCACAAGTCTATGTTGTAATTAGTAGTTCTACTGCTTAAATATAGTCCATCTCGTAGAGATTTCGTGTAGTAGCTCCTCATGTTCTCCGAGTGCATACTAGACAAGGTGTAGCAATACACCCACTGTAGTGTACTTGGAGAACCATGGGAGGTGTCACTAAATTTCATTAGAGATGGATAGAGCGGTATGAGCTACTTTTTACAATATAGACTGCATTCCCGAATGGGAAAGTAGGAAGAACCAACCTATTAGAGAAGAGTTAGAAGTGAATGGTGGCATGTCGCATGCATTATAAGGTACTTAATTGAGGTTAAGAATAATTAAAATGAAATGATAATTTTAAACTTTGTTGATTTGACAAAGGACATTTGTAGTGTAAGATGAAGTCGATGGATAAAAGTTGATAAATCAAAGATAGGTTGCATTCATAATATATAGAAGGGGTTAAGGAATTTGTTAAACTTGCATGCCAAAATAATCCTCTATCAATTGAAGTCACATGTCCATGTAAACGTGTCGGAATGTCAAACTAGTGAAGCAAGACCTTTTGGAGGAACATTTAATGGTCAATGGGTTTCTTCCAAGCTATACCAGATGGATTTTTCACGGAAAAGATTTACCGGCGTCTGAGGGATTGAATGAGAATGTCAATGATTCGAATGATGGCGATGAAGTCAATGAAATGATATATGAGGGGTTCGGACTTCCTCCACCAGGCTTGGTTCATCGTGCTAGTAATGAGACAGGAAGTTCTAATATCGAACTAGGCCCGGATAAGAAAACTGAAAGATTTTTCAGTTTATTGAAGGAGGCCGAAAGAGAGTTGTATCCAGAGTGTCACAAGTTTTCAACGCTGTCATTTGTTGTTCGATTGTTGCATATCAAGTGCCTTAGTGGATGGAGCGACAAGTCTTTCACGATGTTACTTAAACTTTTGAAGGATGCATTCCCAAAAGGTGAAACTTTGCCAAAGTCGTTCTATGCAACGAGGGCACTCCTTAGGGAATTGGGCCTCGATTATCACAAGGTACATGCATGCCCAAGAGATTGCTCACTGTATTGGAAGGAGACAGCTAGTAGGGATGATTGCATAGTGTGTCAGACGCCTAGATACAAACAGTTTGAGGGTGAGAAAAATGATTATAAAAAGAAGCAACAAAGAATTCCACAAAAGATTGTGAGATACTTTCCTTTGATTCCGAGGCTTCAAAGATTGTTCATGTCATCCAAAACTGCTTCATTAATGAGATGGCATGCAGAAGGCCGAATTGATGACGGCAAAATGAGACATCCTGCTGACTCTTCTGTCTGGAAAAATTTTGATACTTTGTATCCCAAGTTTGCGAGTGAGCCTCGCAACGTCAGACTAGGTTAGCAGCGGATGGAATTAATCCATTCAAGGCAATGAATGTTGCTCACAGCAGTTGGCCAGTTATTGTGATGCCTTATAATTTGCCACTGTGGTTGTGCATGAAACAACCTCAGATGATGATGATATTGCTCATTGATGGTCCTTCTTCACCTGGCAATAACATTGATGTCTACTTGCGCTTGTTAGTGGATGAACTGAATGAATTGTGGGAAAATGGTGTTCAGACGTACGATGCAGAAACTAATCAAATGTTCCAATTGCACGCGGTCTTATTGTGGACAATAAATGATTTTCCTGCATATGCAAATTTGTCTGGATGGAGCACGAAAGGTGCTTTAGCTTGTCCTTGTTGTAACATACGTACTCGACATCGGTATTTGAAGAATGGAAGGAAAATTTGTTACATGGGGCATCGCCGCTGGTTGAATGCGAGTCACAAATTTCGAAAAGATGGTACATCTTTTGATGGAACTTTTGAATTTGAACCATGTCCAACTCGGTTATCGGGGGCTAATGTGTTACGACAGCTAGGGCCTAAGCATCAACCAACTAACAGACAAAAAAGAACTAGGAAAGGAAAGGAAAAAGAGGACAACGAGGAGGATCATAATTGGAGGAAGAGGAGTATTTTCTTTGAGCTTCCATATTGGGAGCATAATTTGATCCGCCACAATCTTGATGTAATGCACATTGAGAAGAACGTGTGTGATAATGTATTGTGGACGATATTAAATGTTGATGGGAAAGGAAAGGATAATTTAAATGCTCGTCGAGACTTGCAAGATATGGGAATTCGAAAGGCATTACATCCTAAAAAAGGGGTTGGGAACAGTTATTATTTGCCGCCTGCATGTTTCGCTATGAACAATAGAGAGAGAGGTTTGTTTTGTACACTCCTAAAGAATATCAAAGTTCCAGATGGGTATGCATCCAATATTTCTCGTCGTGTTAACCTCAAACAACATAGCATATCTGGACTGAAAAGTCATGACAACCATATATTGATGCAACAAATACTTCCAATAGCAGTGAGAAATTTGTTACCGAAGAAAGTTGTTGAACCATTAATTGAGTTAAGCAATTTCTTCAGGCAGTTGTGTTCCAAAACTCTAGAGCCAGATGGGTTAGATCGTCTTCAATCCCAAATTGCTCTTACACTTTGCCATCTTGAGAGAATTTTTCCTCCATCATTTTTTGATATAATGGAGCACTTGCCTATTCACCTAGCAGAGAAGGCCAAGATTGCCGGTCCAGTGCAATATCGCTGGATGTACTTTATAGAAAGGTGTGCAATTCTACTCCAATTTACAGTTGTATTCATTTGTTTGTTTATAATTGAAAGTCGTGTGCATTTGTTTGTTTATAGGTATCTTATAACACTTAAATCATATATGTGTAATCGAAGTCATCCAGAAGGTTCAATTGCAGAGGGATACTTAGTTGAAAAGTGTATGACCTTTTGCTCAAGGTACTTGGATGATGTCGAGTCAAAATTGAATCGACCAATAAGGAATTACGATGTTAGCGACAATCCTGGGATATTACTGGGTCATGCTTTAGGAAAAGGAAAAGGGTTTGTGCTTGATAGCACATTATGCGTACAAGCTCATCGGTATGTGTTATTTAACACCGCCATAGCTTGTCCCATATCGAGAGTAAGATACAATCTTTGTTCCAAAATTTTATTGATACCATTAATAAGTATCTTGCATTTTATAAGTACTTTAAATGTATAGGGAACATCATGATTTTATTAAGCGGTCACATTGTCGTCTCAAAGATTTTCATGTGGATCGCCGTCACAATGATGAGTTTCCCAGATGGTTTAATTCTCATGTAAGTACTAATAACTTACATGTTTCTAATTTTCAATTCTCATGTTTTCAATTTTTAATTCTCTGTTAGTTGGTGTTTAATTTTGTTGACTTTTTAAAAATAGGTTGAAGAGCTTCTAGCTATTGAAAATGCTATGTTGTCAGATGAGATTAAAACTTTGACATTGGGACCTAGTAAAAAGGCCACGAGATTCAGTGGGTATATAATTAATGGTACTAGGTATCATACGAGGAGTCGTGAGTGGAGAAGAAAAACTCAAAACAGTGGGGTTATGGTGAAAGCAAAGACTTGTAGCTATGCAAGTACCAGAGACATGAATCCCGTGGAAGGTGAAGTAGCATACTATGGATATGTGATAGATATTATTGAATTGTATTACTCATACAACCGTAGATATGTGCTATTCATGTGCATCGATTGACAACAACAAAGGATCAAGCAGATGAGTTTGGTTTCACACTTGTTAATTTCAATCATTTGTTATATACAAAGAAACAAAATAGCGATGAGCCATTCATCCTAGCATCTCGTGCACAACAAGTTTTCTATGTTAATGATCCCGTTGGAGCTGATTGGGATGTTGTAGTCAAGATGAAACCTAGAGACTTGTATGAGGTGTGTGGAGAACAACCAATTAATGATGGAGAACATCACAATGAAGTGGAAGGATTTGGCGACCAAGAGTTAGATGCAACTTCGTTTGCTTGTGAAGAGGACATAAATTGGGTTAGACAAGGTAAAGTTAGAACAACAATTGATGAAACTATTGGACCTCTTGGGATACCGACACGGATACAATCTGAAGATGATGAAGAAATGATATGATATTGTAATTTTGTTTCATATTCATTGTTACATTTGTGCTTTTAGCATGGATATTCATGTTAATGAAACCTTTGCTTTTAAAATGCGTCATTTGTTTTCTTTTCAACGTGATTGTCCTTGAGACATCCTTTTATGTCCTTGCGAATGATCATACCTATTATATTAAGATTGTGTTTAAAATTTAAATTTGTAGAGAAATTTTTTTACTATTTTGGAAAATCTTAATGTAGTAGATTCTTTTGTGCCAAAAATGGTATTTACTACATTTATTTTTTCTTTGGAATAAATGCGAGATTTTCTCAATGGAATAAGGGAGAGATTTTCTTAATAAAATAAGGAAGAAATTTTCTCTATAAAATGAGGGACTGTTATTATTTTTTTATTATGTATTGGTTTCAAAATAAAAACATGCTAAAAAAATTTGAAAGAGTGATTTAGTCCATTAAAGGGCAGCCTTGTGTGGTTGATGGGCCCTTTAATGGGTGATGGTTTTGGTGTCATGAAAATAGAAAAGAGTAAAATTAAAATTTTAAGTCATGAAAAATGATTAATTTGTGACAAAAACTCATTGTTATTGTGAGGCCTATTAATTCTACCATTGGTATATTTCAATCAATAATGCTTAATAGCTCGAATTTTTATGGTTTAAATTACTCAAATGTCTCAAAACAATGTTGTTTTATCGTTCTGAGGGTAAAACGATGTCGTTTTGATACATTCAAGCCATTCAAATCATACAAATTCGAACTACTAAACATTTTTCTATTTCAATTTGTTGCCAGACCTAAACTCTATATGATGAGGCTTTACATTGAGAATCTACTACATTAAGATGGACTGTTAATGGAATATTGAGAAATCTTAATGTAGTAAATTCTATTGTTTTTGTATTCACTATCGTATCTATTGTACTTTGTATTCATTGCTAACCCATAAAATTCTACACGTATGCTTGTGGTCTTCTGTAAACTAGCATGACAGATCGACGATGCTCTAGGCAGAGGCAACATTCAGCCTCTGCAAATTCTAAGAGTTCTTATAGTGGGAGTGCAGATGAGAGTTCTTATAGTGGGAGTTCAGATGAGAGTTCAAAGGAGAGTACACGTATCATACCTGATCCACCCATGTCATGGTATCCTCCAGGTAGCTTGCCTAGTGCATCATCGAGTACTGGTTCAACACATGACACTACTGCTGCTATGAATTATTTTATTCAATTGAATTACTCCATTAGATTTCTTTGTTAATGTTCTTTTTTCTTTTGATGTTTTACAGTTCTTTTTTTTAAACGAAGTGAAACCATAAAGGCTTCTATGTTATGAACTAACAGCAAGATACAGTCCAATCTAATTAGAAGTTGTAATGATCATTCTACAGCCTCAATCAACACTAACCAATCTAATTAGAACATGCCTAGCTAAAGTTCATTTCAGTATTTATTTATTTCTTTTGTTCTTTTTCTTTTCTGTTATTTATTTTGCATCTTGATCGACTGCTACTACTATTTATGTGCACCATATCATTCAAGTTTCAAGTTACATCATTCTCAGTTTCAAGTTAGTTTTAGAAACTTTGATCAGCCCTCTAGGGACCTGGCTGAACTCCCATGACTTTTATTGGTGATATTCAACCTTCAAGGACAAGTTTAGAATTGTCTGTTTCCTTCCATCATGTCATTATGCTAGTTTTGCTTTAATAGATTTGTTTCTATATTATCAGCATTAGGATAATTGGCAAGAAAAAGGTTTAATCGTTATTGTTCAATTTTTTTTTTTTTTTTTTTTTTTTTTGTTTCTCATTTACTCAAACCTGATTTTTCAAGGTTTTTAAGGTTTTTACCTAGTCAAGACAAAGCCACTGGAATTTCTTTCTTTCCAGAATTTCAAGGTTTTTACCAATCACACTTGCTTGAAGGACAGATATCTTCAGATAAAATTTCAGAAGTGAAAACTAAATCCTCATTCTCAGCATTTCTCATTTACTCAGACCTGATTTTTCTAGGTTTCATTCATTCAATAGTATATACTTCCAACTTGTTTAGGGAGGCAACCTGGAAAATAGACATCCACACGAATTTGCTTATTGACTCCCTGATTATCAGATTGTGATGTAATGCCCCTCTTGGAATAGTGAAGGTTCTCATAGGCCATAGCCATGAAATATTTTTGTTCAGGCATTAGCTCAAAGTTTTTCACCGAAGGAGCCATTTTCGTTGTGCCCATCTATTTCTATTATGGTCACTTTGTTAGAATTAGGTCAACTTGCCTAGGACTCAATATTGGTACCGGTCCATAATGATCAAAGCCGAATTGTGAACTCATATGAAACAAATTCAATGAAGTCAAAACTAGTACACCATAGAGAGGGCTATAAATTGGATGGTTTTGACATTTCGGAAGATCATTCTCTTTAAGTTGAAATAATTGAAACTTTTCTTGTTCAGTAGGGAAAATTCATAGAAGAAAGACACGCATGAAAACCATAAAGCTTAGCTAATTTTTGTCTTTAAATTGGAATAATCTAGCGCAGTGAGAGGTTTTGTATTGGGGTTTCTCGACCTCATGGTCTTCACCTAAATTTCTACTCTCTCTCTCCCTCTCTCCCCTTCATTATTTAGCTTGTTTTCTTTTCGTCTATTTAGGACGGGACAAGGAGTCCACACACAAAAAGGAAAAAGGGTAAATTACAAATGTAGCTTTTGGTCTATTAATGTAGATGAATCACTACTACAATTTGGATACTCACATAGCAGCATGTAGTATTATTATTATATAGTTTATTATGGACAAAGCAGTTGATTTTGAATAGATGTAAGAGATTCCATGTTCCAGTGTTTTGGTGTAATCAATATTCACTCTATAAATTGAAAGGAATGAAATTAACCAAACTAGGAAAGTGAATGGAAGATAGATCATGATCTGTTAGACTTGCAAGATGCCGATGAGTCAATTTTTATCATTCTTTCTAGTATCTTCTAACTTGATATTGATATTTGGATGAGTATGTCATAGTTCGAGAGGCCCAACACTCACGCATGGTAGTGATTGGAACCCAAGTGGTGCCATTTTACATATTGTGCCTAATGAGTTGAACCAAGTGGTTGTCGGGTATACACCCTTGGCTTCTCGTTTGGGTGTTTTAGCTCGAGATGGGAACCTTATGCCCCTCACTTATAGAACTTGGAGCCATGTACCGAAGGAAAACAAAGAGAGAATTTGGAGAGAAGTAAAGGTAAAAGAATTATTGCATTTTACATATCAATTTTAACTGAATATTAACTCATTTTACATATTAATATTGTGGTAGACACTCAATTTGTTGTTTTTCAATCCTGTGATCTTGAAAACAGCTTTCGAAATATAGAGTTTCAGTCTTCAGTCATCTGGCATGGCACAATATATAGTCACAAAGTTGCCAATTATTTATAGGTCAATACAGATGCCGATGAGTCAATGAAGAAATTTGTTTTGGCATCTGTTGGAAAAAAATGGAGAGAGTGGAAGGCTAGAGTTAAACAAATGGGGTATATGCCATTCAACAACGATGCTGATAGGTTAACTCATTGACCTGAAAGAGTACATGAGCATCAATGGCGAAGCTTAGTCTATTATTGGGGCACTCGGAAGGCACAGGTATCATTTAAATTATTTATTGATCTCTATCGTAATCTCATAAGATGAGTTTGTTAAATTAATAAATTATCTTGTGTTTGTGTTCATATGTAACAGAAAAAAAGTACAAAAAACAAAGAAATTCGGAAGAAGAAGACATTAAATCACATAACTGGCAGAAAACCATTCTTAGTTGTTCGAGTAGAGGTATATAGTTTCTTTATATTTCAAATTGAAATTGTATATTTTGATTTTGTTACTTAATTTTAAGTGTAATTGTAGGAAACTAATAAGAAGAATGGAGTTCCTACAACTCGCTTAGAGGTGTGGATGGCTGGGTACTCGAAGGATAACAAACCAAGTAATGATAAAGTTGAGGTCATGGTATGTAGCACCATAATTATAATAATGCATTTTGCAGAACATTGATAGCTATGATTAGTTTGAGAAATCATTTCAAGTGCTCACTCTTGAGACTAAGTGGAGCATGAAAGGGTAATGATGCTTCCATCTGTTTAACCTGAAGAGTTGTATCCTACTATATGGATTTATTAAAGATCCTAACTAAGCCTTTTCTTTTTGCCCTTTTGTTTTGTTTTATTTTATTTTTTAAAATTTTTTTAGCCTAGATACAATACATGTCAATGTACCTTAGGATGATCCCATTGGTAACCCAAGTACATGGAAGGTAGCTTGGTTTTTTATGGCATATATGCTTAATGAGCCAAGTATTAGGTTGTTTAAGTTTGGTTTGAAAACTTAACAAGTTTTGAAATGTGTTCAAGTTTGGCTTGTTTACATTACGCTCCAATATTGAAAGAGATTTTAAGAGTTGAACACAAGTCGAGCTCGAGTGACTTGGTCCATTTTGCACCCCTACATGTGAGGTATTTGGATTGATGTAGTACTTTTCCACTTAAGGTAATGGGTTCATCTGCATAAATTATATTGGAATTTTGAATACAATCAAATCATTTCATTTGACCTCCCCCACTTGAAAGCCTTCAATGAATTCAACAAGAATTATCTTTAGCCAACATTTTACTTGAAGTTTGTAGCACGAAGATGAATAGAAGGAAGAATATTTGCATCCTATCCATAACATAAAACAATAAAACCAAAATAATATTTAAGCACATGCTTTCTTAATATCCAACTAGCAAATAGTTTGTTCAATGCTCTTGTTACAAAAATTCGATTTCCAAAGATATAAATATACAATTCCACTCATGTGACAACATGTCAAATAAATTTTTATTATATAGGTTAGACCTATTCAGGATATAATGTATCCCTTAATTACAATGCCTTGTTTTAAGGGATATACTCGTTGATTCCAACTTCTTAATATCACAAGTCTCATCTAGACAAAGAGCAAGAGAATTGTTTTTTTTTTTTTTTTCAAGGTTTGGACCCATATTATTCATCTAAGTTGCTTACGTACCCATGTTGTGGGATCAAGCCAAATGTAGTTTGAAGATGAGTATAATTTTATTTTTGGGTTTGATGGGCATATGTTCTATTTAATTTTGTAATTTGATTTGATTTGGTTTTTTGTGGATAAATAACCTATTAGTTTTGGGTTTTGCTTCGAGTGGGCAAATGACTGAACATTTCATTTGGGTGAACATTTGTTTTTGCTAGGATTATGACTGGATCTATTTAAGTGGGTTGCCTACGTATCCAAATCAGGAAACAAGTTTGATTCAAAATCAAGTTAGCCATGTTCTAGAAAGAATTTAAATTTGGATTTGGATTTGAATGAATTTGTGGGTGTTAATTTGTTCATTTTAAGACACAATGGGGCTGGCCAAGAGGTTGTCCAAGTTAATTTTTAAGAGAGCAATATGTACCTTTAACAGTGCCTGCAAATTGGAAGTGAGAATTAACTAATTATATCTTGCTCGTAAGCTGAATTTTATTGGTGGCTAATTACTAATTAACAATTGTAGACACAAATGAAGGATCTTGGGGGCGCAATCCAATGCTACAGATGAAGAAATTATCACACAGGTTCTAGGGCGTGAGCGACCTGGTCGTGTTCGAACATATGGATTGGGTCCTTCTCCGACAGATGTCTTTGGAGGCGGATATAGGCAATCGCAAGAACAAACTCGTATCATCCAAATGCAAGTCCAAGAGCAACTTAACCAATATAAAGCACAAATGGAGATACAAATGAAAGAGATGATGGATGCTATGCTTAATCAACAGAAAGTACAAATGGAGATGCAAGGCACAATCCAAGCTCAACAAGCACGAATAGAGCAATTGAAGTCTCAACAGGCCATGGGTGGGCTTGTTGCACCAGCTGCTACACATGTGCATTCACAACAACAATCCCATGCATACACCTCATCGTTTAATTGCCATCGTTCATCCGAGGAAGTGAGTAAATAGTTAATTATGAAATTTTCATATGACATTTTATTCATGTTATTTGTTCTTATCAAATGCAGGTTCACATATCAAAGAAAGAAAAGAAGAAGAAGAAGAAGTAGTAGATATGACAAATTCAGGTTCATTCTAAACCATTCTAGTTGGATTGCTTTCTCCTTCTCACTTATTTGTTGATTGGCTTCAGGTTCAGTCTAGTTAGTTGAGTTCTATGATGTGCATGGTCATAACAAATTGGAGCATCACATATCAACAATTGGCCACAACAAATTCCTACTTCATTTGTGCCCACACCCAATCCATAATCCAAACATATTTATCAACAAAAAAAAAATCCATAATCCAAACATAACCTTAAACTTTCAGGCTAATCTACCAGAAAACGAGAGAGAGCTCTTGGCCCCTTTGCCTCTTAACAGTTTTGAGACAAATCTTTATCCTCAAGAAGACTGTTCTATGGTTGAATCTTGGCTTGTTTGTCTATCTATGCTTTGGGTTTTCATGATAAAGCTTGTTGGATCTTGCAAGAGGGAGGGGGTGAAAGATGTAGAAAGAGACATAAAGAGTTATATATATTGATTTGAACCTTTGCCTAGTTATCCATAGAGAGAGAGAGAGAGAGAGATGAGAAGATCTTGAATCTTTGCCCATTTGTTACACACGTTTCTTGAAATTTTCATCATCTTCCCTCATGTTATGTGATGAACTGGTTCACCCATCTCGCAACTAGGGCTTTTCATTTTATTTTTGGGGTCATAAAGTGAGTTTAATGTTGCATATACACAGAAAAAGGAGGTGTTGGAGGGAGCAGGTATTTTTGAAGCTTTTTCTCATTTGCTGCATACATTATTTCTTATAATATTTCATCTTCTTCCTCCTTCATATTGTTTTGTGACTGAATCCTGGCCTGCAACCTGCAACCTGCAATCTGCAACTAGGGTTCTTTTTGTTTTTTTCATGAAGAGGCCAAGTTAAGTCTGCTATGCCAGTTATTAAATACGTATGTAGAAAATATGTTACAAATTGACGGATTTGTTATCTAATCTTCTTATCACCAGATACAACTGTAGCAGTTTTACACTTCTTACTAATATGGAATACACTATTTTTGAGTCTCATGATCATAAAATCTGTCTCAAATTAGGTTAATAGTTCCTATATTTTATTCATTTATTTTATTTTGGTCAAATAACATATAGTCTAGTTGTTTGTAATGCATTTTTCTGCCTAAATGAAGTAGTTAACATCTTTGTATCCCTCTTTGTAGGGCTTGTCTAACAGTGTTAATGGAAACCTTGATGATTCTCAATTCTCAAGTCCTAGTCAACAAATGTAGAGTTAGCAGTGTGGTTCGCAAGATTTTGGTTCTGTAAATATTGCTGTTATGATGGATGTTACTAGTTTGGTTTCATTGTTGTTATTACTACAATTTTACTACTACTATTTTAGTTCTGTTTTGATAATCGAGAAACCAGATGATGTATGTTTTTGCCTAAATGAACTAGATGACAGCCCTGTTAATGCTATTCTTATGTTGCTAGTGATCTTTTGATGTTCCTGTTATCGACTTGCTGCTACCGCGGTCTTATTGATGCTCTACTACCATCGTTGTCGATATGGGTCTTGACATGTTGTGTTGCGCTTGATGTTAGTAGTAGTTTCTAAGGGATGTGCACGATTTCAAAGGTTTTTTTCTTTTCTTTTTTAAATTTTTTTGTCATACAAGAAACGATTCAAATGGAACTAAGAATAGCTTCATTTTAATAAAATATTCCCTAATTTCAATTAATGGAAGAAAAAAAAAACAACATATCATTCAAAATGGTATTTTATTTCATATTTTTGCCGCAGCAGGTCCCCCTCACCACCAAAAAAAAAAAAAAAGTGGCGTTTTTTTTTCGAAAAAATGCCACAAAATGATGTCATTGTGACGTCACACATTTAATTCATAAAAAATAAAAAACAGTGGCATTTTTCAAAAAAACGTCACAAAATGACGTCATTCCACGTCACACGTTAATTTGGGACGGAGGATGAGACGGTCGTCAAAGATTTTACGACGTTTTAAAAAACACCGTATAATGTTTTTAGCGACGTTTTTTAAACGTTGGGTAGCTATTGCGGCGGCCCTATCAGCGGCGAAAGTTTTACACGTCGCTATAAGATATTACGGTGTTTTTTAGGCTTTTCGCGGCATTTTTAAAACGCCGCTAAAAAACGAATTTCCTGTAGTGAGTATACTTTGGCTTCAATTTCTCATTCACTCGGTAATGGTTTTGAGCAACCAAATATACCATGTGAATCATAACGCGGCATAGAACGCGTTACCACTTTGACCCGCGTAAATCGATGCACGGGGTCTACCTAAATATTAGACCAAACTTAGGATAAAATTCTGGTTTTACCCAGAATTTATAACCATTTCCAACAGAAGGGACAACTCCAGCAACTCCGACGACTCGCCGTTGTTGATTCGCGTGACGGCGGAGTCATGGTGGTTAAACTTAGATCGGAGGTCCGGGATCAAAGACTACAGATCTAAGATTGAGAACAAGCACTCGTCGATCTGTGATGGCATTCTCAAGCTCCATAGATTTGAGAGAGGTACGGCGGCAGATGGAGATGAGGAAGACGACGTCGGTGAAGAAGACGACGCTGCGAGGATGCGCTGACGCTGAAGCCAGCGACGACGTCAAAGTAGTCGGAGCGTTGAGGGATTTAAGATGGAGAAGGGTTTGAGGTGAGAGAGTGACAGAAGATGAAGAAAGAGAGAGAGTGTGGGAGGATTTGTGAGAAACACGCAACAACATATATATAGATGGGTATTTTGGTCCTTTAGTCTAACTCTGTCCTTATAGTATTTTGGTGGTGTTTGGAAAGGAAAAGCCGGGCTAAATTAGCCACATCATGACAAAGTAGGTCAAGTTTCACCCACGCCTCGACAAAATGCAATTCACGGGTATGTTGAAACCCTTACTCGTGTAAATTTACCCAAATGCCCCGAAGACAACCCTCTTCAATCTGAGGGACAACGCCTCATCCAAACCCAACACAAACCGTTTGGAAAGCTAAAGAGAAGAACAACCAAGCTATCCGAGGACATCTGACCGACCTTCGCAGAGGTAATTGCCACCGGAGTACGCATCTGCGACGGCGAACAAGAACCAAGCCTCTTAAACTCAAACCGATCTGCAGGTAATGCTTTATGGCCTATCTGATTTCTCTTTTTCTTCTTCCGATCTGCATAGTATGGTTGATAACGGCATCGATTCATGACTGATCTGTTGCTTTCCGGTCGTGATTGGGTTGATTAAGCTTACATTACACATATTTGGGGCACCGATCTGTCTCTGTGAGAAAATTTGGGTTTTGGATATGTTCTTATGTTAAAAATCTGTTCGGTTATCACAAATTTGAGACAGATTTGTATATTTACATATATATATATATAATATATCTGTTCTTATTAAAATATATATCTGTTTTATTTATGAAAATCGATCATTGATCACAAACCAAGGCACCGTTGTTTAAACTGAAGGAAAAGCAGATCTTATATATCTGTTCTGATTTACAAATCTGTTCTTATCAGATCTTGTTTACAAAATGCTCAATTATTAGGTCTTGTATAAATCTGTTCTGTTCTGTTATCACAAATTTGGGGCAGATTTGTTATATTTTTTGTTTATAGTCAATGCTAAAGCCTGAATTTTTGCTAATAGAAATGCTCAATTCCCATTTGTCAAAAATATATTAATTACATAAAAAATATAATTCCAACTCAATTTGGGAAGGAAGGTAGATATATTATCTATATATATTAAAAAAAAATTACAAAATATATAAAACTTATAGTACAAATATATTACAAAAATTGGGTTTATTAAGCAATATATTAAAAATATATTAGCAAGATATTAAAAAAAATATATCTGAAATATATATTACAAATTTAGATTTAAAAAGTAAAGAGTGTAAAAATTTTATTAGACATATATGACAAAATTTAATTATGAAAAAATATATTAAAAATATATTGAAAAATATTTTCAAAATATCATAAAAAATATATTCAAAATATATTACAAAATAGATTTATTAATTTGAATATATTTTTTACTCAATACTTAAATGTCAATTCTCATTTCTAAAAAATATATTAATTAGATAAAAAATATATTTGAACTAAATTTGTGAAGGAAGGTAGATATATTATCTACATATATTAACAACAAATTACAAAATATATAAAATTTATATTACAAATATATTAGAAACTTGGGTTTATTAACAAATATATTAAAAATATATTAGAAAGATATTAATAATATATTAAAATATATATTACAAATATAGATTTAAAAAGTAAAGAGTGTCTAAATTTTATTAAACATATATGACAAAATTTAATTATTAAAAAATATAGCAGAAATATATTAAAAAATATTTTGAAAATATCCTAAAAAATATATTCAAAATATATTACAAAATAGATTTATTAATTTGAGTATATTTTTCACTCAATAAGAAATGCTCAATTCTCATTTCTAAAAAACATATTAATTACATAAAAAATATATTTCGAACTAAATTTGGGAAGGAAGGTAGATATATTATCTACATATATTAACAACAAATTACAAAATATATAAAAATTATATTACAAACTTGGGGTTATTAACAAATATATTAAAAATATATTACAAAGATTTTAATAATATATTAAAATATATATTACAAATTTAGATTTAAAAAGTAAAGAGTGTAAAATTTTTATTAAACATATATGACAAAATTTAATTAATAAAAAATATAGTAAAAATATATTCAAAAATATTTTGAAAATATCATATAAAATATATTCAAAATATATTACAAAATAGATTTATTAATTTCAATATATTTTTTACTCAATACGAATTGCTCAATTCTCATTTGTGAACAATATATTAATTAGATAAAAAATATATTTCAAACTAAATTTGGAAAGGAAGGTAGATATATTATCTATATATATTAACAACAAATTTTATCCAAAATATATATAAATTATATTACAAATTTATTACAAAATATGGTTTATTAAGAAATATATTACAAAGATATTAAAATATATATTACAATTTTTGATTTAAAAAGTAAAGAGTGCACAAATTTTATTAAACATATATGACAAAATTTAATTATTAAAAAATATATTAAAAATATATTCAAAAATATTTTAAAACTATCTTAAACAAAATTTCATAAAAAATATTTTCAACAATATATGTCAGTAAAATTTTTAGTAAACATATATTAAAAAAAATAAATTATTAGAAAATATATTAACAATATATTCACAAATCTAATAACAAATATATTTCAAAATATATTACCAATATGCCTAAATTCAAGATGCACAATACTTTTACAAACAACCTAGTTCGTTCATGGAATAAAATATAAAATTGCGTTAGTCTTTGTATGTGTTCATGTTGATTCATGTAAATTTAATTGCAATTTAAAGCGTAGCATGGCGCTGCTCACCTCTACGCAACTTCCAAAGACATGGCCACGATTTAATGTGTGCTGTGGACATGGCCCTCAGATTGTTAAGATTTCCAGGTCCACAAAAAATTCAGGGCGTCCCTACTTTGTCTGTCCTCGCCCTGTGGTGAGTGACCCAATCTTTACCGGTCATAATTGTATGAACATTAACAACCCATGAAACTAATAGTTCCATAATTTCCACTCATCAGCCCTGTGTCAGTTGGATTGGTTGGTGTGAAGAACGAAGGCGAGAGAACCAAGACTATGCGTCACCCGGAGATGAAATTGCCATGCAATTGCGGGCTGATGTCATAGACATTCAACAATCCTTGCGTGTCGTTAAGACCATTGTGTATGTGCTCTGCATTGTCGTTGTCATTTTGTTGTGCCGTATGTAAGCACCGTTACCATGTTGTCAGTATGTACAAACACGTTAGTATGTTGTCAGTATGTTGTTAGTATGTAGTTAGTATGTTCGTAGTATATTGGTAGTATGTTGTCGCATATGGGAGCCGTAATACTAACTATCATATTTTTGTCCACTACTAACTTCCATGGAACCTGTGTACGTACAATATTAATGTGCAATGGTTATATGCAAATTTAACTTTAGCATCCTATATCTCTGTTTGTTGTTATTAATGTGTCATGGCTTATGCGTGTGTATATAACAACCAAATTTGTGATGGTAATCTTTTGTAATCGTACATTAGTAATGGCTTCCACACGTACTTCGCTGCGTAACCAATCGAAAAGCAAAGGCGTTGTCACTGACAAGTAAAGCAGTCTTGAAGAGACACAAAATCAGTTCAGCCACAAGGCCTCATGGGACAGTAACTCAATCCGAGTTTTCCTGCAGTTGATTGCAAATGAGATTAGTAAAGGAAATCGCCCATTCCTAGTCCTTAGCCAAGCAGGGTACAAGTCGTTGGCAAGGAAATTTGAGAAAAAAACAAGCAGAAAGCATGGACTAAAACAGTTGAAGAATAAGTACATGAGATTGAAAAAATAGTGGCAAGCGTGAACAAAATTGATGGATTCAAGCAAAGGAGTGTTCGGGATAGGCTTTGACTGTGACACCGGTTTGTTTCAGGCACCTGAGGAGTGGTAGGACAAGATGGAATCAGTAAGTACATGTACAAACAAGTTTTATATTTGTCATTTACTAGTATATTTTTGACTTGTTCAGTTAACTTTTAATTAATTATATGAAATATAACGTCTGCCTCTTTCATATATCTCTATTTCTGCAGACCAACAAGGCGTGTGCGAAGTTCAGGAAAAAAATCTTGAAACACCGTGACTTGATGGAGACGGTCTTCATGGGGGCATCAGCTACTGGGAAGCACCATTGGACCCTGGGAGAGAAACTTCCTGAAGCAGCTGATGATTCATCTGATTCAGTGCGTAGTTTGGGAGCCCAGCCATGTGTTGATCCGATATCCCCAGGAGTACAGGACGTGGATTCAGATTCTTCACTGGAGCATGTTCCGATTGAAAAGGCAAAAAGGAGAAAGACGCCATCAACAAGTGTTTCAAAGTCGAAGAAGGCAACAAGTGGTGCGTCCGTTATTGCAGAAAGCATGAACAATCTGACAGATGTGGTGCGTTCGAAGAATCACCAGGTCACGGTGAGGCACCTCACAGGCAACAAATTGCTGTACACTATTTCAGAGTGCATGCATAAATTGAGCAGTATTCCATCCCTGATTGGTACGCCATTATTCCACTTCGCCTCAACACTTATGGATAACGCCAATTACCGGGAGGTGATGATGTGCCAGTCTGATGATGACCATATCATTGGATGGCTTACACAGAAGCAGCTCCAGTGTACTGCGTCGGCGCCTTCTGCAAACCTTTTTGGGGGTCGCCGGATGTGATGTAGCGGTGTTACGAGTGTTGAAGATGCATGTCCTTGTCTTCCTTTTTAAAACTTTGACTTATGGTATTGTTGGCACTGTACTAAAACAGGATGGTGGTGTGTGCGTGTTTTTATTCTGTCGTTTTTGTTTTTTTCTTGCTAGTTGTGGTGACCAAAAGTTTTAGTTAACTGCATGGGTTGACGGAACGGAAGCATGGTTGTGCTTCGTTTTTGGGAAATGAATGGGATGCTTATGTTTTAATATTGTGTCTAGCTATTTTTAAGACAGGGAATTACGTTTTCCTTGCACGCTTTTGAATGCCTATATGTCGCAAGTTCAATTGTTAGTTTAGTTTGTTAGCTAGTTTTGTGGTTGTTACCACCATGGCCCCCCTGTAATGCATAAGTTGAACAGCTTCTTTTTTTTGTGCAATTCATACGATTATGCGTTCCAAATGACATTGGTGACGACATTACTTACATTAAAAACAATGTCGGCATTTTTTAATTGCAAACTTCAATATAATTTGAGTCAATGAATCATGTGCCAACTGATTGAAAGACTGCCACTCTTGTAGGTTTCGCATCAACGAAGACGTGATGAATCCTTGGGATGGAAGCAACAATGATGAAATAACGGAAATGCTTAATCAAATGGCGGTCCAGGTGCAACAAGAACAGAACTGCACATTTTTACAAGCATGCCAGTATGCGATAGAATGGTACGAAAAACACATGGATAAAACGCCGTGTCGCACTTTTATACTAACCGGGAATACATAGATATGCGAACTATATGCGGGCCATATGGGTCAATTTGAGGAAAATGTTTGCATGCCGAAGGAAGTTTTTGCCGCATTGTGTGAGACATTAGTAAATGATTTTGGGTTATAAGTCCCGCAACATCCACATGGCTTAACTGTTGAAGAAAGCGTTGCAATGTTTATCTATGTGTTGAAAGGGAAGCAAAATCAGGAAATCCAAGAACGGTTCCAACATTCCGGGGAGACTATGTCGAGGCACGTGCATAACGTATTAACTTCCATGAAAGAGTTCACTGTTGTTCATTGCCGGCCCACATACAGTCAGCATCGTATACATCCATACGTGCGGTCTAGACGGAAATACCTACCGTTCAAGGTACTTCTGAAAAACATTATTGACATATAAATCAAGACAATAAATTATATTTTGTTTTTATTATTAACTGCACGTGACATCTGGAAAAAAACCAAACACTTGTTACCCATTTACGCAACAAAATAATTGGGTTGTTTGCAGGACTGCATTGGCGCAATAGACGGAACACATGTCAGTGCATAGGTTACGGGGCCAGATGCGGCAACATATTTTGGTAGGAAATACTGTCACACGCAAAATATCATGGCCGCTGTCGATTTTGACATGTGTTTCATATTCATTTCTTGCGAATGGGAATGAAGTATGCATGATAGTCGCATATTCAACGAGATACTGACAAATGACAATGTCCCCTTCCCACATCCTGACGAAGGTAACACATCGTCCTTTTATTAGATGTAGGGGGCTATAAATTTTTCCTGAAACAAATATATTTGAAAATGACGCACAATGTTCAGTTTTGGTGTCATACATTGTTGTCATGTCTGCAGGCAAATATTATCTTGTCGATTCTGGCTATCCAAACCGGATTTGTTACTTAGCACCATTCAAAGGCCATCGTTACCACCAACAAGAATTCCGACGTATTGCACGAAACACGACGGCAAACATGCCAAGGGAATTATTTAACAAAGTGCACTCGTCCTTACGCAGTGTGGTGGAACGCACTTTCGGTGCCTGGAAAAGTTGATGGGGGTTTATTCAAGACATGCCTCGGTATGACTTTGCAAATGTGCAAGTTCAGTTAGTGGGTGCGTCAATGGCATTACATAATTATATACGGCGAAAACACAGGTAACCCAACAATTGTTCAGCCAATCTGTGACGAGGAAGAGGCTATGACAATCGTAAATGCCATACCAGAAGTTGAACATGACGAGAATAGTTTAATGGTTGGGGATAAGGACCCCCATATGGCATTGGTGCGCCTTCACATACGCGACAAATTATGTTACATGCGTAATAACAGAATGTTAGGAAATATATAATATCTACATATAATTTTCGTATGGTTGTCACATAATGCCACACGCGGAATAGACTGTATTCAAATATATTATCATGTACAATACGTATGAGTTTCCACGGGAATGTAACCCCTTCCAGTTGGTGACGTGCCTAACTTTGAAAAACAACAATCCATACGAATTTAGCTTTTCGAAAAACAAAAAAAGGTAAAACAAATAAAAAAAATGAAAAAGAAAACTAATACAAAAATTGTCATGTGTGACGTCAATTAAAAACATAAAAACAGAAGTTGAAAACAACAAGAAAACCAAAACAGACTGTAGATTTTTTGACATGTGTCACGGCAATATATGATTTTCCATTGTATTTTGAATAAATGACATAAAAAAACGTTTTTCCAAACAAAAAAACCAACCGAAATTAGCATTTGCCACGTAATTTACAGATAAAATAAGCATGACGAAAACTGATTTGTCAAATATAATAACAAAGTACTGTATACAAATTAAAAAAAAAAATTACGGAAACATAAACTAAAAAAAGAAGAACGACAAACACAGGCCTCATCCAAAAAAAAAAGGAAAAAAAAAAGAGAAAAAAACAGAAATTACCATTTGCCACGTCGTTTACAAATAAATAAAATGAGAGAAAATCCATTTTCTAAATATAAAAACAAATTAATGTGAGTGAATAAGACAATGACAAAATCGTAAATTTTGAAAAAATAACGACAAAATTACGCGACATTCAATAAATATTTTAGAACAAAAACATGAAAACATAAATTACCATTCGCGACGTAATTTCTAAATAAATGAAACACATAAATATATTAAGAAAAAAGTTATTGTATACCAATAAAAATGAAGAACAATAACTAATTAATGTAAAAAAAAAAAAAACAAAAAAAAAGAAGACAAACATAAATTCCACAAAAAAATCGAAAAATTTAAGCACAATACACCAAATCCAAACCTAAAATAAAAAAATAAAAAAAGTAACAGAAAAAAAAAGTTAAGCAAAATACGAAAAATCCAAACGCAAAATAAAAAAAATTAAAAGAAAAAAAAATTAAAGCAAAATCCGCCAAATCCAAATCCAAACTCAAAATAAAATAAAATAAAATAAAAAATAAAAAATTGGATTTGCAAAATTCGGCAAATCGAAACCCAACATACAAAAATTGTCAAAAAAAAAAAAAAAGCAAAAAATGCCAAATGCAACCCCCCCCCCCCCAAAAAAAAGCAAAAAAGGCCAAATCGAAACCCAACATAAAAAAATTAAAATAAAAAAAAATAACCAAAATATGGCAAATCCAAACCCAAAATTAAAAAAAAATAAAAATAAAAAATTTAAGCAAAATTCGGCAGATCGAAACCCAACATACAAAAAAAAAAAAAGCAAAAAATGCCAAATCGAAACCCCAAAAAAAAAAACAAAATTTAGCAAAATACGCCAAATCAAAACCCAATATAAAAAAATGAAAATAAAAAAATAACCAAAATATGCCAAATCCAAACCCAAAAAAAAAAAAAAAAAAAAAAAAAAAAAAAAATTTAACCAAAAAGCCACAAAAAAAAAAAAAACCAAAAAGCCAAAAAAAAAAAGAAAAAAAAAACCCGAAAAATATGCCAAATCCAAACCCAAAATAAAAAAATTAAAAAAAAAGGCAAAAAGGGCAATTTGTTAATTTAACAGGATGACACCTCACCAAAAAGGCCAAAAAGTCCTTCCCAAACCAGGCTTTTTAGCCCCAGGCTAAAATAGCTAAAAAAGCTAAAAAGTCAAAAATCTAACCTACTTCCTAAACGGAGGCTTTATCACATAGAGTTTTGTTCAAACGAAATTCAATTTTTTGGTCCGAGCACCCATAATAAATAAATTTAAAAAGCTAAGTGAAAAAATTAAGCAAATAATAAAATTTGAACAAATAAATGAAAAAATTGAACAAGTTGTCAAAAAAATTCAACAAATAAATAATGGATACAACGGGGAAAAAAAAAAACAAAAAGTCTTTTAAAACAATAAAAGATTTCTTACTAAATTATTTCATAAAAGGTGGACCTTTTACTAACCAAAAATATCTATTGGACCTAATACATTAGACAATTGCTAGATTGAACTTTTTAATAATTTTCTCAAATTTAAATTAATTTTTTTTTTATAAATTTTCAATCTCTAAATATCTTTGATTGAAAAATTAAATAAAAATAATATTAAGTACTTAGAATTACTATTTAATCTTAATTTATTATTTTCCTACTAATTTAATCATTATCTTTATTATCAAAGTGAGTGTTTATTTTAAGAATAGTTTTATATTTAACATCATACTTATATAATTAACGCTATACGATTAAAATTATTCTCCTACAATACATTCCTTATAACATTATTTTTTTTTATAATTTATTTGTTTATACCCATACGTATATACATATATTTAGTGTAAAGATATGAAAAATGTTTTGTATCCCAAAAATCCCCGAATGAATCCTCGAAATTTTTTTTTTTTTTTTTTTTTTTTTTTTTTTTTTTTTTTTTCTTCTTCTCTTCTTCTTTCTGGAGAGAGAGAGAGAGGAGAAGAGAGAGAGAGAGAGAAGAGTCGCCCGTCGCGCCCACCAGCTGCTGCCACCGCCCAGCCCGATTGCCGCCGCGCGGCCATTCAAGGGCCGCCGCTTTCTCCGCCAAGAGAGACCACCGCCATTGCCTCGGCCCCGCCTCCGCCTCCTTCCCCTCTCCTCCCCCCCCCCCCTCCCCCCCCCCCCCCCCCTCCCCTCCCCCTTCTTCGTCTTCTTCCGCTGTAAAAAAAAAAAAAAAAAAAAAGGGGATTCGGGGTATTCGGGGGAGCTCGGATTCGAGCTCCCAATCACAGCTCGTAAAGATATATGCACAAAAAGTTCATATAGATTTTCTGTACATGAGTAAAGATTACAATTTACAAGAAGCAAATAAAGGGATGAAGTTATAGAGAACAGATAGTTTAGCTTTCGGTTAAGGAGTGGGTTTGCTTTTTGGTTCTTTTGGTTATTTTAGACTGGGGTTAAAAAGCTTAGTTTGGAAAAGATTTTTGACTTTTTTGACTTTTTTGTGAGAGAAAGAATGTAATAATTATAAGTTGGATGTGATGTTTTGTCTTATTAGACTAAAAAGCCTATTTTATTTTTTGTGACTATTTTAACCAAAAAAATGCTACAAAATCTTCTTCCCAAACATAGGCTTAACATGAGTAGTGCCACTCTCGCCCAAAAGTTAGTGCTGTTTGGGATGTTAGCTTATTGGTTAAACTAGTGGGTGGCACATACAATACGTGTATAATTTAGATAATTAATAATAAAAATAAATAATAAATAATTTAATATCATAAGATATATGTTGTTTAAGTAATAAGTATGTTCTTAATAAAACCCAAGGTCTTGAGTTTAAAACTTGTTTACGCTGTGTATAATAAATTTTTTATTTTAACATATATAAAGTTGCCACGTAACATGAGGAGTAGAAAGTTTTACTATTAATTTAGGCTTCACTTAATAATAGTATACCACTTCTTCTTCAAAAAAGAATTTATTTTTAGTGATTTTTTATTTTATAATTATGAAAAAATATATATATTTTTCCAATTCATCTTATGTCAATGAATTTAAAAAGTAAAAAATTAAAAAATTTCAAACAAAAAAAAAATCAAAAAACCAAAATTAGTCAAAAAAATGTCCACTATTTTGGGCCTATTTTTTGTTTTTTTTTTTCTATTTTTTCTAGACCTTTTTTAGAATTTTTAGTTTTTTTTTTTTAAATTTTCGATTAGTGACGTCAAACCAAATATAAATGCTTAAAACTTTTTCATAGCACAAGTCTACTTCATTTTGTGCATGCAATCATTATTATTATTATTTTTCTTTCTTTCTTTATGCATCTTCTTCATCATTATTTAATTATTTATTTTTTAAGCTGGTGGTTGGATTAAAGAAATGGATGACACTAGCAAAAGCATGTGGTTGCAAGAAAACTGGCAAAGAAACTGATAGAAAAAGAGAAAAACTGGATTGATTACCCAAATTGTGAAAATATAGCACGACAAAAGAACAGAATGATAGACCCACTTATACAAGCAACAAAGCGGTGCATCATTGAGATAGTAGAAGAAATCCTTGAAAATTTTCCTCATGCTGCAAATACAGTTGATTATGAGCATGGACACAACATATTACACATAGCGGCTGAGCAGAAAAGGGAAAAGTTAGGGATCATGAAAATTTTTTCATGAAAATGATCATAAAATATTTATGATTCTTGGATTACCTTGATTAGTGTGTGGTGTTTTATTCTAAGTGTAATCCAAGGATCATAAAACTTTCATGATTATTTTCATAAAAGGTTTTTCACGATACTTAGTATTGCTGAGCAGAAAAATTTAGTACTGTATGACTACTTGCAGAAGACTGTTAACCACGCTGATAGAATGATGCTCGATATTGATTATCATGGCAACACCGTTTTGCACATTGCAGCCTCCCAGGACTATCAAGTTGTCTCTGTTTTCGGACCCGTATACAGCATGACATGGGAAGTGTTTTGGTTTAAGGTACACAGCCACCAGCATTACTACCAGTTGTAGTAACGATGACATACTGATTAATAATATTAATAGAAACTTTATTTAAGTGCATCAAAATCAATCACAGAATGGAGGTTCTATAATTGGTTTTTATGCATTGCAAAATGAAATTATCATTCACAACTATTGTAAATAATGACCAATCCATTCTGTTCCATTTTAAAGGAACGGTTATACGTAACATAAGGGTAAGAAATGATCATTTTTATTCAATTTCAATATTGTTTTAACTCTGTTTCAATTTCCACAGCGTGAAGAGGATGACTGTCATCCATTTTTTTTATATCATCGAAACTATGATGGGAAGACAGCACAAGAGGTTTTCGAAAAAAACCACAACGAGATGAGAAAGGAAGCTGAGAAAGCAGCCAAAGACATGAATAGCGGCTTGATGCTTGTTTCAACTATCATTGGCTCTGTCAATTACGCAGCACTTTTTACTCTCCCGGGTGGTTTGGATCAAATCAGTGGCCTACCTATTTTTACCAACCGAACAGCCACTGAACGGAGTGATCTACAGTTGTTCGTGTACTACATAGGAGGAAGCCTATTTGCTGCTTTACTGGCGTTGGGAACTCAACTTTCAATTCAATTGTCATGATTCGGTAACAATGAATTTCTCATTTCATTACCATTCAAGTATCTTCTCGCAAGCACAGCATTGTTCTATGCCACCAGCTTCTCTATCACTGCATGTTACCAAGCATATATTCTCGAGACTGTATTCGAGAAATCGTTTTATTGAGCTATGTCGATTAGTTTTATTCTTATGATCCTTGTTTACATAGACACATTATACCCAACCTTCAGTTACATGTAAGAGGTAATTCGTCATTATCTTACTTACAGACGGAAAAAAATGTAGTCTGCGACTTTTGTAATTTCTATTTGAGTCATTCAGTCGGTCCAACATGCTGACTCTTTTAGCATTTCTTCTCTATATAGACCCACTAATTCATGTTGTTCTCTTCAATCTAAAACAGCAATTCTTCAACTACAATACAATATTATCAAGCTCCATAAACCAACCTTCCAAGATCCTTAAAACAATGGCTGCTTTTCATACTAGTTTTTTTCTATCTCTTGTTTTGATGTGTTCATTTTCAACCATCCAGATGAGCTTTGCAGCTTGCAATCTACTGCAAACAATTCCATCACTGCCTAAGGTCACAATGCCTCCATTGCCCACAATGCCAACAATCCCTACCTTCCCAATGCCCAAATTGCCACAACTTCCAACCACCCAAATTCCATCAACTTTACATAATCCAACACTGGCAACCATGCCCACAGTTCCTCAGCTGACTCTACCCTCATTGCCAGCAACTTCACTGCCAACCTTCCTAACTACAATTCCATCAATCCCAACCATCCCAACAACAATGCCAACTATTTCTTTCTTCTCACCTCCTCCGTCGAACTAGGACCCCAAAATGCTATGTTCTCATTCATCTTTCTCCTTTGTAGAGTATAGAGAACAAAGGTGCTATGGTCATTGGCAGTTTGAGAGGGTCCTCCTTATGTGCATGTTGTCATTGTCTTTGTCTTTGTTTTTGAGGATTCGTGAAGTCATTTTGTATCATTTTGCTATATTGAGATTGTTCTGCATTGTTTTTCATTATGAAAATGTTAGGATCATGGATACTCAGAAAAATAAACAACAAGCAATCACACACAACTGAGACGCCAATATTTACGTGGTTCGGCCCAATGCCTACGTCCATGGATAGAAATGACAATTTCACTAAAACAGAGCAAATACAAATAAGAGGAGAAGAACTACTCTCACTCAACTCACAGCTCTCTGTCTCTAAAATTTCTAATACAATTCATCCTCTTCCTCTCGTCTCTATTTATACACAAAGATGAGAGAGAGAGAGAGAGAGAGAGAGAGAGAGAGAGGAGACAAATCCACCAAAATTTTCTGCCTTCTTAATGGTGAGAGTCAACAATGGCAAGAACGTGAAGAGAAGGGAGAGCTGGCCTTGCAGATGCCCAGTTCAAACTTTCACTTGTAGTGGAAGTCATCGTATGCCATCTTCCTTGACTCTCTACTTGCATGCATGGGGTTGGAGCTAACAATTCTCCCCCTCCATACCCACATGCATGACTGACTTCTCACTTGAAGTCCATCTCGGTAATGTCTCTGCAAATTTCGAGTTTGTCTCTCGAGACCACCTTTGTAAGCATGTCAGCTGGATTCTTATTTGTATGGTTCTTGATTAGTTCCAATAACTGCTTTTCCATCACTTCGTGTATCCAATGACATCGAACATCAATGTGCTTCGTGCGAGAATGGTACATAAAATTCTTACTCAAGTCTATGGTACTCTGGCTATCACAATGTACCGTGAACTTTTCGTGCTTTAGTCCTAGTTCTTGGAGAAACCACTTTAACCACAACATTTCTTTCCCAACTTCTACTGCGGCAATATACTCTGCCTCAGTTGTGAATAAAGCAATACACATCTACAGCTTGGACTACCAAGACACAGCTCCCCTTGCGAAAGTGAACATAAATCCTGATGTAGATTTCCTATCATCAAGATCGCTTGCCATATCTGAATCTGTATAATCATCCAAGATTTGTTTTGCTCCTCCAAAGCACAAACACATTTTCGATGTACCCTTAAGGTATCTCAGAATCCACTTGACTGCTTCCCAATGCTCTTTCCCTAGATTGGAAATAAATCTACTTACAACTCCAATAGTATGAGCAATATCTGGTTGGGTGGACACCACTGCATACATCAAACGCCATACGGCAGATGAGTAAGGAATTGCCTCCATCTCTTCTCTTTCTTTAGTAGAGGGGGGGGCAAGAACTTTTTCTCAGCTTGAAAATGATTAGCTAGCGGACTATTGACTGGCTTGGCATCTTTCATGTTGAACTTCTCAAATACCCATTCAACGTACTTCTCCTGTGACAGCCACAACTTCTTGGCTTTCCTATCGCACATAATTTTCATGCCCAAAATTTGTTGTGCAGGGCCTAGGTTCTTCATGTCAAAGGACTATGATAACTCCTTCTTCAGTGATCTGATTGTTGTGGTATCCTATCCAACAACAGCATGTCATCAACAAAGAGCAGGAGTATGATGAAATTTCCACCAGGAAATTTCCTGACATATACACACTGGTCTGCAGCAATTCTCTTGTAGGCATGACCTACCATGAATGAGTCAAACTTCTTGTACCACTGTCTCGGTATTTATTTGAGGCCGTAGAGACTCTTCTTTAATCTACAGACTAAATTTTCTTTTCCGTTTATTTCAAAACCTTCTGGTTGCTCCATATAAATTTCTTTCTTCAGATCACCATGGAGAAATGTTGTTTTCACATCCATTTGTTCAAGTTCCAAATTCAAACTGGCCACTAGTCCCAAAACTACTTGAATGGATGTCATTTTCACAACTGGCGAGAAGATTTCATCAAAATTAATACCTTTTTTCTGCCCAAAACCTTTGACAACCAATCGAGCCTTATACTTGACTAGCTTTCCGCTGCCATCTTTCTTCAACTTGAACACCCATTTGTTCTTCAGTGCTTTTCAACCCTAGGAAATTTTTACCAAATCATAAGTCCGATTTTTCTGCAAGGACCACATCTCTTCTTGCATAGCTTGCTGCCAACTACTCTTCTCCTTATGATTCAGAGCTTCTTGAAAACTTTCTGGCTCCCCCTCATCAGTAAGAAAAATATACTTAGAAGTAGGGTATTTTGACGACGGCTTAGACTCTCTTGTTGATCTTCGTAACTGTAGACCAACAGTCTCTGGCGGAGAGGGTTGTGGCTCTCCCTACTCAACACCCTATTCTTCTAGATCTTCTTCTTCTAGAAATCTATCCTACAACTCTACATCATTGGCTGCAAGCTGCAGTAGCTCTTCTTCATCAGTGGCATGTTGTGATAGTACAGGATTGGGAATAATTTCTAAAACATCATCAACTTTGGGTTTGGCTGGTTACCCAAAGTCTTTTAAGGTCTGGCCTTCTTGCAATACCACATCTCGGCTTCAAATGACCTTCTTGTTTTTTGGATCCCACAATTTGTATCGAAATTCTTCATCTCCATAGCCAATAAAGATGCATGGAGTGGCTTTATCATTCAGCTTCTGTCTGTGCTCCTTAGATACATGTGCAAATGCTTTGCACCCAAACACTCTCAAGTGAGAGTAAGAGATCTCCCTTCCAGACCATACTTTTTCTGGAATCTTAAAATCCAGTGGAACTGATGGCGATCTGTTGATCAAATAGCAAGTAACGCAAACAGCTTCTCCCAAAATGGCTTTGGCAGCTTTGCCATTTTGAGCATACATCTGACCTTCTCTACAATAGTCCAGTTCATTCTTTCAGCTATACCATTGTGTTGTGGGGTTCCAAAAATAGTCTTCTCATGCAGGATGCCGCAAGTAGCACAATAGGCTTCCAACTCTTTTGACAAGTACTTGCCTCCATTGCCTGTTCGAAGACATTTCAACTTCTTTCTGGTCTCCCTTTCCACCATAGCATGGAATGTCTAAAAATGCTGGAACACCTTAACTTTGGTCTTTAGGACATAGACCCATACCTTCTGTGATGCATCATCAATAAACGTCAAGAAGTATTTTCTGCCACCTAAAGATTCCACTTCTATGGGACCTCATACTTCAAAGTATACTTTGTTCAACAACTCTTATTGTCTTCTGGATGATGAGTGGAAAGAAACTCTATGATGCTTCCCAAATAAGCAGTTGTCACAAGGATTCAATTTTGCATCTTTGGCAAAGGGAATAAGAGACTTATTTGCCAGAATCTGCAACCCTTTCTCACTCATGTGACCCAGCCTTTAATGCCATAAATTTGGTGATGCCTCATCTTCTATTGCATTGAGGCTATTTGAATTCACCTCTACATGAGTGTTGTACAACGTGCCACTTGTCTATCCTCTGGCTACCACTAGAGATCCCTTCTTCAACTTCCACATACCTTTGCCGAAGTAGTTCTCATAGCCTTGTCGATCTAAGGCTATCCCTAAAACAAGATTCAAGCGTAAATCAAAAACATGCCTGACATCTTTCAACACCATCGTGCACCCAACTTTGGTTTGGATGCGAACATCACTGATTCCCATAATCTTCGAAAAACTAGAGTTACCCATCTTCACTGTATCAAAATCTCCAGCTTGGTATGTACTAAAAAACTCCTTCCAAGATGTAGCGTGGTAAAAAGCTGCTATATCTGCCACCTACTCAGTGTCATTGTCTAACATATGGAGGCATTCTTTTTCTTCAACAGAGAATAATGCAATATCTTCTAAGACAGCAACTGCAGTGTTCCCATCTTTGGTCTTTAGCTATCTATTGCCTTGTTTTTGTTCTCCTTTCAAGGCATAGCAATATTTCTTTATGTAACCTTCCTGGCCACAGTGGAAACACTTGAACTTTGGCCGACTCGTACCTTCTCTGTATTTCCCTTTGTCTTGCGATCTTCCTCTGTTGTGTTTTCTGCTTTTGCTTCTTCTCCTGCCTCTACTTCTACTTTTATTTTCTGTGACGAGGGCATGGGATCGATCTCCACCCATGTCTTTCTTTCTTGTCTCTTCACTAAATAAAACATCTGTAACCATGCTCATAGTCAATTTCCCTTATGGTATAGAGTTGCTGAGGGACACCACCAACATCTCCTAACTGTCTGGCAAAGAGCTGAGCAGCAATAGGGCCTGTATCTCATCATCCAGCTCCATTTTGACAATTGCCAGTTGGTTCACCAGATTTTGAAACTCACTGGCGTGTTCAGCAACAGAGATACCGCCTTTTAGTTTCAAATTTACAAGTCTTTTCATTAGGAGGGCTTTCTTTTGAGCAGTCTTCGACTGGTACATGCCTTCTAATTTTGTCCAAAGAGCATAGACATCAGCCTCTTGGGTGACATAGTGGAAGACACTATGATCAATCCATTTTCTGATCTGGCCAATGGTTTTCCGATTCTTCCACTTCCAATCTTCGTCATTTTTCGTTGCTGGTCTGACTCCATTAAGCTCAATAGGGACAAACAAATCTCGACAATATAGAACATCCTCTATTCTAGGCTTCCAGATTGCATAGTTGGAAGCAGTCAGCTTGGGCATGGATCCTGAAGTCAATATTGATTCCTCCATCAATAATTATCTCCATAGAAAGTGATCTCTGTCTGGAAAAACAAACGTTTTCGTTGAGTTTGGAATGGTCAAATTAGTTGGAAAAGCGCTTCGGATTGCCAAAATAAAAACTACAAATTTTTGAAATCTGATCTGCAAAATCTGACTATACGGATGTGTCCGGAATATTCCAAATAATTGGAAAGTACTATTGGATCACCCAAATCGAACCTCAAATGGCTTAGATCTAGTGAAAACAATTCAATGGTTCAAATCGGTGCAACCTAGTATGCCTGAGAAGCATCGGACAATTCCTCCAGTTCGGTTAGCGTCAGCGGCTAACAACGCGGCTTGGTCACGGGCTTAGTCAACGGTAGCTTGGTGAGCGGCGCGACTTGGTCAGTGGCACGGCTTGGTCAACGGCAGCTTAGTTAGCGGCGGGACTCTTGTCAACAGCGACTTAGTCAGCGGCACGGCTTGGTCAGCGGGTCGAAACGCGGGTTATGCCGGGTCAAACCGATGACATCTTCTAATGATGTTAGATCGTCTTCTTCACTGGTTTGGTGCGTGCGGCCAGTCGTTGGTGCATGAGCACAACGTCAGTGGCGCATGGGCCGCGTGCAGCTTACTCCAAAGCCCTTTTTCGACGCGGTTTTCACCTATATGCTCGTCTCGTCGAGACCTTCAAGCTGATATGATCAAAAGTGGATTTTGACCACTTTGAATTCTAGGCAATTTTGAAAAACACACTCTGTTTTACCGAAAGACACTCAACAAGTAATAACACACAACTAAGACACCAATATTTACGTGATTCGGCCCAATGCCTACGTCCACGGATAGAAACAAGAATTTCACTAAAACAGAGCAAATACAAATCAGAGATGGAGAACTACTCTCACTCAACTCACAGCTCTCTGTCTCTCAAATTTTTTATACAATTCATCCTCTCCCTTCCGTTTCTATTTAAACACAAAGAAGAGAGAGAGAGAGAGAGAGAGAGAGAGAGGACAAACCCACCAAAATTTTCTACCTTCTTAATGGTGAGAGTCAACAATGGCAAGAACGTAAAGAGAAGGGAGAGCTTGCCTTGCAGATGCCCAGCTCAGACTTTCACTTGCAGTGGAAGCCCTCGTACACCATCCTCCTTGGCTCTCTGCTTGCATGCATGGGGTTGGAGCTAATAGAAAATTGATTACTTCTTTTTGTCTTATTTAATAAGTGTCTTCACCATTGATTTCAAGATTTTCATTGTCTTGTCCTTTACAGAATATATATTAAAAATAAAAATAAAAAGATTATCTCTGAACACTATCTTCAATTCAAAATTAAAATAAAAGTTTCCTCAAATTAAGGTTCAGTTGCGAGTGAACCCTCCTAAAGTAAGAACTATATGTGTCAAATTTTGGAGCTGTTCAACACAAACTCAAATTTGACAAAGAACAGACAACTATACATTCTTGGCAAGATCCAACACAAATAAATAAATAAATAAATAATAATCAAAAAAAGAAAAAAGGAAAATTTAGCCAAAACCACTTCATCGGACCATTATTTGATGAAAATGGCAATATAATTTATTTTGCTTCATAAACCCCTTAAGGAGAAAACACATAATTGAGTAAGGATAAAATAAAACATCTCTTTTTTTTTTTGTTGGACAATATTTCTATAATAACATGTTACTGTCAAACAGAGTAATATATTACTGTGAGACAGAGTAACATGTTATTATCAAACATTGTAATTGTTGTCAAACAGAGTAACATGTTACTGTCAAACAAATTAATTATCAAATAGAGTAACATATTACTGTGAGACAAAGTAATATATTACTGTCAAACAGAGTAACATATTATTGTTACTGTTTACATCAATTTTGACGGTAATAATTTTTTATTTATTTATAAGAATTTCATAATCAATATGGATATTATTTGATAGATCTTGTTGAGAGAATTTTAAAATACTAATTTTATAATAAAATAAAATAAAAAAACCCAACATCTACATCAAGAGTTATATTATTTTAAAATTTAATATTTTGATAATAATGATATGTGTTGTACTTTTAAAAAAAAATTCTTTATACTTGTCCAATGGATCAGTGCAACACAGATTTCAGGAACAGCAAACCCCTTCCACATTATACATCAAATCAGTAAAACTTTAACTAGAGAGGTATCACTTAGAAGAGGTGTTCTTCCCAGGCCCGGCCCTGAGGGAAGGCCCAAGAGGCCTGCGCCTTGGGCCCCCAGATTTGGGCTAAAAATAGGGCCCCAAAATTTGATTTTTTGTTTTAGATATAAAAAAAAAAATCCACATGTTATAAGCCCAATTGAATATATGTCCAAAAAATATATATATATATATCATAATATAGGCCCAACAATGTTATAATAGAGGCCCATAAGGCTACATTAATCATTAATAAACATGGGCCCAACCAAGAAAGAGATACCACCTGGAAGTCTTTACAAATTGAAAATGACGAAGCACATTTGTCACTTTGAGAACTCTTGAAACACAAAGGAAGTTTTTGAGAAGAAGGGACCACAGTACAGAGGAAGATATTATATATACCCACCCAACGGTGAGTCTCTCTCTCTCTCTCTCTCTCTCTCTCTCTCTCTCTATATATATATATATATATATCACATTATTTAAATAGAGGGAGTTTTTGCCCTAATTTGTTGCCCTAATTTTTTTCTAATTTTCCTCTTAATTTCTTGCCCTGTAATTTTATTTTTGTTGTGTTCTAATTCATGTTTGGTTGATGAAGATTTTTCTTGCCCTATATCACATTTATTTTTGTTGCCCTAGATTTTTTATGAAAGTCTATAATTTTTGTTGTGTTCTAATTCTGAAAATATATTATTTGCACAGATCAGTGATTGTGAATTTGTGTGGATTTGTGATTATATAGTGTAGTCATCATGCCTCCTATGAAGTATATTTTTGGATGTGAAAAAAGGAAGAAGAAGCAAAAATTAGAAAATTTTATTCAATCTCAATCAGGAGCGCTTGATAAATATTTTGGTAACAAGAAACAAATAGAAAGTTCATGTTTTGTTGATGAAGATTTGGTAATTGAAGAACTTAATCAATGTAATGAGAATGATAATGAAGATTTGGGTGTTGAAGAGCCTATTGAATGTTTGAATGAGAATGATAATGAAGATTTGGGTGTTGAAGAGCCTATTGAATGTTTGAATGAGAATGACAATGAAGATTTGGTGAATGAGAAAGCTACTAAAAGTGAAGATTTTAATGTTGAATATGGACCTTTAAATATTAATGACCCAAGTAATTGGGACAAGATTGATCAGAATTTCAGAGATTTATTAGTTGAAAGAGGTCCTATAAGAAGTGATGTTGTCAATTTTCCTAGAGATGACAAGGATAGGCATTTCTCCTCTACACATTACATTCGAAATTTACCAAATGAAGAGAAGCAAGATAGGAAATGGCTAGTATATTCAGATGCTTCAAACAAAGTATTTTGCTTTTGTTGTAAGTTATTTAAGGAAGATGGGAACAAGACTGGGCTTACTAATGGATTTAAAGATTGGAAGAATCTAGGTCACAGGCTTAGAAGTCATGAAACTAGCAATGAACACCCGACTTGTATGAGCAAATGGATTGAATTGGAAAAAAGATTGCAAAAGAATGAAACAATTGATAAAGGTGTTCAAGAACAAATCAATAGGAGAGAGAACATTGGAAAAAGGTGTTACTAAGGATAATTGTCATAGGAGAACTCTTGCTAAAAATAATTTAGCGTTCGTGGGGACAATGAGAAGATTTATCAAGAAAGAAATGGAAACTTTTTGAGTTTAATTGAAATGATTGCTCAATTTGATTCGGTAATGCAAGACCACCTTCATCGCATTGAAAGGAATGAAATTCATTACCATTATCTTGGTCACAAAATCCAAAATGAATTGATACAGATGTTAGCGGGTGAGATCAAAAGTACAATTGTGAAAAGAATCAAAGAAGCGAAATATTTTTCAGTTATTCTTGATTGTACTCCAGATGTTAGTCATGAAGAACAAATGTCTCTTGTAATAAGATGTGTGGATGTTTCAACTAATCAAGTAAAGGTGGAAGAGTTCTTTTTAGAATTTTTAAAGGTGGATGACACATCGGGATTGGGTCTTTTTAATGTACTTAAAGAGGTATTGTGCACACTCCAACTTGATATTGGTGATATAAGAGGGCAAGGATATGATAATGGCTCTAACATGAAAGGGAAACACAAAGGTGTACAGAAAAGGCTACTTGAAATAAATCCTAGAGCATTCTACACACCATGTGGTTGTCATAGTCTTAATCTTGCACTTTGTGATATGGCTAACTCTTGTCCCAAAGCTATCTCTTTTTTTGGAGTGTTACAACGTATATATTTATTGTTTTCATCTTCTACAAAACGGTGGAAAGTTTTCAAAGATCATGTGGAAGGTCTCACATTGAAGCCATTGTCACAAACAAGGTGGGAAAGTCGCGTTGAAAGTGTTAAAGCAATAAGATATCAAGCTCCACAAATAAGAGATGCTTTAAATCATTTGGCAAATCTTGGTGAACCCCACAATACAAAGAGTGAAGCTGAGTCTTTAGCAACAAATGACATTGAGAACTTTGAATTTTTGCTTGGCATGATTATTTGGCACAATTTATTGTTTGCAGTTAACTCAGTTAGCAAAATATTTCAAAGGGAAGACATGCATATTGATGTTGCTATAATTCAGTTAAAAGGACTCATTACCTTTCTTGAAAAGTATAGAGAAACTGGATTTTTGGATGCCATGATTGAGGCAAAAGAAGTTGCTACTCTAATGGAAATTGATCCAGTATTTCGTGAAAAGTGTGTCATTCACAGAAAGAAGCAATTTGATGAGAATGTTAGTGAAGAGGTGACATGCATCTTGAAGAATCTTTTAGAGTTAATTACTTTATGTATATAATTGATCAAGCTCTTTCTTCACTTAAGAGTAGGTTTGAACAATTTCAAGTATATGAGGAAAATTTTGGTTTTTGTTTGATTTGAAAAGTTGAGTTCTACCAAGAAGGAATGTTTGAAGACTTATTGTGTTAATCTTGAAGATTTTACGAAACACGATGAACTTTCTCGATATTGATGGGAGAGATCTATTTTAATTGAATGTCTTGAAAGAAGTTTTACCGGAAGGAATCAAAAGGCCAATTGAAGTATTAAATTATTTGAAAACAATGGATGGTTGTTTCCCAAATGCATGGATTGTGTATAGAATTTTGTTGACTATACCTGTTACAGTGGCCTCTGGAGAAAGAAGTTTTTCAAAGTTGAAGTTAATCAAATCTTACCTTCGATCAACTATGTCACAAGAAAGATTGAATGGGTTAGCTTTGTTATCCATTGAAAAGGCTATGGTGGATAAATTCGATTATGCAAGTTTCATTAGTGATTTTGCAGCTAAAAATGTGAGAAGAGTAATGTTTATGTGATAGTTGGTTCAATTGTAAACTGGATATTGCTAAACTATAAAGCAACAAAACCAGATTTTTAGTTTTTTGAGTATTTGTAATGACTGCTTCCTATCTTAATATATGAAAGTAAATTTTTGTTTATAATTTTAATGATTATATGTGCAAATAATTTTTTATCTATTTATCCATCAACTTCTTTTTTTTTTTTCAATGTAAAAAAGGCCCCATTTTCGAAGGTCGCCTTGGGCCCCCTAAATCTCAGGGCCGGCCCTGGTTCTTCCTCCGGACGCAGTGATCAGTTGTCCTTTCCGTAGTAGTGTATTGGAGTCTTCAGATCATCTGCTTCTGTTATGTGACACTGACAGAGTTTGGAAAATCTGGTACACTGTCGTTTGTCGGTGGGGTAAGTCCTGCAAATTTGGTGAGACTTTAAGCTTGGTGGTTTATTGAAATTGGGGAGAGTTTGTTGATCCCTATAGTTTTATTGAAATTTCTCTTTGGTCACTTAGTTTGAATTTCATCAATTTCAACTCTATGTGTTTAATTGCATTTCAATGTGAGCATACTTCATTAGTTGTGTTAGCATTTTTGTACTGAAAAACATATGCGAAACTAGAAAGACCTAAGTGAAATTTGGAAAAGCTATAAGAACCATAAATGTAATTTATTAATTTATTTTTTGTATGGAAACTTCTAAAATTTTCATGTGAGTCAAGTGTGATTTTCTTGTAAAATATTAATAATGGCAACTAACAGAGGGACCACATTAAAACAAAATTGGAAATGTCAGGTCTAAATTAATGATATTGAAACTACGTGAACTAAAGTTAAACTTTAACCAACGATATGATTTACTCTTATTTAAATGTGATTGATTTATATAATAAAGCATATTATTTTTGTGTTGGTATTTTATCCAACAACTCCAAGAGCAATAACAATTGATAATTGATATATAATACCACACATAGGTATATATGGACACATAAAAACTTTTGCACATCAACAATCTAGGCAATTCCAATTCAACACTTCATGCATTTATCAGGTGTTAATTGTTTGCAAAAATTCTATGATGAATGTGTCCTGCTTTAGCCAGATGTTAATTGTTGGCAAAATTCTATGATGAAATTTTTCTGCTTCAACAGTTGCTATTTCGATGGAGTTTAGTAATTTTGGAGTATTGTTATGTGGTATCTTAATGTGAATGCTATTGGTTCATATAATAAGACTTCGTAAATTTTGTGCTGGAATTTTAAGAAATAAAATAAGAATTACAAATGATGATTTATGTGGAACAATGCCTAATTCATTGCATAATTTTCCCCTTTGATGGTTGCAAAGTATTGTGCAAAATCAGGTTCCTAAGCTCGTAATCAATTAATTTTGTGTGTTCATTTGCAACTGAACCTCCTCCATTCACCGAAATTATTTTTTACTTGGAAGATAGTTTTTAGGCATAAACTTTTTCCCCTTTTTTCTCTGGTTGTAATTTCTTTTATGGAAATGGGTAGTATTAATTCAAGACAATGAAAGTCTTGAAATCAATGCTGAAGAACACTAAAGAGATAACTTCAATAAAACAAGGCAAAAGAACTCACCGAATTTCATAACAAACAACAATACAGAATGCTCATAGCAAAATGATACAAAATGACTATCACAAATCCCCAAAAATAAAGACAACACACACACGAGGAAGACCCTCTCAAACTGCCAAATAACATAACAGCACCTTTATTCTGTAGTATACTATACGTAGTAGAAAGATGAATAAAATGGTAGTACTTTGGGGGGATCTAGTTTGATGGAGGAGGTGAGAAGACAGGAACAGTAGGCATTGTTGTTGGGATGGTTGGAATTGAAGGAATTGTAGTTGGGATGGTGGGCAGTGAAGTTGCTGGCAGAGGTGGGAGAGTCAGTTGAGGAACAGTGGGCATGGTTGGCAATGTGGGCATTGTTGGCAAGGTTGGGATTGTTGGCATTGTGGGCATTGGCAAGGTTGGGATTGTTGGCAGAGATGGAATTGTAGGCATTGTTTGCAGTAGATTGCGAGCTGCCCAGCTCATCTGGATGCTTGAAAATGATAGCAACAAAATCAGAGATGCAACAAAACTAGTATGAAAAGCAGCCATTTGGGACCGGACCGCAGTAAAATTTTAGGGCAAAGGTAGGAGTTGAGTGAAGTTGTGCTTGGAGTTCTTTGTGATCAGTTTGAAGAGAACAACATGCATTGATGAATATTTATAGAGAACAAAAAAATTGAAAGAAAATCAAACTGATATGTCATATGGAAAGACCAATGTCATGAGTTTGATGAGAAGTGGTTGGGATAAGCAATAGTTTGGTCACCTCCCAAAAGCAGGAACTAACCCAAGCAAGCCACCTTGGACACAAATGTGTATGTGACTATCATAAATCATAAATAAGTGAGTGGGTGGGGAAATTGAACAAATTTTAAACCTACACATATCTGACATTAATTAGCTGCCCTGCAGATACGGTAGACAAGACCGTCTCATCATGATGTAGCTACGTTTTTCTTAATTGATAAATATGATTTTTTTTTTTTTTTTTTTGGATAGGGATAAATATGAACTTTATTGATATGTTTTTAGACACTTTCTATTGTTTTTGGTTACTTATTTTTTTCCCATTTAGTAAATTTCTTCTATATGAACCTTTCTTTTTAATTTTTTAGATCAGGATAAATACGAACTTTATTGATATGTTTTTAGACACTTTCTATTGTTTTTGGTTACTTATTTTTGTTTCCCCATTTAGTAAATTTCTTCTATACACAACCGTGTGTACCATATGTATGCACCGTGCTGCATATATTTTTAGTACATGTTACGTATTTCTATGACAAATATTATCTATTCTTCTAGTAGGATTACGATAATTTGTAATTCAAAAATGAGGTTACATATTTTATGTTACGCTTTTTGTACTAATGCTACTTTTATTTATTGAGCATTTTTTAACCACAAAATGTATAACTTTAAAATAAAAATGTGTAATTTTATTTCTAAATCACAATTATCAAAAATATACTGAAAAAGTACGTAATATTTGTCACAAAAATATGTAACATGTACTAAACCAATGAATAATAAGACGCATAGGGTGTGTACCCAAAGAATTCCCCTTATTTATGATTATTGTCGAGCCAAAAATCTAGTCGCTCACCTGAGGTACTAACCTAACAACTAATAACTAACTTTTACCGATCAAAAAAAAAAAAAACAAAATAAGGTAAAATTAGTTTTATTTTTTAATATTTTATTTTCCTTTTAATTTCTCCCTAGGTTTATTAACATGGGCAGTTCGACGAGCAATTAAAGTTTCAAACTTTGGGGAAATTTAGTTTAGACTTTTTAAGGTCGCAAAAACAACATATTCAGTGAGACAACAATGCCTTTTGCATGCCCCTCGTGTATTTTATACTAGAAAGGAGATACATATATTGTGTGTTTCTCAAATGATAAAAATTACTTAATATTTATCGTAAAAATACATAATAAGATGCATATGGTACAAACCGAAAGGATTTCCATTTAGGTATAGAGTTATAGAGCCATTGGTAAGGCTGGCTGTTACATTTTCGAGCCCAAAGCGGGCTTCTGATATGGGGCTTTTCACACAATATATATATATATATATATGTGATGAAACTATTATGCATCTAACTTTTTTTTCCCCTAAACTATACCATTTTTACAAAAATGTTGCTTTCATACATAACTACTAAAATCTACTTAAATATGTAACAGAGTTTATAATAATAAAAGTGATCAAAATAATATGAGCTCAAATACTAAATAAGAAGTGAGCAAACAATAACAAAATATCACTTGAATATTGTAACACTTTGTTCGGGGTGACCGCTCGAGCGGTAAAGTGGTTACATGAGCAGTGATTTGAGACTCCCAGTATCACGCTTGCAAAACTGGTTATAAGGCGAGCCTACTCGAGCAGTTAAGTGGTCGCTCGAGCGAAGAAGTGAGACTTCTAGTATTTTCACTGTAGACCTGCAAAACTTTTGAGATCTTGCACATACCACTCGAGCGATGGAAAGTTCGCTCGAGCGGTCTATTTAGGACAACATATTTAAAAGTTGATCTAAATCCATTTTTATTTCACTTTTTCACACCCTTTCTCTCTCTTACAACTATTTCCAAAACTCTAGCTCAAAAACACTTGATTTCTCTTGATTTTACCCTAGATCCACCATAAATCTTCCTATGAGATTGGAGAACAAGCTTGGTTCTAAATTTCTACCGATTATTTCGCGACTTCTTGGGTATTCATCCCTTATCTTCAAACTTGAGGTATCGGTACTTTTAACTTGATATATCTGCGATTTGGGACACATGGAGCATTTTCTTAGTTATATAGATATATGAGAAGATTTTGTTACATAAGTGGATTTGAGGAATAAAAAGGGGTTGTACTCCATGTTTTGGAAAAGTTAATGTATATCCTTGTTTAATATTATTGCTAGTGATGAATATTGACTCTTTATGTGCAAAGGAGAGGAAAGCCCCAATTTTTTTCCAAAACCCTAGTTTTTCAAAATTGATTTAATGAGGGGTTTTGACCAAATTGACTCTTGAACCATAAAATTTGATGAATAATCTTAACAATAATGTTGGATATGAGATTTTAGTACTATCTTTGACATATGTATGTATTAATGGAAAAATGTGAGATTGTGGAGATGGTGGAATTGAAAGCATTGTTTCTCATGTTATGTTTTGTTGTCTATTAAATAAACCTTTGGGAAATTCGAATTTGGAAAACTCATGCATCATGTACATTATAATTTTCTCTCATGTAATTTTTCAATTATGTGGAGATTTGGAAAAGGATAAAAGAGGGTAAATAACGTGGGAGTCTGGATAGTTGAGTCAAATTTTGAGTAATGGGTTGTGAAAAATCTAGAAATCCGCTAGATATTGATTTGTGATTAAGAGTGCCAAGGACCGATAATAACCTTTACCAAAGCCGACCTAGAGATGGTCCAGCATCCACATAATGATGCCTTGGTAGTATCCCTCTAGGTTGGGGAGTGCCAAGTGAAACGTATCCTAATAGATCAAAGCAGCTCTTGTGACATCATGTATGTTAGATGTTACAAGGAGCTAGGCCTTCACCCAGACGACATGGAGCAATCGAATGGCCCGATGGTCGGCTTCAATGGAACGCCGACATGGCCACTGGGCGCTACAAACTTGGAAGTGCAGGCTGGTACTAAGAAGATCAAGACAGAGTTCATCGTGATTGATACGCCTTCTCCTTACAACATCATATTGGGAAGGCCATGATTGCATGCAATGGGGGTAGTTCCCTCAACATTGCACCAACTACTACGCTTCCCAACAGAACATGAGATTGAAGAAGTCAGAGGAGATCAACTGCAGGCAAAAAATTGCTCCATGGCAGCAATGAAGACTACCTGCAATGTTCGAGAACCAGCAAAGGCAGAGATTGAAGATGAGGACATGGAGGTCCTAGATGATGTCGGCAAGGAGCCGGCCGAGAAGAGTGAGGAATCACTAAAGAAAATCCTCATCCAGGAGGGCGACGAAGAGCGCTTCTTTCTTCTCGGCTCAGGCTTAGCCGAAGAAGAAGAAAGAGAACTGGAAGCTTTTTTAAGAACAAACATAGAGGTGTTCGCCTGAACACCTTATGAAATGCCTGGCATTGACCCCGAGGTCACATGCCACAGACTGAACGTTGACAGGTCGGCAAAACCTGTAGTACAACGAGCTAGAAGACCGACGTTGATGCACGTCGAAGCTGTGGAGGAAGAGGTAGACAGACTTCTGGAAGCCAAGGCCATCAGAGAAGTCAATTATCCAACGTGGCTATCAAACACTGTGGTGGTAAAGAAGAAAAACGGTAAATGGAGGGTTTGCGTAGATTTTACAAGCCTAAATAAAGCCTGCCCCAAAGACAGCTTCCCTCTGTCAAAAATTGACCAGCTGGTGGATGCCACATCAGGACATGGAAGGATGAGCTTCCTAGATGCTTATAGGGGGTACCACCAGATAGCCATGTACCCCCAGACGAAGAAAAGACAGCGTTCATCACCCCAAAAGGCTGTCTTTATTCTGAGGTGATGCCTTTTAAATTTGAACGCAGGAGCAACCTACCAAAGGCTGGTAACCAAAATGTTCAAGCACCTGATAGGCCAAACAGTTGAAGTCTACATCGATGACATAGTCGTAAAGACCAAGGAGCCTAAGAGTCATCTTGCCAACCTAAAAAAGGTATTCGAAATACTTAAAACATATCGGCTCCGACTCAACGCATCTAAATGTGCGTTTGGAGTTGGATCAGGTAAGTTCCTAGGTTACTTGGTAACAAGAAGGGGAATAGAAGCCAGCCCATATCAGATCAAGGCCATCCTAGATCTACAAAGTCCAACATCGGCAAAACAGGTTCAAATGCTCACTGGAAGGGCTGCAGCCCTAAACAGGTTCATAAGCCGAAGTTCAAACAAGTGTAAACCCTTCTTCAACCTGGTAAAAAAGACCGCAGACTTCCTATGGACTGAAGAATGTGAGGCCGCTTTGGCCGACCTAAAAAAGTATCTAACCACGGCCCCAATTCTCTCCACACCTAAACCTGGGGATGAGTTGTTTTTGTACTTAGCCGTGTCAAAGCACGCAGTAAGTGCAGTGCTAATCCGAGAAGAATAGGGAGAACAGAAGGCTATCTATTATGTGAGTCAAACCTTGGCAAACGCTGAAACAAGGTACTTACCACTAGAGAAGTTAATGCTGGCCTTGGTAATGGCCTCAAAGAAGTTGAACCACTACTTCCAGGCACACAAAATTGTAGTGCTAACAGAGCACCCATTGAAGTCCTTATTGCAACAAGGAGATTTAACAAGAAGAATTGCAAGGTGGGCAGTGGCCTTGGGCCAGTATGACCTGGAATTCAGGTCCAGAACAACTATCAAGGGCCAGGTTTTGGCCGACTTCGTGGCAGAATTCACGCCTGAATGCCTCAAACATCGGGCTCCGTTGAGAGAGGATGAACGAGGTCCTAGCAAGCAAGGAGAATCCCAGCCAAAAGCAAAGGAGCAAAGGAAGGAAAAGCTCAGACCTTGCAGCATCTACATCAGTGACTCATTCAGACTGTTTGTCGACGGAAGTTCAAACCGAGCGAGGGAGGCGGGGCGAGAATCACGATATCCTAGATGGAGAAATAATAGAACAGTCCATCCGTTTGGGATTCAAGGCCTCAAACAATGAGGCAGAATACGAGGCATTAATTGCAGGACTAAAGCTAGCAGCAGCGGCAGAAGCAGATGAGGTAATTGTTTTTTGTGATTCACAGTTAATCGTTAACCAGTCAACAGGAGAATTTGCAGCCAGGGACGAGAGGATGTCGGCATATGCAAAAGAGGTTATTAGATTGGCCGAGTTATTTCAGAACTACCGACTTCTTCAAGTAAGCCGAGATGATAATAGCCACGCCGACACGTTGGCCAACCTAGCAAGTTCAATACAAACTGGAAAGACAAGAACAATTATGATCGACTATATGTCGGGCCCGAGCATAGAACCACAGAACGCAAAGCAAGAAGCAATGTGTGTGGATATGGGGCCAAGCTGGATGGATGCAATTGTTGCATTCCTGAAAGAAGGAAAGCTGCCAGAGGACCGCAAGGATGCACACAAAGTCAGATTGAAGTCGACAAGATTCAGCCTAACTGCAGATGGACATCTCTACAGAAGGTCCTTCACTGGACCCCTTTTAAGGTGCGTACACCCTTTTCAAGTTGAAGATTTTTTATATGAAATTCATGAAGGAATTTGTGGAAGCCACATTGAGGCGAGATCATTAGCCCATAGGGCCATCACCCAGGGGTATTGGTGGCCCTACATGCACAAAGGTGCAGGAGCATACGTAAAGAAGTGCGAACAAGGCCAATGGTTTGCACCTTTGATTCATCGACCCATTCTTGACCTAAATCGATATCCGACCCTTGGCGTTTGCCCAATGGGGCATGGATCTGGTTGGACAACTTCCCCAAGCAACTGGGCAGAGAAAATACTTACTAGTAGCAACAGATTACTTTACAAAGTGGATAGAGGCAGAACCTCTTGCCAAAATCCGAGATGTGGACGTCAAGAACTTCATTTGGAAAAACATTATCACCAGATTTGGCATTCCAAGAGTCATCGTTGCCGACAACGAAACGCAGTTTGACAGCAAACTTATTAAGAACTTCTGTGCGAAATTCAAGATCAAAAATTACTTTTCAACACCAAGTTTCCCCAAAAGTAATGGGCAAGCAGAAGCATCCAACAAAGTAATTTTGGATGGAATAAAGAAGAGGCTACAGGCAGTAAAAGGGAAGTGGGTAGACGAATTGCCCAACGTACTTTGGGCATGTCGGACTACGCCGAGGAGATCAACGGGGAGAATCCCCCTTTGCCATGGCCTATGGCACAGAAGCAGTAATTTCACTGGAAGTCGGCATCCCAGGGATCCGAACTCAGAGAGTTGAGAATGGGACTAATGACATACTCTTAGCCCGAGATCTGGATCTTTTAGAAGAGCGAAGAGAGAAGGCTGTAATTTAGCTTGCAGTATACCAGCAACAGCTTGCTAGAACTTACAACAAGAAGGTCAACCCAAGAGATTTTCAAGTCAGCGACCTAGTATTGAGAAAAGTCGTCGGCAACAAGAAAGATCCCAGAGAAGGCAAGCTTGGCCCAAACTGGGAAGGACCTTACAGAATTACTTCGGTGTTAGGCAATGGAGCTTATCGGCTTGAAGACAATGAGGGCAAAGCATTACCAAGACCCTAGAACACTTGTAATTTGAAATTTTTCTATCATTGAGATGTTCATTATTTTTGACCGATGTCATCAATAAAATCTTTTCCGAATTCTTCAAACATATATGATTGATTAAGATACTTAACATTATTTCTGGAAGACATAAAAAATGAGAACCCAAGTGGAACTTAGGTTCACATTGGGGGCAGAGAGAAGACAAAGTCTACCACTTGTTGAAATTTGTAGCAATTTACAAGTTGGTCAAACCGATACAAAGTTTACCACTTGTTGAAATTTGTAGCAATTTACAAGTTGGTCAAACCGATACAAAGTCTACCACTTGTTGAAATTTGTAGCAATTTACAAGTTGGTCAGATCGATACAAAGTCTACCACTTGTTGAAATTTGTAGCAATTTACAAGTTGGTCAGACCGATACAAAGTTTACCGCTTGTTGAAATTTGTAGCAATTTACAAGTTGGTCAAACCGATACAAAGCTTACCACTTGTTGAAATTTGTAGCAATTTACAAGTTAAAAGTAAGCCGAGATGGTTCCTTAAACTTCACTTGTTGAAATTTGTAGCAATTTACAAGTTGAAATTAAGCCGAGATATCCGTTTCTCTTCACTTGTTGAAATTTGTAGCAATTTACAAGTCGAAGTGAAGCCAATGTTATAGCAATCTACTAGTTGGATAAACCAAAGAAAATGTTTAACACTTGTTGAAATTTGTAGCAATTTACAAGTTGAAGTTAAGCCGACATATGATCATCTGATTGAAATTTACAACAATTTAAAGGTTGAGGTAAAAGATAAGTATATTGTTTAAACCCTTGTTGAAATTTGCAGCAATTTACAAGTAGATCATTGTTTGATACTTATTCTAACTTGAGAAAAGTTTACTGTATACGTTAATCCTTGTTGAAATTTGTAGCAATTTACAAATAGGACAGATTGAGATTACTATTTAAACACTCGTTGAAACTTGAGAAAAGTTTGCAAAGTTAACATTGAGGAGTATATGTTTTATACTTGTTGAAATTTATAAAAAGATTGCAGGTCAATGTCTTGCCGAAGTAAAATTTGCAGTCATTATACCTGAGGTATGTACCCCGAGAAGATTGTGCAATGGAAGAATTATGTAAATCATGCAAAATATTCTAAGTATAAAACCATACAGAAGCAATGAAGAGAAATTAAGGATTAAAGCATTCAGAGAAAAACAGTTACAATTGTATATAATGAAGGCACTATGGCCTAGCAGAAGTGAATTGTTCACAAGTAACAAAGAAAAGGCACATCGGCCATATGAAGAAGTTCTCATTGTTCAAAAAACAGAAGAAAGTACAAAAAAAAAAAAAAAAAAACAGTACAAAAAACATTCAAACTTCTTCAGCATTAATAAATGGTTGGGCTGAGACCTCGGAGGACTCTAGGAGAACCACCTCGGTATCTTTTTCTGCCACAACCTCGGCATCTTTCTCCACAGCCTCAATGCCTTTTTCTGCCGCAATCTCGGCATTGATCTGTGCAAGTGTTTTTATTAAGACTTCTTTCGGCTAGAAGAAGGTTGGATGATAACTGCCTTGGATCAGCCTCCTTGGACACCTCCTCAGTCTCCTCATCTTGGGTTAAGTCTAAAACTTGATCACCCTGAGGAGAAGACTTTGTCTTATTAGCATCTTTGGGCCTCCTTACCAAAACCTCATCATCATTCTTGTCCTCATCTTCGAATTCGGACTCAGGCTCTTCTTCAGTTTGACCTGGAGGAGGTGGATGGGGGAAAGGTAGAGGAATAGCGTCAGCCTTGCGCAGGGGGGAGTTATCTGGGACATTAAGCTTTTTGGCAAGGGACATCCAACCAAGGGAGAAACCCCTGTTGCATGCCTGCCTAACTTGAAGCTTGTAGTCCTCAGTGACATCGGCCACACCCTGGGCATAAGATTTTTCATCAGTTTCTTTGATTTCAGCATCTTTGGTTGCTAAGGCTTCATGAAGCTCCTTCTCGGCCTGGGCCGCTTTTTCCTTGGCCTCTTTCTTCTGCGCCTCAGCAACATTTTTTATAGCCTCAGCAGCATCAGCTTTTTCTTCGGCTAAGGTTTGGGCTTTGGTAGCAGCCTCGGCTTGATTTTCCAACTTTTTCATTTTGGCTTAAAGGCCCTTATTGATCTTCTGGAGGGCAGAATACTCCTTCTTCAAGTCATTCAACTTCTCCCTGGTCTCAAAGGACTGCATGGAGAAGGAATGTGCATGCTGGATAGCCTGAAAGAACACAAAGCAAAAAGTCATTACAGAATTTTACAAGTATGGAGAAATAAGGATAAAACAAGTTACCAAAAAAAGACACTTACTTGCACACATCGCTGAAGCATAAAAGCATAATTTTCGTATTCACTCATCTCGGCGTTCTTTTCAAGATCGCCTAGGAGAAGGAGGGTTGTGCTTAGTGCAACGCCAATGTTTATGTCATCAGCGCTGTCACTAGCCAAGACTGGCTTGTTCTCCAAGGTAATTGTAGGTGTCCAAGGGACGTTGGGCACTTTGGACTTTGAAGTCATCCCAGAAGAAGACCTCGGTTTCTTTGACTGGGACGACTTTGGTGGTTGAGCCTCGGCAGATCTTTTTGCAGAAACAGAGGAAGTCTTCTTACTCTTAGCCAACTGCAAGATAGGCAGGTCGTCCTCAGCCTCAACCTCAGTGGCTTTGGTCTTTGGCTGGGCCTTCTTGGTTCTTTTCGGCTTTGGTGGGGGCATCGTTTGGGTTGGAACGGCATCGACGTCGGTTGGGAGGTCGACTAAGAGGTCTTGGGCGACAGGCCTTGGGCGAACCATTTCGGCGGTTTTGACAAGTCTGCACTGGCGTTTTCTTTCAGGAATTGGTACCAAGTATGGTGCCGAGGTGGAAGGTTGATTGGTTGGGTCAGATGTGGACTCTTGATCTGTTCGGGATGAGGAAGCAACTTGAGTTGTGGCAGTTGGAGAAAGACTCTTTTTCACCCTCCTTGGAACGTTGAGCAAAGTAAATTTGTACGTTGGGATGAAATTCAGTACCAATGGAGCCTTGCGCTTGTGAATAGGAAGGTCTAGGAGCTTCTTCAGGTCTTGTCCAAGAAAATAGGATTGACGGAAGTCCTTTGGTGGCTTGCGAACGTCTGCAAAGAAAAACATGACATTAGAGACAGTCAAAGTCTAGAGAATATGGAAGAAACACAACAGTTAAGTAATTAGCGTTGGGCTCTTACCCTTGCCCTCTTTAACTGTTCGGGGAAGAGGGTAGAGATGGACTTCTTCGTCTGGGCCAAACTCCCAATTTCCTGAAGCAATAAGATAATCGTCTCCAGCCCCTTTGTTGGAGTCTGGGAGGTCGGCTACGATTTTAAATTCGGTAGACCTCGGCTTGAGGTAATACACATAACCCTTTTCTTTCAGGTTAAGGGCGCACATGGTATAACAGTATTGGATATCGGCAAGAGTGATCCTAACATTCTCCTGTCGAGCTAGGGCTATGATACCATTAAGTATTCTATAGGAGTTGATGGTGAGTTGCAAAGGGTTCAAGGTGTAGTAGTGAAGGACTTCACGAAAAAGGGGATTGAGTGGAAGCCGAAGTCCACACTCAACAAAAGCTACAACAGGGAAAGGCATTGTATTTTTTGTAGGCATGATGGAATCATCATCCCCAGCTAGCCTAAGGAGGACGTCATCAGGAATAGAGAACTCTTGCCTAAAAAATTCAAGTTTGGTTGGGGTGTTTACCCTTTGTCTCCACATACCCATGATTTTGGTATAAAGGTATTTGGCTACAGAAACAGTATGCTCTTAAAGGGTTTTTGGAACCTCGGCTTAAGCTCAGGTATATATTGGTAAAGCTGGTTTCAGTTTTTCCTAAGAACTGAAGGTTCTATAAACAAATCCCAAACCTAAAAACTATGAAAGCAAAGATTGGAGGCTCGAATCTGGGAAAAACACAGGAAAACAATAAACAAGAACAAGTTTTCAGAATCAGGAACGAAGACAGGTTATCAAGAGCATAAAAGATACGAGCAGTAAGGGCCAAGAACAGGGACAAAAGTACTAGACGTGGTAAACAGTGCGTATAATTCAAAACATGGGCAAGAGCAAAATCATGAGCAAAATGCATCTAAATGTATGATTCACAGGTTGGAAGTTTCAACAAAACAGTAACGGCAGCAAGTAAATACAGAATTGAAGACAAAAGAAACAAAGGCTTACCAAACAAAATGAAGCCGGTGTGGAGATCACCCAAGTTAGACAACGGCTGCAGACACAACATAGTGGCAAGAACTTCACTAGAATGAAAGAATAAAACCAGTTGCAAAGCTTAGAGCAAGAGCAATGGCGGATTTGGGAAATTTTAGAGAGAGAGAAAGCAAGAGAATCGAAATGTAAAAGTGAAGGAAAAAAGACGAAGGAAAGGTTTTTTGTTAAAAAACTTGAAACGGCGACAAAACAGGGCATTAAATGCGCCTGGAGTAACGCAGATGTCAAAGCGAAAGCAAAGCGTCATAGGCACGAGCCAATAGAAAACACGTAAGTAAAACGGTTTAGGGGAGATGCGTGACAGCTCATACATGTAAGAGAGTTCTATTGAATTCTTGTTTTTGAAAGAAGACATGTCGGCCTGAAATGAAAGACCTCGGCTGGGAAGTTCTAAGCCGACGTATGAGAAAGAAGAAAAATATAGGTTCCATCACCTTAGAATGCCGAAGTAATAGAACCTAGGGGGCAGTTGTGGGGATATATTTCTGAAGTACCAACGCGTGGCAAGGTGACGCCGTCGTGTCAGCCGAGGTGCCACGTGTCGTGGTAAGTTATGCCGAGGTAATCTCGGAGTTGCTGAGGTTATCTTCGAAAATGTCAGAATACTGGGATAAGCGGATAAAGGACAGGAGTCCTAGATTGGGAGAAGACTTCAGTTTGGATAAAGGAAAAACTCTTGGAAGAGTTTTGTCTTAAACCTATTGGGAGTTCCAGATTAGCAATAATCCTGAGTCCATTGGAGTTAGGCTCCTATTGGGACTAGGATTGTATTGGCTATAAAAGAGAGGCACCCCCATGGGTCTAAGGTATGTTTTTAATACTGAAGCTTGTGAGTTGATTACTTGATTATCTTTGAGAGATATACTGACTTGATCGTCGGAGTCCCCCCGAGTGAAAGAACCACCGCTGGAGCCTTTTCTTTCTGTACAGGACATCAAGGTGCCATCTATTCTGCCTGTGTTCTACAGTTGAATTCCTAAGGAGGGCAGTGTGATCAGAAAATCACTCACACAACAACATAATATAATTAATATATTATTATATTATTTACATTATTATTAAAATAAAATAAAACTACATATTTAAAACAGTAAAAAAAAATACAAGAAAATAAAGAAATTATATTAGATAAATCAACTAACCATTTCTACCATGTTATATTATATATTTAAAAACAAGAGAAATAAAAAAAATTTTAAAAAAAATGAGAAATGTGCAAAAACTCACCTTTGGAGGAAAAGATGTATTTTCTGATTAACAAACTTTCATCTTTTACACCCTCACGGTTATATTGTATGCTTTGAAATTTCAACGATATATTTCAAGTTCTAGCTTTAATAAAATTTTGGATGGTTGAAAGGCTCTCTTGCTCTTAAAATAACTTAATGTTTTTCAAAATCAATTTCTCTCATTCAAGATTTTTGAAATGAAAATTCTCTTAGCCAAAATTTTCTCCCTCGTTTTGAAACAAAATTTTCTTTCTCATAATTTTCTCCCTTACTTTTTTTTTATTTTTTTCCCTCTCCTTAAACAACAAAATGATATGGTATTTATAGGATTCTCAAACACTCAAAACACATGGCTAGCTAGCCATGTGGTGTGAGAGCTGATTTTTTCAAAACTGCTAAATTTTTTAGAAAATAAAAAATTCAGATATTTTTTGAATAGGTCTAAAGTAATCTGGCCAAAATAGGTGTAAGGTTGGAATTAAAACTTAAATCTGATTTTTCTACTGAGAAATTCATAAAATAGCACATTTCAATTTTCATCATCGAGTGTTCAGAAGAAAGCACCAAAGTCTGAAGGCTTGTCAAAATGGGGTGTCTACAATATTTATGCATGATTTGTGACTCATGGTTGTGATGTCATAGAGTATTCACACCCCATGACTTGGTTACATATCTGTTGGCATCACGATTTCAAAAGAAAAAAGGATAAATGAAAGGAATTGAATTTCTCTCATTCATTGCATGGCATGATCATATGTATCCGGATTAGTTATATATCTTGTTGATGGTATTTTCTACTCGGTAATAGCTCACCCCAAAACTAACAAAATTTTAGGAAATGAAGTAGTAATTCCTCCAAAGTGATATTTTTTTATGGGAGCACAAAGGCTCTTTGATTGCTAAATGTTGAAGCTCCACGCTATTTTGTGTTTGGGATAGAGTCCTACTTTTGTGTATTCAAGGAGAATCCTTGAAAAGATGTACACCATTAAGGCATTGAACTATTGCTATTATTTTGTGGATATAATTGAATAGGGATTTAAACTTTTAAATAGTTCAATGGGAAAGAGATTACTTTTGAAGTTTAAAATATGTTAATTAATGGTTTGTCATATTTTGAAATCAGATTAATATTTATTATATATATATATATATTAGAGGTTATAATTTCAGGGCGTTACAACTATCACCATTATCATATTTTTAACTGCAAAATTGCTAATCAAGTTTGCATGATTCAACTTATCAACTAAATCATTTTCAATGGATAAAATTGTAACTCATTCAATCTTTCGTGTGGCATAGTTGATTGAAACAACTATAACTGGTATAATTAACCATATTCTACACATAATTCATGTATTTGAAAAAAATAATAATAATAACCCTCAATTATTTCAAATAATTCGACATCAATTAGTTTTTTTTTTTTTTGTAAAAATAATTATCCATTAATTTTAAATAATTTATCAGATCAACCATCTATTAGCTTTAAATTTTCACCAAATTTTGTCAGACCTATCAAATTTAGGTGAGATTTGTTTTTGTAAACTAATATAATAGTTTAAAAAATATTCCAGGGCCCATTTTATCATTTTTCGGGCCAATGCGAGCGGTGGTTGTTGGGCTCAATTTATTTATTTATTTATTTTTATTAATGTAAATTAAGAAAGTACAAGTTACTAACAAGATTATATTAAGTCTGTGTCTGGTTGAGAGATTTTGGGAGAGATATGGAAAAAATGAGTGGGAAAAAATGTATGAAAATAAGTAAAATGTAAATATATTTTATTCACATTTTACTTATCTTTTTTTATTTTTAGCTTTTCAAATTTCTTCCCAAATCTCTCAACCAAATACAACGTAAGAGAATCAAGACATAGCATCACAGCTAAAGAAAACATTAGGCATATTCGACAAAGATTTGTGCGATATGATTTTCATTTTTTGCGGCGAAATGTGAATGAGGTCGCACATCTACTCGCAAGGCATGCAATAGAAAGGCCTAGTGTGTCTACATCAAGGATAGATTTAAGGGATGTGGAGGGAGGCAATCATACCTCAAAAAATTTTAAAATATTATATATTATATCAAAAAAATTTAAAATAATTTAAAAGTATAAGGGTAGCAAACTAGTGTTTTGTTAATCATTTTATCATTGTAATAAAATTGTCTATCCTTTTGATAAAAAAATAATAACAAGAATAATTTAATAAAGGCATAATTAATTTTAAATAATTATAATAAATCCTCTGAGAGTATTTCTATTGCTTGAGTTTAGATCTCCATTGATTAATTTTTTTGTACGATTAGTTATCTCAATTTACGTGTACCAATTTTGAACCGACTCGAGATCTGTAAGACAGACTCTTCAGGCCCAACAGATAATTTTACAGTGTTATTATATTATATTTTGATAATTTAGAATCATCTTAACTATTTGAGAATTTTAGTACACCAACAACCATGATTTACAAGCACTCGAGCCCGATTCAGTATGGGTTTCAAGAGACGTCTCTCCAAGTTTGGTATATGTTGTTTCAATGTTAGAGCATCTCCAATGGCAAGTCATTGGAGCTTCTATTGCCATAATTTGGCAGCTACAAAAGAAAAGTGTGCTCTAATAGTTTGAAATGGCAGCTGCCAAATTTGACAAATGCCAAAACTTGTGTCAAATTTGATGCAAGCTTTGGTAGCTACCATTTGTGCCAATGAAGAAGAAAAACAACCGTTGCCCTTCCTCCTTCTAGTTTTTGTTCATCTTTAGACCATTTCAGCAACAGCAATACTACGCACGACCGTTCGGATGTCCAGTGGAACAATTTGTGTGTTTCCTCCTCTATGCATAGCATTGTTGTTATCACAGTTCCGGTATAGACCCGACCTATTTCATGCTCTTAGATCCGGAATTCTGTGTCTTTAATTGTTGTCTAGGCCTTTTTCATAATTATTGGCAATTTGGGTTGAGTGTTGGCTGTGTTTGAAACAGGTTGAGAGTTAGTTTTTCAAAAGAGTCACTGTCCAATTTTCTTCTTATTTGCTCGAGTGGTGTTTTGGTCGCTCAAGCAGTATTTGAGATCTCCCAATATTTTTACAAGTCTACTAAACTTCTAAGAGTAGGGTATTTTCGCTCGAGCGATCTTTCCTGCGCTCAAGCGGTCTTCTACAGGTCTGTAAAACTTCTAGAAGGGAGCCACCATGCGCTCAAGCGATGTTCTTGATTGTTTGAGCGGTGTCACTTATTGTGTCTGACACTCAAGCGGTGTTGTGGTCGCTTGAGCGATCTGTTTGTATATTAGATCAAAAAAAGAAAAATTTTAGTCACTTTTTCATCCCTCTCTCTCTCTAAAACATCTGTAACCCTAATTTCTTCACTCTGTCTTTCTAGTTCTTGTTTTAAAATCTCAAATACACATTCACCTATTGATTTCTCGACCACAGCTCTTTGGAAAAAAAGTAGAGCTCGTCATAAGTTTCATTTTAATCGAAAAGTTTTACCCTTGCTCTCTTCCTCTTCTACTCTTAAGGTATGGATTTCTTCAACCTTTGGTATGATTCTGAGCCTAGTTATTTGCAAGTTTAGTGATTTGGGGATTTTGGATTAAACTTAGGGTTTGATTTTGAAATATAAAAGAGGGGTTTTTCAAATAAATCCTTGAGAAAGGTTATGGAAGTGTATAAAATGTTTGGTTGTGTTGAAATGTTGGAATTTCCTTACTTAAATGTGTTTTTGATAGTAATAGAGGTTTTGTTGAAAATCATTGATATTTGATTTATGAAAAAAAAAAAGGAAAAAAATAAAGATGCTAGGCTTTAAAATGATAAGAGGAATGTATCTGTTGATGGTGAGAGTGGAGTTGGATATGTAATATCGCTCTCATTTTGAAATGATGAGATTATATCTGTTATTGGAAAATTATCTGTTGGGTAGAAATATATGTGTTGGGCCATTAGTTGAGGATAGTTTTGATTGTTGTAGAAATTGCATGAGGATTATGTGAATTGAAAGTAATTACTCATACATCTTGCATTGACCATTGTTTCATACTTAAATATTGAAAATGTATTGTTATTGGAAAAAAAAAATATGTATACCTTAGTAAATCTGGTTATATGTGTGGTTGTGATTATTATATTAGCATATGTGTCCTTGGTGAAAGTCTAGAAACCCGTATAGTTAGGTGTCAATCCTTTTGGTTAGTACCGATAAAATGACTTTGGTGGTGCTTATATAACCTACTAGCAGATACGTATCTAAAGATTCCTAGTGTTTTGTATCCACTGCCTTGTTTTCTAATATAAAAGGATATTTTTCATGAATTGATATGTAATCCTGGCATTGCATTATTTTGAGATGGAAATGTAAAACGTTTGACAAATGGCATACATATGCATTTACCTTATGACTTTGTTAAGATTTATACATTGTGTTAAAGTATATCTACTGGGCTTTAGCTCACCCTACATAAAAAATGACTTTCAAGTGCTAATGATATGCCTCTATCGAGGACTTAGCTTGGGAGGACTATGGAGCTGAAGGCTCATTTTGTTTCTTTTGTTGTAATTATATTTTGCACAAGCCTCGGACTTTTTAATTATTTTGGACTTGATCCATCTTATTGTAACCAAGTAATGTCTTGGAAAAATGTAGCCATTAAGGCATAAACTTATCTGATTTTCCTTTTATTTCCATTCATATATACATGTCATATGTTATATATTCAAGATCTAAGATTCATGAATGTATATGAGCATATGTCATCTTTTGTACGGTAAAGGAATATAAATGAAAGGTTAACATTTCGCATGTTTAAGTCATCTATTAGATATTATGGTGTGGGCTATTGTTATCATTTCAGGGTGTTACAACTTGGTATCAGAGCAACCGGATTTGAATACTTTGAGATCGTGGGATGTGATTTTTATCACAATGGGTTTATATCGCTAGATGATATTGGAAGTAGACTCGGTATGATATGTGATAACATGTTTATGTGAATAAATTGGTATGGGATTTAATTTCTAAGATATTGATTAGATATACGAGTTTCTAGAAGTCCTATTAGAAGAGCACTTGATCACTGCTATTTCTAACTGGAACTCTGGCAATGTCGCGGGACGGTCATTATCTAGAAAAGAAATTTGTTTATGATTATGTGATTCAGTGCTTATGCGGAGTAAATTACTTATTGTCCACCGTATTAGGACACGAGTGAATTAGTTTCGACACATTTGTAAATTTATTAATCTATTGTGTTACCTTTATTAGGATGTCAGGACATGGATGTGGTAGTTCTAAACATGGCAGGCCTAGGCGGCAGGAGGTGCCAATACCGGATAAAATTCCAGTGCAAGAGGAGAGAGTTCGTCAGGCCAACATGGCCAAGCCAACAGGTTAGCAAGCCATGGGCCCCTTAGCCTGCGAAATTGTTGGAGCTTTAAGGAATCCATGGACATTCTCAGGGTTGAGAGTCAAGTTTAGGGCTATCTTTTCTAAAAAGGGCATTTTTCCAGTCGAATCTAGAAGAGTTTTCAAGGGATCCAAAAGAGCCACTGAAGGCTAATGCATGGTTAGAATAAATGATGAAGACGTTTGAGATGCATAGTATCGACGATGATGGGTTGGAGCGACCTTGGCATTCTTTCAACTTATAAGAGATGCGGGTTAATGGTGGAAGTATGCGCGAAGGTGAATTGGGGTGATTTGAGAGGCCTTTGTCAATGCCTTCTAGGAAAATTTTTTGCCACCCACTGCTAGGGAGAAGTTAAGAGACCAATTTCTGAAGCTCAAGCAGCTAAACACACCAATAGCCAAGATTGGGAATGCTTTTACTAGCCTGTGGAGATTTGCATCGAAACTTGTGGCAACAGAGAAACGCTGTTGCATTGAGTTCGAGAATAATTGTAGATCAGGCTCCTTTTCATAATGGTCAGGTCTATGATTAGGGATTACGATCACCGTATGGAGACGGCGACTCAGTTAGAGACCGAGATCCAAGAAGAGAAGCTCCAAGCAGAGGTCCCAAGATGTTTTGAGAGACGCAAGGGACAACAAACGGCAAAAGGGTTCTACCCCACAGTGTAGACACCCCATTTTTGACGACCCTTACGACTTGGACACCATTGCATGCACACCCAATGATGAGTTTATATGCTCGCCAAGTGCTCGAAGTCCTCAGTAGAATGCTACAGCTTTGAGCCCTTTAAACCCTATACCCTTGTTGCCACATTCTTGGACCAAGCCTTGGTCCTTCAAGCCTGCAGGCCACCTTTATAGGCTGTCAGCCATCACTTTTGGGCTACCGGCTACCAGTTTCTTTTGAAGATATTTTGTGACAGTCATGCCAGCTGTTTGCACAGATGCATGCATCTGCACCCACATATAGGGCTGGATATCCTTGTAAGGAATTCATATTTTCTATATACAGCAAACCCATCTCTCATGTTTTAAGGTTAGAAAATTTTGAGATCAAAATTTTTTCCTCTCTCTCTAGCAAATTTCTACACTTTAGTCTATACACTCTCAACCTTTGCCTATACACCGTTAACCAAATCTCTCCATATTTGAGCTGAGGTGTCTTTGAGGCTTGTTAGAGCTTTTTGAGGGTGTTGTTTGCTTGGTTTTGTAGCTTGGACTTCATTTCCTCTTCAAGAGGTATAAGGCTTTGTCCCTTTACTTGCTTTTTCTACTATTGTACTCGCTATTTTCCAACTGATTTTGGGCTGTAAAACTTTTGTATTTTTGGGTTAAAACTTGGGTTCTAAGGCCATTTAAGGTTGAGAGGTGTTCTACGTTTCTTTGTACCTTATTTTGAAGGCCTTTGCCCTTGTGTTCCCCACCCTTTTACTATCTTTTTTGAGCTTTTAAATACTAATTTTCAGAGTTAATTCAGTAGCTAAAATCATGTTTTAAAGTCTAAATTTAGAGGGGTTAGCCTTCCCTCCTTGTGTCTTGCTTACTAGCCTAGTTAGTACCATGTTTTAGCATATTAATCTAGCTATTTTTAGCTCAATTCTAGCATGTTTTAGGACTTATTCTAGACTTTTTTAGCATTGTTTTGGGCTGTTAGTTGCATTTGACCTTTGTTTTACATGTTTGTAGTGTAATTGTCCTCATGAGCTTGGTATTTTAGGCCTTAGATACCATCTTGTTTGAGTTGATGGCATTTATTTATACTTTTCTTACTCATTTTCAGTACTAATAATCTCTGCAACCTCCCTCATTTCTTGGCTTTTGTTTTGCTTTGAAAGTGGTTCAAACTACTTGTTTGTTTAAAGCATGAGATGGAGATGTCATGCTTAATGGTTTAATCCCTTAGGGGGTTCATTACCAACGGTATGATGTCTTTTTCATGCCTAAGACAACTCTTGGTTTGAGCTTTCTTTCCATTAGAGGACTTAAACTCACCCTTTGGATTCAATTGATTAAATGATGATTGGTAATTTAAAATGAAGTAATTAAAATTAGGACTAAAATGGTGAAAGAAAATAATTTGATGGTGTTCAATCGGACGTTAATTGAACAAAATGGAAACTTGGGCCATTTCATACTTACTAGTGATGAAATGATCCAAGTTTCCAAGGTCACCACTTCCCTTGATCTTCCATGATAGGGAGGAGGCTTTGAGAGTCTCATTTCATTACATTTATTGAAATTGCACACTTTGATTCATAGGCCATCATGCAATGAAATTGCTTGAGTTGATGGTTTGTGGACCAAGTTCACTACTCCTTTGATTTGTTTATGAAAATGAGGGGTGAATTGTGCAAACAAACCCTTGAGAATACCCTGTATATGCTCTATTTGTCCTCTGTTGCAGCAAGGAGAACTAGGCAGCAGTGTCTGGCAGGCCATTTTCCATGGTCGGCAAGTGGTCGGCAACCCTCATCACTGGCCGAGCGGCCACTAATGCAAATTTCAGCAGCATGTTTGTGATAACCCAACCTATAATAAACTTAATTACACATGTGATTATGTGTTTGATATGAATTTGTATGTTAAATTATGTGAGCTCTTATGTGATTATGAATTTATATATGTTGGGTGTAGAAAAATCTATCGCAATTGGAACCTTGAATTCAAAATTTATAGCCTTAGAGGCACTAGAAACCAAAACCGATTTCATATCTGTGTTTAACATGATTTTTGGAGTCTACAGTGAAATTTGGCAAAATTACGATTTGTAATGAATTAATTGAGCTTAATTAGCATAAACCTTAGATTAAGCCAACTTTATTATGTATGTGATTTTATATTTAATTGATTAAGGAGATTTGGATTCTAATTGGTTGTTATTCTAAGGTAATTTGGGATTTATGAGAATTTTAGAGTCTGATTCGTATTTGATTTTAATAAGGATTTATTTTGGAATTCGAAATTCAAAGCCTAAATGGCTTAAGAGAGTATAATTGGGGAATTGAATTATTTTAATTTCGAGTATCGGACCGTATGAGAGTTCAATTAAATATTCAATTCAGTTTAGTAAAATTGAGATTTTATTAATTGGGTCCGATGAGGATTGATAATTGTGGTTATTATGAATTAAATTTAATTATGAAGTGTCCAATTTGAATATGTAATTTATTGACAGAAATTTTGAGTCTGATCATAAATTAAAGGCCTTAATGATTTAAGAAACCAAAATTGAGGTTGGAAATAAGTTTAATTTAAAATTTGGAGCCTTTTGGGAGTTTGATTAAAAATCTAATTCAGAGTGATAAATTTAAATATAATTAATTGAGCTATAATGGAAGTCAAATTAAACTAATCAAATTAGGTGAGAATTGTGATTAGTTATGATTAAACAAGTTATGTAGTAATCAAGATTAATTAAGACTAAGTGGTGATTAAATTATGTTAATGTGTAATTGGTGTGCCAAACCAATTCTAATCAATTAATAAATTACATATATATATATAATAAATAAATAAATAAAGAGAATCAAAGCTAGAGAGATTTATAGAACTTGAGGAGAATGAACTTAAATATATGTAATATATTGGAAGCTTTTCATTTGTTTGCTTGGCCTGGAGAACCGTACGGCAGAGAGAGAGATAGTGCAGAGAGAGAGAGAGAGAGAGAGAGATGGAGGAAATTCAACAAGGAGCCCATATTTTGTAGGAAGAACAAGGGTAAAGAAAGAAAAATTAACCAAACATGCTGGAAATAAAGTTTAAGGTATGAAATCATGCTTGATTTCTTGTAATATTTATATTACCCTTAAAATTAAAGATGAGTTTGGAATCAACATCATGTAATTGGAAGAAATTAACAAATTGATGAAGAAATTGATCTAGGTTTATGGTTATGGAATAAATTTCGAAATTAATTATTTTGGGTTTGATTTTGGAATATCTTGCATGAGTTTGAGTCTAATTTCTACATGCATGGACAAATTCTACAAGTTTTAATACTCTAATTGTACATGCATCATGGATTTCTAATAACTGATTTCATATTTTGATGAAACAAGAATTAAGCTTTGGAAATTTATGGGTTTATGAACAATGAGCTTAATTTATAAATTAAAGGAGTTTTGATATAAATGATTTAAATTGATCATATTTTCTTGATTATTTAAAAGTTATGTGTTTTTAGACAATCCATGTATGAACCCAAATTTGAGATTACATTTTGAAAGTTTAATTCATGTTCTAGAATTTGTGAGTTTGGAATTGGGCTTGATATGAAGAACATGAATTAAATTTAAATTTGGAAAAATATGGAAATAAATTATAATTTATATTTGAGAATCAAAAATTAGTTTGATTTTGAATTAAATTTCATGCATGCAAATATTTTTGGAAGGGGCTTTATAGCTTCAAGTTATGTTTCATAAAATAAAGAAAGATGATTTTCGAAATATGGAGAGTTTGGCATCAAATCACACATGCATACATAATTTTGTTAAATCTCATGAATTTGAGTGTCATTTCTACCATTTGAGATGAAATTAGAGTCTACATTTCACATGCATGCACAATCCATGAAATGTAGAATTTGTGTGTATGAGTTATGAAGATATAGAAATGAATTTGAAATAATTTGGGCATTGTATGATGAATCCTTGGAGATTTGAGCTTCAAATCTTTTAGAATTGGCATCATATCATATTAGAAGTTGTATGGTTAATATATAGGACAAAACATGTAAGTTGTGTCATTTAAAGTCATGTTTTGAAGCACAAACAACATTCTAGAAAATCCATAAATCGGCTTCATCGCTCGAGCGGAAAAGTTGCCGCTGGAGCGTAGAATGCAAGCAACCAGTATTTTTGCAAAGCAAGGGGTCCGCTCGAGCAGCCAATGTTGCGCTCGAGCAAGGAACCCTGTTTCAGAAAAGTTTGAAAAGTTGTTTCATGTTTCGATTTCTGTTCTCTTTTATTTTTAAGCACTCTTAGGCATACATTGAGCATTATAAATGAATTAAAAGAGCAAGAAAGAAACCTAAGAGAATTAAACAAGCTAAGAACGGAATAAATTGTATTGTGACCCGATTTCTATGTGTATTATGAATTGTGTAGGGTCAACTACAAGGGTGAACCAGGCATCTGAACACTGTGAGTAATACTTTAGTAAAGATATTTTCATATATGCTATTTTTAAACACTACTCATGTGTAAGTTTTCTGAATTTGTGAATTTGAATTATGAATGAGCATTATATTCGTTTGATTGTTCTAGACTCTATAATGAAATTGAAAAGTACGAAATCATTTGATACGTTTGAATATAATGATGGGCCAAAAACCGTTTGAATATTATGATGGGCCAAAGGCCGTTTAAATATTATGATGGACCAAAGACCGTTTGAATATAATGATGGGTCAAAGGCCGTTTGAATATAATGATGGGCCAAAGGCCGTTTGAAGATAATGATGGGCCGAAGGCCATTTGAATATGAATGTAATGGGCTGAAGGTTGTTTGAATGAAAAGGTGCCCTGAACATGAATATGAATATATGCATAGATATGAATATAGAAATAATGGACCTGAGGTCGTTCTAATTTGATTTATGTGCAACACGTATTAATGTGATTTACTTGATTAAGAATTTCATTCATACAGCCTCTTTACTTTGGTATTATTCACTGGGCGTTAGCTCACTCTTTATATATATATATATATGTAGGTGAGCAATTAGAGGATTAACGTTAGAGTTTTCTCCAGAGTTGGCCTCTTTGCCAAGCCACCCAAGAAGTACCTCTATGTAAAAGGGCTTTATTTCATTTTGTCAAGCTTGAGTTGGTCTTTGTATTTTGTTAAAAGTCCTCCATGAAGTGTGAGATATGTTATAAAATATGTCTTCGTACAGGTATATATAAGTGTGTTAAAAAGTGTTTTAATTACTATAGTTGATTATGTACGCACAGCTCAATGGACAACATTATTTTTGTTTTGCTTCCGCTTCAGGCCCCAATTATACTTAAATATTTTGAATTTTGTCTTTGAGGCCGTAAGTAATCTGTGAATTACTGGCCGGTTACGACGCTAAACCTATAGGGGCGGGTTTGGGTCATGACAATGTTTGTAAGGCAGAGTAGAGTTATTCTGGAAGTGGGCAACAGTGTATGTGTTTTATTGCGCAACAGAGGCTCTCCGAAAGCAAAACAGTGGCTTTTCGGGTGGAAACCGAGCATGTGCAGAAGCATTCCTCGCGTGTCGAGCCTGTTTTAAGTTCAAATTGTTGAAATTAATTAGTTGTAGCTAATTAATTTTGTCAAGTGTTGTAACTAATTAGTTAGTTAACTAGTTATTCAATTTCGTTTTGTAATTAGTTAGTTAACTAGAATAGTTGATTAATTTGTTGTAATAATTAGTTTAGTAGTTTAGCTAATTTCATTTGTTTTGTCATAATTAGCTTAGTTTTAATTAGTTAGTTAATTATCTTAGTTTATTCGAACTCTCCTTCGTGAGAGCGCAATGATGTAATAATGTGTATGTCTTCCAACCCCACGTCTTTCTACCTTTTATTTACTAGCTTATGATGGTTAGTTTAGGGACATCATGTTTTGTTTAGCATATTTCATGTTTACATCCATTTGTATTGCATGCACCGAGGCTCGGTTCATTATTCTAACTCCATTGTTAGTTCAATACTTTTTTGAATACGTGCTTAGACCGCATGCGATTTAATTGATTCATATGCCATATTAGTAGTCAAGCCTATTTAGATTGCATATTGCATGTCTCGCATTAGTCATATTGCATAAAGTTAGGATCATGCATTTTTTTTAACTCTTTTGTTTATTTTGGCTTGGAGTACTAGGTGAGCCTTTACTTACTTTAGCATAATTGCATGCGTGAGATTGTTGCCATGTCTAGCATGCTTGCCATGAGGCTAATTGCTTAAATGATAAATTGCTTGAATGCTTGTGGATGAAGGCTTGTTGCTTGAATTGGAATAATTTGAGTAATGTTCATATGCGAACACTTTTTCAAGTGGTACATATTTCGAAACAATGTTAAAAACAAAACATGACTTGAGATATTTCAATTCTTGCAAGTTAGTCTATACCTGTGTGTGCGCATCACAGAGTAATACTAGCCTAATAAATCGGAATAAGAGCATATAATGTACATAAGATTCATATCATGATTAGTAGAGGCCGATATTTGATCGGGCGAGCGGGTGTGCTCAAATACATTAATGACCTCCCCTCTCGTACCTAAGTTCCCAAGCCGAGACAGTTTTGGTGATGACGGACATGTGGCCTTTGGCACAAGTCCTGGGTTTCCTAAATTTCCCTAAAACAAAATATTTAGGTGGCGACTCTGTATCTGGCAAAGTAGTCCATTTTTGGAAATTTGATTCAAAATCAATTTTCCAAAAGATTTGCCGGATTTGGACTCTTTAGTGTTTGTCAATTTCACATTGCACTTGTGAGATTAGATTCAGAACCGCAGGAGTTCGAACTGTAGGGCTTATTTCTATCTCTCGAAAGGGGGGGCACGAAAAAGTCAAGCTACACACAACAGTCCCAAGCTACACAATTTAGATCCACATTTCCCGTACCGAGTTCGGGTTCAGGGAGAGGCAATCAAGGTGGGTTCACTTGCTTCAAGCGTGGTCAATTGGGCCACGAGTCTTCAATTTGCCTGCAGAAAGGAGGGGGCAATAGTCTGCATTGTCTTTTGCTCTTCCTTCGAGCCAGAGTTAGGGGAAAGGGCAGCTGCCTACCTGTTATCAGTGTGGGCGATCAGAGCACTTGAGGACGTTTTGCTCTTACGCAGGTGGCAAAACATTTTAAGCATGTTTTTTTTTTCCTTCTTAAATATATATATTTGCTAAATGATTTTCCTATTTGTCATAACTACTTAATTGCATTCGAGTTAGTCCCTTTTTTTTAATTAACATTTGAATTCGCATTTGCATTTATTGTAGGAACTTGTCCCAACTACATCTCATCACACTCATATTGTGCTTTCCACCATGTCGACTCTTTTAGTATTTCTTCTCTACCCACTAATTCACATTGTTCTCTTCAATCTCAAACAACACTTCTTCAACTACAATATAATATTATCAAACTCCATAAACCAACCTTCCAAGATCCTTAAAACAATGGCTGCTTTGTTAGCTTTTAAAAAAACTCTCTCTAGAACGAACTATTATTTTGTATTGAATTTAACTTATATGAATCTTGAATTTTTTTTCTCTTATTCTTCTCTTTGCCCATAGGCTTACATCTTTTTATATAGAGAAGGTTACACATAAGTTCAATGAACAACCTTACAACTAACTAGGTACCTGAATATAATCTAGACAATGAATGTAATAAATATAAAACACATTAATATAAAAATACATGAATACAAAGAATATATGAACCCAATGTATCCAATGTATCTAATGTATGCAATGTAAACATGGCATTAGTTTCAACACTCCCCCTTAATGCCATATTGTGTGACACCCAATATTTCTTTAAAAAATTCAAACTTCTCTCTTGGTAGAGTTTTGGTGAAGATGTCTACAACTTGATCTTCAGTCTTGCAATGCTTCATTACAACAAAAAAGAGTTTTTACGGCGCTAAATGCAAGCCGTGGATACGATTCTATGACGCGCAAGGTAACGTCATCTTATGACCAGTCATGGAAAGTCAATCACTTTCAACAGCATGTCGTAATACGCCGTTAAAAACCCTTTAACAACGGATTTTGTGTGTCGTGTTTGATTTTTCTACAACTACTTTTTCACGCCGTTCAAAAACCTTTAACAGTAAATATTGTGTGTCGTGTTTGATTTTTTTGCAACTACTTTTGCAGGCCGTAGAATATGTAGTATTTTTTTATTTTTTTTAATTCAATAGGTTCTATTTGACATGTTTTGTACAATCTAACAGACATTACAAACAAGCTTCACAAAACATCAATCAACTACCAAAATATTTTTTCAACCATCAAAAAGAAACTATATCCATAAGTTATGAACATTCAAAAAATTGTCTATACATTCCAAACATCCAAAAACCAACATTAATTCAAAACCACTCAAAAAGAACTATCCTTAACTTCTAATTATCCAAAAAGTTCTAAACCATCCAAAAACTATATCATATACAAGTTTCTAAACAAAATCCAAAATTATCCAAAGATGTTAGAGTTTCTAAACTATCCAAAACCATCGAAGTCATATCAAAAACAATCCATAGATGTTAGAATTTCTACTCAAAGTCAAAGCTAATGAAATGGTTTGGCCAAGCAATAGTGCTTCTAACAACATCCTTCTGCAACCAGCACCTTTGTCCCATCCCAATTTAATAATTTGCTTTTGCATTGTCCAAGTTAGATCCACCATTCCTAGTTTCATTCTCATCATGCAACTATCATGAAAGCAAACAAAAAATAAGCTAATGAATTAAAGACAAAATTAAGGTAATTAATAATGCCATAGAAAATTTACCCAAATGTCTTCATTTCCACCGCCTTCACTGTTTTCGTCACCCTAAAAAAATTGTAATACAATATCAAGTTACCCCATTTGTTTACTCAAAAATTTAGTAGATGATGTGGGATCCATATTCAAAATTGACAAAAACTCTTGAATAGAAGCAAGCAAACAAAAACACAAACACAACAAAAATTTAGGTAAGTAATAATAGAAAACCATGAGTTAAATTTAGCTTTATTAGATGCAATGCCACCAGAAAAACAAGTTAAGTTAAAATTGCAAATGAAAAACTGAGAACACTTTATTAATAGAAAATCATGAGAATTAGTCTTAAGAACAAGGACTTCACAAACATAATATAGTATGCACATCGTATAACTTTAAACCATTCTAATAAAATAAAAAACACGATATCTACCTGTTACCCAAAAGACAACCTAAGAGGGGGAGTGAATTAGGTTTTTTACAAATAAAAGTAATAATACCTCAATTAAAATTACAACTAGCACAATAGATAATTAATTTCAAGTAGTAGAAGAATATCTATTGATGACAATGCTTAATAACAATAAGGTATGAACTCACAGTAAATAGTTATGACAGTTAAGTAAAAAGATTAAGGAAGAAGAGACAAACAGATTTATAGTGGTTCAACTTCAACAAAGCCTACATCCACTCCTCAAGCTTCACTTGAGATTTTCCTCTATCTTCTAGCTTCACTGGGTGCTAGCAATCTCTTCACAAATGGAGCAAGCCTTCACAGATTTTACAAAGACTATACCAAGTCTAAAACCTTGCCCTCTTTAGTTGATTCTCAATCACACTCAAATAGTCAATAAATTTGAGTGTACTACACTCTTACAATATTTGAATGATAGGTTTTGCTTTCACAAAAAGCTTGAAATGAAACTCTCTCAAGAAATATTATAAAGATTGAAGCTCTGAGTTTATATCAGGAAAAATAAAACTCTCACAAAAATATATTCTTAAAGCTAAAGCTCACTGTAATTTCTAAAGGAAAAATAAAATATCAGATGAAGAACACTTCAAAGAATAGAGAAAGATGAGAGTGATGATTTCTTAAAGAAAGTTTTCTTGCTTGTGTTGTTGCTTGTTGTTTCTATTTTGTTGTTTGTCTGTCTTTTTTCACCAGAAGCTCTTCTATTTATCAAAAACAAAAACATCGATTGTTGACTGTTGCGTGGCATGAAAAAGATTGAGTAAGATTTTGGTTACATCTACTCTACTCAAATTTGTATTCCCCATATTTGATTTGATGTTGTAGGAGTTGAAAGATGGTCTAAACTATTTTCAAAAATAGAGCCGTTGCTATGCAGAGTGGTCTCCAAAATGAAATTTTGTTATGGAGGGACGTCCCCTCGGATGTCCTCCCAAATCTCCGCCCGGATGTCCGGTGGGGTCCTGGTCATCAAGGACGACTTCCGCGGTTGTCAAGGATACTGCTGGGTTGATAGCCAGTGAGAAGCAAATTTGAACTGGAGCAAAACGAGGCCAAAAATCGTTGTCCGGCCGTCTGGTCGAATGTCCATCTGGATGTTCGGTCCCTGTTGGGCTGAACTATTTGAACCACTGCTTGAACTGCTGCTGTGCTGGGTTGTTTTGAACTCTATTTTCGACTTTGTTTTGGCTTTGTTTTGGGCTGAAATTATCACCTGATTAAGCAATTATATATACTCCAAAAATGTATTTAGGATAAGAAATTAGGTGAAAAAATAATGGAATAAAAAATAAGTTTTCAATCTATTTTTCTCTTTCAAATAAATCAAAAAAAGAATCAAATAAATCATCAAAATAAATAAGTTCAACACTACCAAATTGCATTTAAAAATTGAAGGATTTTACCTCCAAATTCCTGCTGCAACACGTAAAGTCATAAACATAAACAACCTTGTCCAGATTCCAATAGGGTCAAATACCAGGGCAGCAACAAGTAAGAACACCGAAGAGACAATTCCAACCAACACCTGCTTAACCCACATAATAAGCTACGGAAGAAATAGATAAAGTGAAATAATGGAAGTATCTTATACATATGCAAAAAGAAGTACCATTGAGTATGCTGTATATCCAAAGTTTGAAACCCCATAGTAGAGCCCATCAAGAACAAAAACAAGAGCATTAATTGGCTAAGATCCATCAACAAATTGCCAACAATAACAATCCCATATTTCATTACTAGTAGCATGTCTAACTTGTAACAAGCTACAGGTATGGAAAATAGTGATGTAAATCCCAAAAAAATAATTACAGAAATTAATGCATTCCATAGCAAGAGCACGCAAAGAAAGAAAACACTGGTTTTTCACTAGTAGATCCGTGTGAGATTCTATCTAGAAGACACAAAGATCTTCAATAAAGGAAGACCAAGAGAAGTAGTTTCTTACCAAGATACTGGACCATGCAATTTCTAAAACTTCTGAATCGATGCTGAATAAGTAAGAAAGTGACACAAACCCATGGAACAAGATTACAACCAAGGCAACTCCTGTCATTAAACCAACCTGATAGATTCAAATGAAAGTAAAAATACACTTGATATGTTAAAAAAATTGCACCTTGCAAATGCTTATAAAAATAACTTTCTTCTATTGGAGAGAGAAAGGACACATGTTGCAAATAAGTGACTTGCAGGTCAAATTGGGATTCCTTTAAATGCAGAAGCACTATAGTACACAATTGTTTCTTCTCCAATAATAAGAACACCACATAGAGGTAAGGGTACTGGAATGAGCAAATCAGCCCCGTTATCAAGATTATTCTGAGACCATGGACCCTCAACAAAATCTTTATCCTTCAAAACAACCTCATATGTTTTGACATGATGAGCATCCTTGTTATCCTGCAAAATAAGATAACAAAGACATGATAACATTAGAACTATCTACCACAAATACCTTAGATATTACAAAATAAAAAAACTAGATGCAACTGATAATCATGAAATTCATATGTTATTCATAGCCTGTAGGTACATGACAAGAACAGACAAATAGACGTTACAAGGAAGAACCAGATTGATCAAACATCCAAAAAACTATTCATAAGTTTCAAACATTCAAAAACTGTCTGTACATTCCAAACCATCCAAAAATTATGTTTCTAAATATCAAAAATTGTCCTTAACTTCAAAACCGTCCAAAAAGATCTAAATAAAAAAAATTTAAAAAAAAACTAACTGTAGAACTAAATCATCCCAAACCATCCAAAGCATGATGAAGTTTCATACTAAAGCACATGGCCACTCGATACGGCTGGGAATTGTCTGCACGGAAAAAAGGTAAAACAAATATAAGTTCATTCAGAAACATGACGAGTCATAGTTACTTAGTAAGTAGTTTGACATAATCATGAAGAAATACCCAAATCTAATAGATTTGAGCAATGTTTTTGGATATTTACAAAATATAAAATCCAGATGAGTAAACCAGAATACTGAATGAGTCAAACTACGCTTCCTCTTCGCAAATTACTACAAAGATGAATTTCTTAAATCATTTTCAAGTCATTGAGCTCTCTTATTTACTAACTGTAGAACTTAAAACTTCAATAGTTTTTCTTTTTGATTGAAATGATGAAAAAAAAAATAGAAGATTTGATTCATTTGCATAAGCAAGCAACATAAAAAGCATATAAAAGAAAAAAACAGCATGCAAGGTTAATAAACATGCATAAGTTGCTGCATCCCAATCTTCCATCACAAACAACCATTAATCTATATGAGATTCTAACATGAAAAACAAATGACTAAAAAGCAAGACTTATAGACATCAAATATACAAGCTATTGATCAGTTCCAAATGTAAATCATTAGATAGTTGAAGGTTCCATGGATTGATGCATTTTCTAACTAATACCAAATAACTTATTATAAGCAAGACCAAGAACTAGAGAAACCATTAACTCCATCAATATGATGTTGGTAAAGGTTTGGATCAGTTAATCTTGAAATCCATAATAGTGATCCATCTAATAAATTATGACCAATTATGTAGAACATTTGGATTGCACCATACTAAATGATAATTTTAAGGCCCCTCAAATCAATCAATAAATGAACCTGATTGGATGAAAAAATTTGGTGTTGGTAATGTTAAATTTAAAGTGGATGCAAACAATAAATTCCAAAAGGTGAACCGTGTAAACAAAGCTCTAACTTTCAACAAGGTCAACCATGTATATTCAAGTTCATGTTGGTAGCTCTCTCTTGGAAAAAAGAAACTCTAATGCTGTGTTTGGTTAGGGGATTTGGAAAGGGAAATGGAAAAGGTAGGTGAAATGTGAATAAAACATGCTTATATTTTACATAGTTTCACACACATTTTCCCTTTCCCTTTCCAAATCCCTTCCCAAATCCCCCAACCAAACACATCATAAAAGTCTTGAAATTCTAGAGCCATTAAAAGAAGCAAAGCCAATGTGAATTATCCAAATCTTTACAAGATGGAAAATTGAGGAGAAATCATATCTTTTGAACACCATCTAAAAAATCCTAAAGTTCTAAGCAAATTTTTGCAATTAAAAACAAACAAATGCAAGATATGTGAGAACACAATGCAAAAAGGAATAGTGGAAGGCTAAGCAATTGATACCATACACAATAAGGAAATCTAAAAAAACATAGACTAATAATAGAAAGAGGAAGAAAATATTTTGTAAGCATACCAAAAGTGCTAATTTCTTGCTGGTCTCATAGGCAACAGATCAAGCACTTTGTGGGCATCATAGTATAAGCAGACATAGCAGCCCACATTTTGACCCCACGTTTTTCTCCTCTTTCGTTGTTCAGGACAATGAAGATTGAGCTGCAACAAAGCTTAAAGATGGTGCAGTGACATAAGGTAGGTGTTAGGTATATTTGCAAAAGGCATCGAAGATTATTATTTGTTCAAAAAAATATTTTTCAAGCAAATAATGATCTTTTATGCTTTTTGAGGATATAATCCACCATAAAAGGTGAAAGGCAGAATAAGGCATCACTAATCAATCATCATACTTGAAAGCAATGAGGATATGGCTAGTGAAGTTTAATTTTGTACACTTATGCAATTTGTTAATAACAACCATAACGACAAAAAATAAATAAATAAATAAATAGAGAGACAGAGAGAGAGAGAGAGAGAGAGAGAGAATATAGTCACACCTCATATTTCAAAAAATTCTTTTATCATTCACATAATCTATATGTCTCTATCATTATCAGCGATGAATTAATAACTTTCTTAAATGATAAACATGAACAGATTTATGAACTTATCATTTCCACATTTCAATCATTATGTTCATTATGTTCTTAAAAATCTTCAGACTGTTGATTTCTCAAAAGGGTGCTCATCATCTAGTACTCAATGTGTATGCCTAAATCATAATGGCATTATGTAGCTCGACTTTTCGCGCTCCTTTCAAAGGATGATTGGCCCTACAGTATCAAACTCTCGTGGTTCTGAATCTGATCTGACAAGTGCAATGTAAAATAGATAAACACCAAAGAGTCCAAATCCGGCAAATCTTTTGGAAAATCGATTTTGAATCAAATTGCCAAAAAATGGATTGCTTTTCCAGATATAGAGTTGCCACCTAAATAATTTTGGGAAATTTAGGAAACCCATGACTCGTGCCAAAGGCCACGTGTTCGTCATCACCAAGATTATCTCGGCTCGGGAACTTAGGTACAAGAGGGGAAGGTCATGAGTTGAGCACTCCCGCCTGCCTGATCAAAGATCGGCCTCTACTAATCATGAAGGGAATCTTATTTACATTATATGCTCTCGTTCCGGTTATTAGGCTAACATTACTATGTGATGCGCACACAAGTATAGACTAATTTGCAAAAATTGGAACACTTTGATTTCATGTTTGTTTTGAAAATTGTTTCGAATATGTACCACTTGAAAAAGTGATCTCATATGAATATTACTCAAATTATTCCAATTCAAGCAATTAGCATTTATCCACAAGCATTCAAGTAATTTATCATTTAAGCACTTAGCCTCATGGTGAACATGTTTTGATATGGCAACAACCACATTCATGCAATATGCCAAAACAAATGAAAGCTCACCTAGTACTCTAAGCCAAAAAAGATGGCAAAGTTAGAATAATGCATGATCCTAATTATGCAATATGACTAATGCAACGCATGCAATATGTAATTACTAGGCTTGGCTACCAATATGGCATATGAATCTATTCAATAGCATGCGATCTAAGCACACATTCAAAGAGTGTTAAACTAATAATGCAAGTTACAATGATGCGCCGAGCTCAATGCATGCAAGACAATGGATGCAAGGCATGAGAGATGCTAAACAAAACATGATGCCCTAAACTAATCATCATAAGCAGTTAAATAAAAAGAAGAAAGACGTGGGGTTGGAAGACATACACATTATTACAATTGTGCCCTCTTACAGAAGGGTCCGAATAAACTAACTAGCTAAGCTAATTAACTAGTTATTACAAAATGAATTAACTAACTATTACAACACGAATAAACTAACTATGCTAGCTAGTTATTAAAAAACCACTATTAATGAACTACTCTAGCTAATTAATACACTAATTAATTAATTACAAATAGCTAATTAATTACAACATGAATACGACATAAAATAAGTAATTAAGCTAACTAATCAACCCCTAGGGAGCAAGAAATGCTCATGCATGCACAGATTTCCACCCGAGAAGCACACTGTTTTGCTATCAGAATGCTTATGTTGCACAGTAGAACATGTTTCACCTCAATCTCTGCTTTATTTTGTTCCAAAAAAGAAACTGCTCAATTTTACAAAAGTGGCCAGCAAACCAGAAGTGGTGGCCGGCCAGCCGGCCACAAATGGTAGCCTGCCGTCCAGAAATAGTGGCCTGCCGACCACTGAAGCTTGGTTCCCCTACTGCAACAGAAAGCGTACAGAGCACAAACAAGGTATTTCTCAAGGTATGTTTGTACACTTTACCCCTCCTTATCATTGAAACAACTCAAAGAAGTGGCAAGCTCAATTCACAAGCCATCAATCGATGCAATTTCATTACATGATGGCCTATGAACCAAGGTATACAATTTCAATAAATGCACAAATTAAGATTCTTAAACCTCCTCCCTATCATGAATTGATCAAGGGAAGTGGTTAACATTGACTCTTGAACTGTTTACATTACTAACAAGTATGAAACGACTCAAGACTCAATGGGTTTAATTAATGTCCGATTGAACCCAAGTTGATTTTATCTTGCATCACTGTTAGTCCCAATTTTATTACTCCATTTTAATTACCAACCATTCCTTAGTCAATTAGGTCCAAAAGTGAACTTTAAGTCCTCTAATGGAAAGGAGCACCAAACCAAGAGTTGTTTTAGTCATGAAAGAAGTGTCATGTCGTTGGTAATTAACCCTAAAGGGATTAAACCATTAAGCACAAGACCTCAATCTTAAGCTTAAACAAGCAAGTAGCTTGAAACAACTTTCAAAGCTAAGAAAAAAGCCAAGAAAGGAGAGGGGTTGCAGAGGTGATTAAACATGAACACAAGTATGGAAAGCAATAACTAAATGCTATCAACTCAAATAGGTTTGTGGCTAAAGCCTAAACCACCAAGCCTATAAAGACTATTACACTACAAACATGCTATACATGGCTCAAATGCAATGAACAACTGAAAATAGTCCTAAAATAGTGCTAAATCAGTCCTAAAACATACTGGAATTAAGGCAAAAACAGCTAGAACAATAAGTTAAAATATGGAGCATGTTAAGCTAATAAACAAGCACAAGGATGGGAGGCTACCCCCTTCATTTTTGGGGCTTCAAAACATGGTTTTAGCCATTGAAAAAGCTCTGAGATTCAATGTTAAAAAGCTCAAAAAAGGTTGACAAAGAGGTGGGAAACACAAGAGCAAAGGCCAAAGAAATGAGGTACAAAGAAAGGTGATCCACCCCTCCACTCCTAATGGCCTTAAACCACAAGTTTCAGCCCGAAAATATAGAGTATAAACAGCCCAAAAACAGTCTAAAAATAGTAGACAAAATAGAAAATAAAGAAAAGGAATAAGCCAAGACTTATACCTCTTGAAAGGGAGAACCCTTTCTAGATCTCAAATCAACACTTACACACCCTAAAGAGCTCAAAGTAATCTCAAAAGTACCTCAGCTCAAAGACCACAAGGTTTGGTTTAGAGTGTATAGGCAAAAGCTTAAGAACTTTCAAGAGAGAGAGAGGATCATAGAGAGAGAGAGAAAGAGAGAGAGAGAATTTTGCTCCAAAACGTTTAACCCCCAAAAATGGAAGGGGAGGCCTTCTATATATAGAAAAACATGAAAGTCCCTCAGAAATATCAATACATACACGTGTAGGCAAGTGCATGCATCTGTGTAAACAGCTGGCATAGCTGGCCAAAATATTTTCCAAAACACACAAGTGGCCAACAAGTCCCAAGGTTTTTTTGGCTTGAAAAACTGTGGTTTTGGTCCAAAAACAAGGCAAAAGGTGTGTACAGTTTGAAGGCTCAAAGATGTGGCATTCTGCTAAGGACTTTGAGCACCTGACAAGCACATACAAATTCATCTTTGGGTGCGCAAGAGGTGATGCCCAAGTTGTAAGGGATGTCAAAAATAGAGTGTCTACACATTAAAGTAACATTACAGAAACTAATTAAATAAGCAAAAAAATGGTAGCTCCAGATCAAATTTCAATCATCATACAAAGAAAATAACATAACTCTTGGAAAAAATTAAAGAAGACAAAAATGGTACCTCACATAGTCAGATTTCATGTTTCAATAAATTGAATCATCAGATTTCACCAAATCACATAGTATATCATCACCAAATCATAGTATATCATCATCACAAATTTGGTGTATCATGAAAATTTTCAAGATTCCTTCCACAAATTTCCATCACATAAGTAAAAATGCATAGAAACATTAACTATCCCAGATCATTACTCCACTATTTCAACACAAGCAAATCATCGAACACCTTCAGAGCAGACAATCAAGGAGCTTATATTTGAATATTTCATAGGCATATATATATATATATATATATTACAGAAGAGGGTAAGGAGTTGAAGAGAAACACAAACTCATTAAGTGTGTGCCATTAAGTGTTAAGAGTTTACTACTTTTTTGAGCAAATAGTCTTCCATTTATAATATGAACAATCACCATTTCCATCCTCTATTACTAGAACTGAAAGGACAAGGATATACTAAGCAAGGAATCTCGCAATTCACCTAAGCAATAGAACGAATTGATTTTACAGAATCATTCCACAAAATCAGATCAGTTATCAATTGTCCAATTCGATCCAGATTGTACAAATCGTTATTGTTTGTTTCTAAAGTCCAAAAATCAACAACCAAATGAGCACAAATCAATCAAATCAAACTCGAACTTCAAAAAAAAAAAGTTTGATCAAATGAATCAATAATTAATAACACAACTAAAACATACTGGGAGATGGAACTGAAGGCACCAAACTGAGCTTATCTTTCTTAGACTGACCACTATGCCTTCTCTTTTTTACCTTACCCATCTCTTCCACCATACCCAAATCCCTCTCCTTTCGAATCGCTGGCTCCAACCGCCTCCCCATTCCTAGGCGAAGCACAACCCAATAAACCCATAGACCCATTTCGATTCTTACATTGCCGACGCAACCCATTTGGCTTAACAAGCTATTTAGCCATGTCAAGCTTCTCCACCAAACGGGTCTTCGATCTTTGGAGAGGCGAAGGTGAAAGGAGCAAAAGCTCGTGCATAGGGAGAGGATTTTGAGGCCTAGGAGAAGGCGATGATGGAGTGGTGATCTTTGGCGAACAAGGGACTAAATCAAGAGAGAGGCGAGTCATGTCTTCGATTTTGCAGTCAAAATGGGTGAGCCGAGCGAGGCAAGAGGCCGAAATGGGTGTCTCTCTCCCCCTCTCCCTCTCTTCTATGTGCTTTTGAAGAACCTTACCCTTCAGCCTTCTATGTTCCTTTTAATTAGAAGCCAAAGAGTTCATGTATTTCGATTTTTTTTTTTTCAAAAAAAAAATTCTAATATACTTTTTTTTGGTGATTGGAGCCAAAAAAAAATTTTGGCTCTTATTTTTTTTTTTTTTGGTCATACCATTTACGACATAAATTGTGCATCGTAAAAAGTGCAATATTTTTAACGGCTAGCATTTTGTGCGCTATGAAAAGTGCAATACTTTTAACGGCTGGCGTAAGTGTGTCATGTATAGTTAATGTATTAACGGCATGCCATATGCATGTCATAGAAAGTTTTATTATTTACGGCTAACATTGCAAGCTGTAAAAAAATTATCGTTATTGGCATTCACAGCCTACACAATAAATACACCATGGTTGGAAAATTATTTATGACATGCAAAAAAAGCAAGTCATAAAAGTGAGAAACTACGACTTACATTTATTATATATCGTTGATATGGTGCCGTAAAATATCAATTTTGTTGTAGTGCTTGATTTGAATCTCATCATCTTCCACAACATCTCTAATGAAATGATGCTTGATAGCAGTGTGTTTTGTACGAGAATATAGACGGGATTCTTTGTCATAGCAATAGCAGACTTGTTATCACACATAATTGGAGTAGTTTCACCTTGCTTCTCACCAAAATCATCCAAAATTCTTCTTAGCCAAATTGCTTGTGTAGTTGCCAATGATGTTGAAATATATTCGGCCTCAATAGATGATTGTGCCACAATTTGTTATTTCTTGGATGACCATGAAATTACGCCCGATCGAAGAGAAAATGCATACCCATAAGTGCTTCTCATATCATCAACACATCCTACCCAATCACTATCACAAAATCCAACCTACTTTGCATCAACAAATTTCTCATAAAAAATTTCATAATCAAGTGTACCTTGAATGTATCTCAACACTCTTTTTGCAATCCCAAAATGAATTTGGCTTGGACTACGCATAAACTGAGACAATAAACTTGTAGCATACATGATGTCCGATCTTGTAGCAGTCAAGTACAGCAAACTTCCAACCAAACTTCTATAACAAGATGCTTCAGCTTCTTTGCTTCCATCTTTGTTTGACAACTTTTCATTCACAATCAAGGGAGTAGCAACTGATTTGTAATTCTTCATTTTGAATTTCTCAAGAAGTGTTTGGGCATACTTTTTTTGGAAAATAAAAATAGCACCATTGTTCTGGTACATTTCAATGCCTAAAAGATGATGCAATAGCCCCAAATCACTCATTTCATATTTCTTCATCATTCCCTTTTTGAAATCTTCAATCAATTTTTCATCACTACCGGTAAAAACCAAATCATCAACATAAAGTGAAACAATGAGTGTGAGAACCCGAATATAAAAATTTAGTAAATAATTAAATAATAATATTACAATCTCAAATATTTTGATGGTGAATCCTAAAGTGCAAATTAAATATTTGGAGGGTCTTTTAATTAATTTTAAAACCTAAAACAAATTTATGGTGAAAGTCTTCAATTTAAAGGAAAGATTTATTATAAAAAAAAATAAAAAAAATTAAGTGTCAAATTAGTAAGCATATTTTGATATAATAATAGTTGTATTTTATTTAAATTAATGGAGAGATAAAATAAAATAAAACAAAGGATATTTATCTAGAGTCATTTATGTTATGTATAACAAAGAAAAGGAAAGAAAAACCCTAGCTCTTCCAACAATAGATAGAAAAGAGGGAGAGAAAGGAACTTCTAGCATCTTGTGGTTCTACAACTTTAAGGTATTGTTCTTCTATAATATATTATATCTATGATTATTGTGTATAGATGTTTCGGTGTATTGATTGGAAGAAAAAGGAATGGATTGGCTGATTGGGTTAGTATTCTGTGTATATTATTATCTTACAAAATTTTAAAGCGAATTAAGGAGCTAAGGTCGTTAGATAAGAATTCTGCACAGAACCACAAACTTTAAAAATCAAGAAACCATAGCAAACGAATGAATTTTGAACTGAAATTTTTATAGTAAATTAATTACATATTGAATTGCATATCTGAATTTTTTCATAATTTTTGGGAGTCAAAATCCATATAAAATGATGCGTTCAAATCTGTCCAGAAAACTGGTTTTAAACAGTAAATTCGGGAGTGCCATTCTCTTTGGGTATAAATCCAAAAATTATCAAATTAGCGTCATTAGAACTGGTTACGAGTCTAGTTTCGTAAGTTTTTGGCCTTGCACTGATTGCTCATGTATACTAAGAGAACCATCAATTTCTTTAAAGTGCTGCAGAAAACAACCTGTTAGATATAATTAATTGTAGATAATTATTTTGATAAGCAAATCAAGTGAAACCATTTGAGTTTGAAACTTAGGATATATTGGTTGATATCTGGAGGGTTTTGGAATTTTTCAAACAGCATGGAGTGGGTTTTGTAATTTTCAAAGTTAGCGAATAGATTGGGAAAGCTTGTTTTATCTTAAAGTTACTTTTAATTAAGTTTTGATTTGAACCCATGTCTTGGGTGATTTTAGATCTTGGAGAACATGAAATTAGGGAATATTTAAGAGTAACGGTGAGTTGGGTTGAGCCGTGTTAGTACACTTTAGTTTGGGGTTACTTAATTCTTATCCTTTAGTATTTTTAAATTAGTAGTGATGTGTAGTTTTCATACTTGGTTCAGGGCACTAGTTGGACTTTCGTACTCTATTTGAGGATTACATTATTCCGTTTCCAGGTGAATAGTTTCATGCTACATATTTTTATAAATGTTCTCCTACCGTGAACTATTGGAAAATTAAATTGTTGTTTCATAGCTAAACTGTTTTGATAAATTATTAAATTATCAATGGAATCAAATTATTTTTGAAACATGTGTGAACTTGGCATACTATAAACTATTTGTTTTGGTCTCATGTTTATAATGATGAACTACCATGTTTTGCGAAACTGGTGTATATTGATTATTGGGACCAACTGTGTATTTAGTCCAAGGAAATTATTCCACTGTGTGTGGTGACTCTGGCCACTAAGGAACGGATCCAGGTTGGGCCGTGATTACTCTAATGCTCAACGATTGTAAGGAAAAGACTTAGGTTAAGCTAGGTGACCTTCAATCGGATCGTCTTAGAGAAAAGGCCCAGGTTGCCACCCTGAGGATGACTCTTAGTTCGATATTGGATCCAACGGGGCTTATAGCCTTGAGAACTGTGTGGCATATTATTTGTTATTTATTGGTAACCAGAAAATTATTGGTGTTCATGTTGTAATCTGTTTTAAATGGAAAATGTAGTTTATCGTGTTCTTAGGAAACGTGAGTATTTTAACTGTAGAATTGTGGAACCTTATTTTTGAAATAGATTGTCTTTACCAAACTGTATGCCAATCTAGTTTCTGTGATATATATCTTATTTTGGAATTGAACCCTATTTTCAAAACTGTATTTACTATCTATGTTGCTACTCACTAAGCTATCAGCTGACTTAGTTGTTTACCATTTCCAGGTGTTAGAAGGACTTAGACTGGACTTATGGCGTAGCGGGGACTCGATTACATGGACCTCTAGGACATTCTTTTATTTTAGAGTGTTATGTCAAGTTTGTGCATATTTATTTATTTATTTATTTTTATTGGGATTCATTTAGGATTATTTTGATATGTGGACTGTTTATATCCCACAAGTTTGGATGGTTTTGATTACGATTGATTTTGCCATTTTTAATTATGGCATGTCTGGATTTAGTTTTGGTTATTTATTATTGGACTATTGTTTAGTTGTTCAATGTGATTATGGATTTCTGTTTAGGCTTACGTGTGCCTTGGGCTGAGTCCCTGTGGGCCACGGCCAGTCATGCCCGGATTTGGGGTGTGACAATAATGGTATCAGAGTTGACTTTCCGGAGTACCGAGTGTGGGCCCCTGGCGTCTCTCGGTGCATGTGGACGGGCTTGCGAGCTAGCAGGCTACTGCACGAGGATGTGCAACCTTATGGAAGGTGGATTATAAGGCCCTAGTGTCTCACATCAGAAATGGAGGAGGAGTTCCTGGGCTATAAAAGTAAAAACCTAGACCGTTATACAGCATCGAGGCCTTTTCCCAGGTGGTGAAATCCCTAACAGAACTCCACAGTTAAGCATGCTTAGGCTGGAGTAGTTCTGGGATGGGTGACCCACTGGAAAGAACAAATCCGTGCGGGCGTGACCCAAAGCGGACAATATCAATGACATGTGAAGGGTCGGGGCGTTACAATGAGAATACTGGTTGTACCTTGCCTCTTGATGTACAAAGTTGGCTCACTTTTGCTTCTTTAAAAACCATTTTCATTGAAATAAGCATCAATTTCACTATACCATGCCCGGGGTGCTTGCTTTAGGCCATATAAAGCCTTCTTCAACTTGTACACTTTATCTTCTTTGCCTTTGACGACAAAGTCTTGAGGTTGATCAACATACACCTCTTCTTCTAATTTTCCATTCAAAAATGTTGATTTTACATCAAGTTGGTGCAAGAACCAACGCTTTTGAGCCGCCAAAGCAATGATAGCTCTAATTGTATCAAGTCAAGCCACAAGAGTAAAAGTTTCTTAGAAATCAATTCCGGGTTGTTGTGAATACCCTTTCTCCACAAGCTTTGCTTTGTTCTTTTGAATAGAGCCATCCGGAATGAACTTTGTTTTGAAAATCCCCTTCACACCAATTATTTCTTTTCCTTTCGGTTTCTCGACTAGCTCCCAAGTCTTGTTCTTCTCAATTACATGAATTTCATCGTCTATTGCTCTCTTCCATGCTTCATCTTTAATTGCCTCTTCAAAATTTTAAGGTTCAACAATGCATAAATTGCATCTTGCATACACATCATTAAGACTCCATATATTTCTTGGAGTTGAACTTGGAGATGAGGAACTTGAACTTGAACTTGGAGAAGATGGTGAACTAGCAATTGGTGACAATCTTTGTGGAAATCAAAGCATCGCAACATCTTTAACTTGTGGACTTTCCAATTCTTCATTGAAAGCAAATTCTTCATTGAAAGCAATGCTTTAATCTTGGACTTTCTTTTCCTTCCAATCAAAAGATGCCTTCTCATCAAAGATATAACGATTCTGATTTTGACCCGACCCTTGTTGTATTCTGGATTCAAGTTTCATGGTTTCATATTGTTGTTCATATCTTGTTTTCCTTGTGTCTCCTTAAATTTGGATATTGGATTGTTGTGGTTGCATTTGGAACAGGTTGGTTGCTTGGTTTCCAAACTTTTGTTGCCCAAAATTTTGCTCCTCCGCTCAAACGACACTTCTTGCTCTTGAGCGGACTTTGTGAACTCTCAGTACTTTTGCAAGTCAACAAAACTACTGGGAGAGTGTATTCTATGCTTAAGCAGTTCCTTCTGCACTCGAGTAGGCTCAACTCAAGCAGTCTTTCTTGCGCTTGAGCGTTGGTCAATTGTCTGCAAAACTATTGGGAGTGTGCATTCTGCGCTGGTGCGGCACTTCTTGCACTCAAGCGGAATAACTTATTGTGTCTAACGCTCGAGCATCACTTCTTGCGCTCGAGCGGACTGTGCGTATATCAATTCGTGAAAGTGACTTTTTACATCACTTTTTCATATCTTTTCTCTCAATACCTTAAAATTGAGACCCTCTCTCTCTAAAACCTACATTCTCTCTACATTTTCATCTAGATCTAGTGGTTTCTCCTCTCGTGTGCCTTTGTTAACAAGGTAGAGCACGCTGTGGGCTCTCTTTTCATCCGAACAAAAGTGGGTTTCAGTTCATTTGAGGTTTCTCTGCTCTCTCCTTGATCTCTAGCTTCGAGGTACGGACTTTCTACACTCTTCTATGAGTTTTAACCTAGTTATTCGTCGATGTGTAAAGAATATTGGAACTTTGGTTGATTTTGAACAAACCTAGGGTTATGTTTTAAAATCAAAATAGGGGTTTTCAAATGTATGTATTAAAAATGGTTATGTGAGTAGATGTGAGGTTGTGTGGTGATAAATTTGTTAATTTTGCTACTCGGGATGAATTTTGGATAAAAAGGGAGTTTGCCCTAAAATGTCTCAAATAGTTATTTGGTATAAATAAATGAAATTGGCAATGGGAATATAAAATTGGATGGATGTTTATACAAATGGTGGGGTTGGATGTGTATTACCTCTCATCTATGGAAATTTAGATAATTTATCTGTCTTGGAAATTGTATATCTGTTTAGAAATATCTGTTTTGGGCTTTCGATGGAGGATAGCTATGATTGTTATAGAAATTGCATGAGGATTAGGTAAATTGAAACTAATCTCTTATCCATTGTCATTGAATATGACTCTGTTTTAATACGTTGTAAATGTATGATGTGTGGGAGAAGAAAGGGATTGTACTCTATGTTTGGGAGAAGAAATGGGATGGACTCCATTGAATTGAGTTGGCCTATGTGTCCAAGATGAAAGTCTCGAAAACCACGCATATACATAGGTGCCGATTCCCACGAACGAAATATCCGTAAAATAGCAAATGGAAGTGTTTATATAATGGTTGTATTGGTTGGAGACCAACTGAGTTGTACCCTTAGTTCGGTTGTCTAAATAAAATGGTGAATGACTCATGAACCGAGATAAAATGAATTGAGGTAACATGAATTGTGATATAAAGGACGACATGGCATGGTTTTGTGAAAAAATTTATAAATGATTTTATCATGGGCATTGGATATGCACTTTATACTTACATCTTTGTTAAGATTCATATATTGTATTAGATTGTTTGTACTAGGCTTTGGCTCACCCTACTTGAGAAAACCATTTTCAGGTACCGGTGATATGCCTCCGCCAAGACAGTAGCTTGGAGGGATTGGGAGCAAAGGCCTCTGTTTTGTGCATTATGTTAGTGTTTTGATTCAAGCCAAAGGCTTTACACGTATTGGATTTATATCTGCTTTTGTTGTAACCAAGCATGGCCTTGGAAAGATGTAAGCCTATAGGGCATTAATTTAGTTAAACTCTTTTGTAATATTAACTCTCATGAAATGAAAGAACATTATACTATGATCCATATTGTTATTTACATATGGCCTTGAATGGATTTATAGCATTTATTTTGGGGCCTTACAAAAGAGAACATCTCTATAAATAATCACCTTTTTTTCATCCAAACTGAAGAGTCTATAGCCTTTGGATTTTGAGCTATAACCCACAAAGATGCATTTCTTACTATTTTCATCAAGCTTGTGCCTCACTTCTTTTGGAGCATGAGCATAACAAATGCAACCAAACACCTTCAAGTGATTCACCGATGGTTTTCTTCCACTCCAAGCTTCAAATGGAGTTTTGTCCTTAAGAGCTTTTGTAGGACATCTATTCATCAAGTAAACTGTTGTATACACGGCCTTACCCTAAAAAATTTTGGGTAGCCCCTTCTCATGTAGCATGGACTTAGACATCTCCTCTATGGTTCTACTCTTCATTTTCACCACACCATTTTGTTGTGGAGTGCACCCAACAGTCAATTGCCTTTCCATACCAATATCTTCACAAAATTTCATAAACTCATTTGAGTTGTATTGTCCACCTCTATCACTTCTTAATGCTTTCATCAAGCAACCACTTTGTCTTTTAACAAGATTTTGAAATTTCTTGAAGATAGAGAAAACTTCACTCTTTTGTCTCATGAAATACACCCAAGTCATTCTAGTAAAATCATCAATAAAAGTAATGAAGTACTTGTTACCTCCATGAGTTGGTATATCCATAGGTTTGCAGACATCGGTATGGACAAGCTCCAATGGTGCTTTAGTTCTCCATGCTTTCTCCTTTGGAAATGACTCCCGGTGATGCTTTCCAAGTGCACAACATTCACAAATATGTTGTACTTCATGAATGGTCGGCAACCCAAAAATCATATTATTTTATTGTAGATGCTTCAAGCTTTGAAAAGTCAAGTGCCCAAATCTTCTATGCCAAAGCCATGAATTATCAATCACATCCATCTTCAAAGCCGCATTTTTGCTATACCAGAAAATGAGAGGAAACTTCTATTCTTCTCCATCTTGATTTTTGCTACAACTTGGCTTCTCTCTCCTTCGTCAAAAATTTTGCAAAAAACATTCTTCAAATTGAACAAGGTATCCATGCTCCATAAGTTGTCCAACACTTGGCAAATTTTGCTCCAAGTTTGGAACTAGGAGAACATCGGAAATGAATCTTGTACCATCTTGGTTTCTAAAGCAATAGTACCTTTTCTTTTTGTTTGGAATAAGGCACCATTCCCCATTTTTACTTGAGAACTGGAGAAAGCATCCACTTTCACAAAAATGATCTAATCTCCTGTAATGTGATTACTACATCCGTGATCGAGAAACCATACATCCTTGTTTTGATCTGATGCCTTGTGACAAGCATAGAACATGTGCCCTTCACTTTCTTGCTCCTCAGAAAAATTAGTTGTCGAGTGCTCTTGCCTTGGCAATCCTTCTTGACAAGCTCAAATTTGTTGCAATTGTACCATTTTGGCTTCCTGTAACCAACAATGTTTATCAACATGATTGCTTTGGTTGTAAATTCCACACTTTTGTTGAGTGGACTCTTCATTTTCCTTTCTTTTAAAATTAGACCTTCATCTTCCTCTTACATTTCTTGCTCTTCCATTTGGATTTCTTCCTCTTCCTCTTCCTCGAGAATTAGAAGTACTAACATTAAGCTTGGATTGAAAGGCACTTTCAATTGGCTTTTCAAATCGCCTACTCAACCTTTGCTCAAATGTTTTAATTGAACACATTAATTCTTTAATACTCAAATCAGCAAGATTTTTAGTGTCTTCAATGACAGCAACAACAGGATTGTATTTCTCCGCCAAACTTATCAAAATTTTCTCAACAACTCTTTGATTAGAAATATTATCCCCATAAATTTTCATTTGGATCACAAGTTGCATAACTCTAGAAAAATAATCCTTCAACAATTCCATATCCTTCATCTTTTCATTTTCAAAATCTCTTTTCAATGATTGAAGTTTGATGCTTCTTACCTTCAAGTTGCATCTATGCTCTTTTTGAAGAATATCCCATGCCTCCTTTGCTTTTGTAGCATTGATAATTCTTGGAAAGATTGCTTTTGAAACTCCTTGTTGAATTGAAGAGAGAGCCTTTGAATCCTTATTCCTTTGCTCTTTCAATTGGTTCTTTTGGGGATTTGTCAAAGCTTCTTCATCTTCAGGTTCCTCGAACCCATTCTCAACAAGATTCCAAAGATCCGAATAAACAAAAATAGTTCTCATTTTCACATACCAAAAATCAAAATTTTCACCATTAAAGATAGGAGTAGATACATTTTGATTGTTGGAATTCGCCATGGATGTCAGCTTGTTTTTCTTTAGGACTTGTTTTCCCGTATCCGATCTCTACGACCAGCTTGTTCTTGACCCAACCAAAGCTCTGATACCACTTCTGTTAGCTTTTGATTAAACTCTCTCTAGAATGAACTATTATTTTGTATTGAATTTAACTTGTATTCATCTTGAATTTTTTTTCTCTTATTCTTCTCTTTACCCATAGGCTTATTACATCCTTTTATATAGAGAAGGTTACACATAAGTTCAACGAACAACCTTACAACTAACTAGGTACATGAATATAATCTAGACAGTAAACCTAATAAATATAAAACACATGAATACAAAGAATACATGAACTCAATGTATCCAATGTATCTAATGTATGTAATGTAAATATCGCATTAATTTTAACACGCTTTTCACACTAGTTTTGTTCTATCTCTTGTTTTGATGCTTTCATTTTCAACGATCCACATGAGCTTGGTAGCTTGCAATCTACTTCAAACAATTCCATCACTGCCTAAGGTCACATTGCCTCCATTGCCCACAATACATTGCCACAACTACCAACCACCCAAATTCCATCAACTTTACCTAATCCAACACTGCCAACCATGCCCGCGGTTCCTCAGCTGACTCTACGCCCATTGCCAGCAACATCACTGCCAACCATCCCAACTACAATTCCATCAATCCCAACCATCCCAACAACAATGCCAACTATTCCTTTCTTCTCACCTCCTCCGTCTGACTAGGACCCCAAAATGCTATGTTTTCATTCATCTTTCTCCCATAGAGTATAGAGAACAAAAGTCCTATGGTCATTTGCAGTTTGAGAGGGTCCTCCACCTGTGTGTGTTGTCTATGTCTTTGTCTTTGTTTTTGAGGATTTGTGAAGTCATTTTGTATCATTTTGCTATATTGAGATTGTTCTGCATGGTTTTTCATTATGAAAATTGATTACTTCTTGCTTATTGAATTAGCGTCTTCACCATTGATTTCAAGATTTTCATTGTCTTGTCCTTTATAGAACATACAACCAGAGAACAGGAAAAATAAAAAATTAAAAAGATTATCTCTGGACATCATCTTTCAATTCAAAATTAAAAAGAAGTAATCAATTTTCATAATGAAAAACCAAGCAGAACAATCTCAATATAGCAAAATGATACAAAACGACAAAGGACTATAGCAAGTGTTAAAATTTTGGAGCTATTCAGCACAAACTCAAATTTGACAAAGGACAAACGACTACATATTCTTGGCAAGATCCAACGCAAACGAAAACACAAAAAAATAAAATAAAATAAATAATCAAAAAAAAGAAAAAGAAAAAAGCATCCCAAATATCAGTGTTGAATCCAATGGATCAGTGCAACACAGATTTCAGGAACAGCAAACCCCTTCCACATTATACATCAAATCAGTAAGACTCACTGAAATCCCTTCATTATGTGCTTTAACTAGAGAGGTATTACTTAGAAGAGGTGTTGTTTCTCCGGACGCAGTGACACTGACAGAGTTTGGAAAATCTGGTGCACTGTCATTTGTTAGTGGGGTAAGTCCTGCAAATTTGGTGAGACTTTTAGCTTGGTGGTTTAGCTGTGTTATGGACTGTATAGTTATCCTTTGACCGATTTGTGTTCAAAAAATGTGGAGATCAATAGGGGAGAGTTTGTTGGTCCCTATAGTTTTATTGAAATTTCTCTTTGGTCCCCTAGTTTGAATTTCATCAATTTAAACTCTACGTGTTTAATTGCATTTCAATGTCTCATATTTCATTAATTGTCGTTAGCATTTTTGTACTGAAAAACATACGTGAAACTAGAAAGACGTAAGTAAAATTTGGAAAAGCTATAAGAACCATCAATATAATTTATTTTTTGTATGAAAATTTTTAAATTCTCACGTGAGTCACAGGTGTCATTTTCTAGTAAAATATTGAAAATGGTAACTAACAGATGGACCACATTAAAACAAAAATTGGAAATGTCAGGTTTAAATTGATGATATTGAAACTACGTGAACTAAAGTTAAACTTTGACCAACGATATAATTTACTCTTATTTATATGTGATCGATTTATATAATAAAGCCTATTATTTTTGTGTTGGTATTTTATCCAGCAACTCTAATAGTAATAACAATTGATAAATGATATAGAATAATACCACACATAGTTATGTATGGACACATAAAAACTTTTCCACATCAACAATCCAGGCAATTCTAATTCAACACTTGCACGCAGTTTGCAAAATTCTATGATGAATGTGCCCTGCTTCAGCCAGATGTTAATTGTCGGCAAAATTCTATAATGCCACTTGTGTGCTTGAATGGCTGCTATTTTGATGGAGTTTAGTAATTTTGGAGTATCATTATGTGGTATCTTAATGTGAATGCTATTGGTTCATATAACAAGACTTCGTAAATTTTTTGCTGGAATTTAAAGAAATAAAATAAGAATTATAAAAGATGATTTATGTGGAGCAATGCCTAATAGCATTGCATAATTTTCCCCTTTGATGGCTGCAAAGTATGGTGCAAAATCAGGTTCCTGTGCTTGTAATCAATTAATTTTGTGTGTTCATTTGCAACTGAACCTCCTCCATTCACCGTAATTGTTTTTTACTTGGAAGATAGTTTTTAGGCATAAATTTTTTCCCCATTTTTCCCTTGTAATTTCTTTAATGGAAATGGATAGTATTAATTCAAGACAATGAAAATCTTGAAATCAATGCTGAAGAACGCTAAAGAGATAAATTCAATAAAACAAGGCAAAAAGAACTCACCAAATTTCATGACAAACAACAATACAGAATGCTCATAGCAAAATGATATCACAAATCCCCAAAAATAAAGACAACACACACACATGAGGAAGACCCTCTCAAACTGCCAAATAACATAATAGCACCTTTATTCTATACTATACTATACGTAGTAGAAAGATGAATAAAATGGCAGTACTTTGGGGGATCTAGTTTGATGGAGGAGGTGAGAAGACAGGAACAGTAGGCATTGTTGTTGGGATGGTTGGAATTGAAGGAATCGTAGTTGGGATGGTGGGCAGTGAAGTTGCCGGCAGAGGTGGGAGAGTCAGTTGAGGAACAGTGGGCATGGTTGGCAATGTGGGCATTGTTGGCAAGGTTGGGATTGTTGGCATTGTGGGCATTGGCAAGGTTGGGATTGTTGGCAGAGATGGAATTGTAGGCATTGTTTGCAGTAGATTGCGAGCTGCCCAGCTCATCTGGATGCTTGAAAACGATAGCAACAAAATCAGAGATGGAACAAAACTAGTATGAAAAGCAGCCATTTGGGACCGGACCGGAGTAAAATTTTAGGGCAAAGGTAGGAGTTGAGTGAAGTTGTGCTTGGAGTTCTTTGTGATCAGTTTGAAGAGAACAACATGCATTGATGAATATTTATAGAGGACAAACAAATTGAAAGAAAATCAAACTGATATGTCATATGGAAAGACCAATGTCATGAGTTTGATGAGAAGTGGTTGGGATAAGCAATAGTTTGGTCACCTCCCAAAAGCAGGAACTAACCCAAGCAAGCCACCTTGGACACAAATGTGTATGTGACTATCATAAATCATAAATAAGTCAGTGGGTGGGGAAATTGAGCAAATTTTAAACCTACACATATCTGACATTAATTAGCTCCCTTGCAGATGGTAGACAAGAGCGTCTCATCATGATGTAGCTACGTTTTTTTAAATTGATAAATATGAACTTTTTTTGTTTTATAGATATATGAACTTCATTGATATGTTTTTAGACTCTTTCTATTATTTTTGGTTATTTATTTTTGTTTCTCCATTTAGTAAATTTCTTCTATATGAACCTTTCTTTTTAATTTTTTAGATAGGGATAAATACGAACTTTATTGATATGTTTTTAGACACTTCCTATTATTTTTGGTTACTTATTTTTTTTCCCATTTAGTAAATTTCTTCTATATGAACTTATTTTATTTTATTTTATTTTAGATAGGGATAAGTATGAACTTTATTGATATGTTTTTAGACACTTTCTATTGTTTTTGGTTACTTATTTTTGTTTCCCCATTTAGTAAATTTCTTCTATACGCAACCGTTTGTACCATATATACTAGCGGTAACCCATGCGATGCACGAAAAAATAGATTATATACATTTTGTATGATAAATAAATCATCTTAATCTTGAATTATGTATTAATAGTGGCAAGCCATGATGTTAAGCCATCTAGGTAGACATTGACAATAATTAACCCATAAAATTTCACAATAAAATTTGATATGCATAATAAAAAATTGTTAATTATAAAGATTGTTAGGAATAATAGTATCACAATCACTTGATAATATAAATAACTTATATCAAACTATAGTGTCATGCAGAAAAAAGAAGAAGAAGAAAAAAAAAATCATTAAAAGAGAGAAATTCTATAAACTCAGAAAAAAGTTATTATAAATTTACTTAGACTTTTAAATTAGTGGTGTATATTATTATTGTGGAACCAAATTATGAGTAAATCTCAACTTTTAATTATAATTTATAAGAAATTTTTAAAATTTTTTAATCTAAGTTTGTTACCTAGCTTATAAAAAGTACTTCTCAAATAAATCATTAATTAATTCTATTAGCAACTCTCTATCTTTGATCTCCTCTATCAATGATACATGCATATCAAAGTATAAATCCTTCTCTATGTCACGACTCGCTCCCCGTACCCAAGGGTTAAGTATCGTGATGACCAATAACTGAGGTTACCTCCGGCCAAATCAAAAACAAATCAATAAATGCGAGCGGAAGTAATATTTAAATAAGGGTACCAAAATAATCATTGGAGCTTCTATTTTTTATTACAAAATTTACTGACCAAAAAGACCGATATTTACATATAAAAATATCATAAAAATACTGTGTGAGTGTCTATTCCGCAATCCCGCGTCTAAGACTTTCCAAAAGCTATTTCCTGAAAATTGCTAAACAACTATAAGCACATAGCAGAGTGAGAAATATTATACCAAGAGTATAAGGGACACGAAATAACCATGGATAGTTAGTTAGGCCAAAACATTTACATAAACAAATCATTTAAGTAACAGAAACTGAAATACATATATTATATAAATATATAACCATAACCACGGTACAGAACAGAACAGAACAGAGGTCACAGAAGTGACAATCAGAACAGATGTACGAATTCAAGAGGTGGCTCATACGGATTCTAGAGGTGGGTCCCACAATAGTGTAGCACTTAGCTCTGCACAGCACTTTGGTCCGCACAGAACAGAGGTCAATGGATCCATGACAAATAAAGGACCACAAAGTGATCAAATAGAGGTCAATGGTTATTTAAGTCCCCCAAGGCATGGGACGCCCGTGGTGGTACTTACAAAACATAATTGTTTATAAGGTCATAATTAAATATTCTTTAAAATATAAATAGACATATCCATGGGTTTCATTTTAAGCAAATAGGGTTCAGAAATAAAACCACGTAATTGAAATAATAATATAACTTAATATAATTTATAAAACATAACTTGTATAAAATAAGTATGGTAAGTCAAAATATAAGTAAAATACATTTTGGTGACTCAAAGTATAATATAACTCACCTTAACTTCAATACTTTACTCTTTCTTTTTACTACCAAAAATTCTTTTATCTTCCACCATTCTTTCTTTTTTCTTCTCTTTTCTTCTCTCTTTTCTTCTTTCTCTTCTTTCTTCTTCTTTTCTTTTCACTCTGCGGAATCAACTCTTCCTTAAATAGGGAGGAGAACCCATTTACTGACTAACGTGTGGCCGGCCCCCGAAATCATTTCATTGATACGATAATTAATTATATATATTTTTTATTATTCTTAATAGATATTTAAGATAATTATCTTTTGACTCAATATTTTAATATAATTACATAAATAAATTAATTATTAATTAATTTATATTTTATCATATACTAACAAAAAATAAATTATTATTAATATTATCTATATTATTATTTATATTTTGACTCCTAAACTTTTAATAATTATATTATTTTACAAAATTACGCATAATAATATATAATAAATTATATATTTTCTTAACTGAGATTAAATAATATTAGTATAAATTCTACAGAATAATTAAAAATCTGAGTTGTTACACTCTATAATCATTTCCCCCATAATTTGAATAATACTTGCATAGTTTCTACAGCATTTAAAAAAAATAAAAATAATCAAGATAAGAACTTTGTAGGATTATAAAAATTATATAAGAAAATAGTTTTAATCCATTTTATTTACCAAAAAAAAATAATGAAAAATTATTTGAATTGTATTTGAAGAAATATAATAAATGATAGCTTTAATCATTATATACCAACAACAAAAAAAAAAATTAGGATAAATTACACTAACAGCCCTTGAGGTTTTTGTTTAATATAGATCCCCTTCACATTTGAAAAATTACACTTACCCCCATATCAGATTATAATGACATATTTGCCCATTAGCTTTTATACATATAAAATAATAAAATAATACAGATATTTTGTTCATGTTATTTCAAGGGAAATAACAATCATCTTTTTTGGTTTAACTCATACAAAAAATTGGATTTTTTTTATTTTTCATGTTTTTTTATTGAATTTTTTAAATATTTAAAGCAATTTTTTATTATATTTTTTAGACACACCTAATCTAGATATACTTAACAAATATAATATTTTATGATTTGTTTTAAATTGACCAAATATAAAAATACAAAAATTCAATACATAATCTTATTTTGTTGTATTTAATGAATTTTTTTAATAATGAAAAGTTGTATAATGTAATTATGATGATAGGAATAAGAAATAGTAGGAAAAAGGACATGATAGTCATTTAGAAATTTTAGGGAATGACATCAGCAATCCAAGGGCAGTTTGTAATGAGATTACAAACCTTAGGGAGAGGAATGTAATTTTTCAAATATAAGGGAGAGATCTGTATTAAACAGAAACCTTAGGGGGTGTTAGTGTAATTTATCCAAAAAATTATATAGGTTACTCAATGAAAAAATGGTCGAATACAACTAAAGTCATAGACATTGAATTAAATCATATAGGCTCTAAATTGATAATATAATCTAGCAAATCAACTAATAATAACAGAGAGATATCGAAAAATATATAGTATTTTTCTACCATCTTTGTATTATATTCATTAATTTCATATATCATAGGAAAGTTTTGCTCGTCTCGATCTTTTAATTAAATATGCACCAAGAAAACAAATTTGATAAGAAATTAGTTTTAAACTTTACTATTGAAAAAACAAAAATTTCAAAGAGAGAATTTAGAGATGGGATTGAAGAAATGTTATAACAAATGACAACCTTATAAAAAAAGAAAAAGAAAAAAGATATAGCAATGATCTAATGCAAACTATTTTTAACAACTAAAAGAAAGAATACAAATTATTACCTTGGATAAAATAATGACGAAAATTAATTTTGTAAGATTTTTGTGTTGCCTCCTCCTATGCAGCCTTCATTATTTAATTATTAATACACTTCTTATTTAGAGCCAACAAAATTTTATTTATTTTTATCTTTATCACTTAGTAGATAATAACGAATAATAAAAATTATTAAGAGAATGTTAAGAATTTAAGAAAAGATAAGAAATTATAGATAAGGACATTTCATAAAATAAAAAATTCAAAATAAAAAACGATAATATGTGATAGATGGAAAAAAAAAATATGAGTAAATCAAAATAAAGATTTAGATATATATGTTTTTGATAGATATATAGATTAACAAATCATATCTTTATCTAAATTTTATTATTTAAATTTTTTATAAATGAATTATTTAATCTTTATCTTTATCTATTAGTTATGAAATTAACTTTTTTAAATTAATTATTTAATTTTTATCTTTAACTGTAGAATATAAAATTAATTTTCATAAATTATTTATCAATTTTTATATGTTTATCTATATAGATGAATTTTGAAATTCAAATCTTTATCCATAAGCAATGAAAATAATTTTCATTTTAATTAATCAAACAAATAGAAAAGGGAGGAAAATAGAAAACATGAAAGACAATAAAAGAGGGTTGTCACGTAGGAAAGAGAGAATTTTAAAATTATGAGAATTTAGAAATAAATATTTAGAGACTTTTGACAAAACAACTACATTTGAAAAGTTATAGATAAGGACATTTCATATGATAAACAATTCAAAATAAAAAAGGCTAATATGTGATAGAAGGGAAAAAAAAAAAGGAGTAAATCAAAATAAATATTTAGATATATATGTTTTTGATAGATATATAGATTAACAAATCATATCTTTATCTAAATTTTATTATTTAAATTTTTTATTAATCAATTATTTAATCTTTATCTTTATCTATAAGTTATGAAATTAACTTTTTAAAATTAATTATTTAATTTTTATCTTTATCTATAGAATACAAAATTAATTTTCAAAAATTATTTATCAATTTTTATATGTCATAAATTATTTATCAATTTTTATATGTTTATCTATATAGATGAATTTTGAAATTCAAATCTTTATCCATAAGCAATGAAAATAATTTTCATTTTAATTAATCAAACAAATAGAAAAGGGAGGAAAATAGAAAACATGAAAGACAATAAAAGAGGGTTGTCACGTAGGAAAGAGAGAGTTTTAAAATTATGAGAATTTAGAAATAAATATTTAGAGACTTTTGACAAAACAACTACATTTGGAAAGTTATAGATAAGGACATTTCATATGATAAAAAAATTCAAAATAAAAAAGGCTAATATGTGATAGAAGGAAAAAAAAAAAAAAAAGGAGTAAATCAAAATAAATATTTAGATATATATGTTTTTGATAGATATATAGATTAACAAATCATATCTTTATCTAAATTTTATTATTTAAATTTTTTATTAATCAATTATTTAATCTTTATCTTTATCTATAAGTAATGAAATTAACTTTTTAAAATTAATTATTTAATTTTTATCTTTATCTATAGAATACAAAATTAATTTTCATAAATTATTTATCAATTTTTATATGTCATAAATTATTTATCAATTTTTATATGTTTATCTATATAGATGAATTTTGAAATTCAAATCTTTATCCATAAGCAATGAAAATAATTTTCATTTTAATTAATCAAACAAATAGAAAATGGAGGAAAATAGAAAATATGAAAGACAATCAAAGAGGGTTGCCACGTAGGAAAGAGAGAGTTTTAAAATTATGATAATTTAGAAATAAATATTTAGAGACTTTTGACAAAACAACTACATTTGGTTATATATATAGTATTGGTGCATATCTTTTCAGTACATGTTACGTATTTCTATGACAAACATTATCTATTCTTCTGGTAGGATTATGATAATTTGTAATTCAAAAATGAAGTTACATATTTTATGTTACGCATTTTGTACTAATGCTACTTTTATTTATTGAGTAATTTTTAACCTCAAAATGTATAACTTTAAAATAAAAATGCGTAATTTTATTTCTGAATCACAAATTATCATAAATATACTAAAAAGTATGTAATATTTGTCACAAAAATATGTAACATGTACTAGACAAATGAATAATAAGATGCATAGGGTGTGTACCCAAATGAATAATAAGATGCATAGTGGTCTCCCTGAAGTACTAACCTAACAACTAGCAACTAACTTTTACCGATAAAAAAAACAAAACAAAAAAAAAACCAAAATAAGGTAAAATTAGTTTTATATTTTAATATTTTATTTTCCTTTTAATTGCTCCCTAGGTTTATTAACATGGGCAGTTCGATGAGAAATTAAAGTTTCAAACTTTGGGGAAAATTAGTTCAGACTTTTTAAGGCCAAAAAAAACAACATATTCAGTGAGACAACAATGCCTTTTGCATGCCCCTCGCGTATTTTATACTAGAAGTGAGATACATATATTGTGTGTTTCTCAAATGATAAAAATTACTTAATATTTATCGTAAAAATACATAATAAGATGCATATGGTACAAACCGAAATGATTTCTATTTAGGTATAGAGTTATAGAGCCATTGGTAAGGCTGGCTGTTACATTTTCGAGCCCAAAGTGGGCTTCTGATATGGGGCCTTTCATACAATATATATATATATATATATATGTGATGAAACTATCAAGTATCTAACTTCTTCTTTTTTTCCTAAACTATACCATTTTTACAAAAATGTTGCTTTTATACATAACTACTAAAATCTACTTAAATATGTAATAGAGTTTATAATAATAAAGATGATCAAAATAATATGAGCTCAAATACTAAATAAGAAGTGAGCAAACAATAACAAAATATCACTTGAATATTGTAACACTCTGTTCGGGGAGACCACTCAAGCGGTAAAGTGGTTATATGAGCAATGATTCGGGACTCCCAACATCTCGCCTGCAAAACTGGTTATAAGGTAAGACCGCTCAAGCGGTCAAGTGGTCTTTCACTGTAGACCTACAAACTTTTGAGATCTTGCACTTACCACTCGAGCAATGGAAAATTCGTTCGAGCGGTCTGTTTAGGACAACAGATTTAAAAGTCGATCTAAATCCATTTTTATTTCACTTTTTCACACCCTTTCCCTCTCTAACACCTATTTCCAAAACTCCGGCCCCAAAACACTTGATTTCTCTTGATTTTACCCTAGATCCACCATAAATCTTCCTAAGAGGTTGGAGAACAAGCTTGGTTCTAAATTTCTACCGATTGTTTCGGGCTTCTTGGAGTTTAGAGTTGGGTATTCATCCTTTATCTTCAATCTTGAGGTAGGGGTACTTTTAACTTGATATATCTGCAATTTGGGACACATATGTAGTATTTTCTTAGTTATATAGATATATGAGAAGATTTTGTTACATAAGTGGATTTGAGGTATAAAAAGGGGTTATACTCCATGTTTTGGAAAAGTTAATGTACATCCTTGTTGAATATTATTGTTAGTGATGAATATTGACTCTTTATGTGCAAAGGAATGGAAAGCCCCAATTTTTTTTTTTCCAAAACCCTAGTTTTTCAAAATTGATTTGATGAGGGGTTTTGACCAAATTGACTCTTGAACCATAAAATTTGATGAATAATCTTAATAATAATGTTGGATATGAGATTTTAGAGCTATCTTTGACATATGTATGTATTAATGGGAAAATGTGAGATTGTGGAAATGGTGGAATTGAAAGCATTATTTCGTATGTTATGTTTTGTTGTGTATTGAATAAACCTTTGGGAAATTCGAATTTGGAAAACTCATGCATCATGTACATTATAATTTTCTCTCATGTAATTTTTCAATTTTATGGAGATTTGGAAAAGGATAAAAGAGGGTAAATAGCGTGTGAGTCCAGATAGTTGAGTCATATTTTGAGTAATGGGTTGTATGTTGTATTGCTACCTGCGCGGAGAGTCATTGTGCCCAATTGCCCTATCTTGAGCATATTGCTGGACGAATGTGGGAAAAAGTTTTAGGGTGTCCACGAGTCTACCCTTTTTAGAGTTGGCAAATGTAGACAAACAAGGTTTTTTGGTGTCCACAGATCTGCCATTTTAGGAGTCAGCAAATGTAGAATAAAGGGTTTTGGGTGTCCAACAACCTGCCTTTGCTAGAGTCGACAAATGTTGGATTATATTCTATATAAAATTATATATATTTGTAGCATCGCCCGGGGATACCCGTGCGCGCTAAACAGTTCGGACCCTCGATTTCTTTGAGCTAGTCTCACGAGTGCAATGTGAAACATAGATGAGATTCCAACTTTGGTAACTTTCATAGAAAATCCATTTTATTGCAAAACCATTGCTAGAAATAGACTACATCACCAGATCTTAGAGTCGTCACCTAATATTTTTGAAAAATTAGAAAACCCATGAATCATGCCAAGACCATTGTTCATCATAACGAAAAATGCTTAGTTCGGAACCTTAGGTATGAGAGAGGAAGGTCATTAATTGAGCATCCCCGCTCACCCGATCAAATGTTAGTCACTATTAAACCATAATATGAGTTTTATTAACTATATATATTCATATTCTGATTATTTCATAAATCCTACAATTTACTATGTGAAGCAAATAAGTATAGACTATGTCATTCATTTTGAAACAATCTGATTTGATGTATTTTGAAAGAGTTTTGAAGATGTACAACTCAAAGAAATTGAGTTTACAAACATGAAAATAAACATTATTCTAAATTAAGTGACACAACTTCCATCCACCGACATTCATACAGTTATATCAAGTAAGCAAGTAGCCACATGGTAGGATGTTAAACATAGTAAGGAAAATATATACAAGCGGGATGCTAAAACATAAAAACTTACATATTTACTGATGTCCCACGAACAACTACAGAACAAAATTAGTAAAGCATGCATGATCTTATATACAAGATTCCAATGCAATACATACACAAAAATGCAACTACTAATATATGACATGTGAATCATCTTAAGACATGGGGTAGTGCATAAACTCACATAGAAATTGCTTAAACTCACAGATGCAGACTTAGCTGAATCAAGATACATGAACCATGAATGCAAAGCATGGATATGATGAAAAATAAAAACATGATGCTTATTTACAAATATGTCAAGTAAATGAAATGGATAGAAAAAAGCGGGGGCAGAAAATTATTATAACACCAAATATTTACAATACTGAATAAAAGATGTGGGGTTTGGAAATTATTAACAAATCAAATATAGCAATAATAATAATATAACATAGACAAATATAATAATAATAATAATAATAATAATAATAATAATAATAATAATAATAATATACATGTATTTAATAGAAGTGTGCGTGGTGGTTTCACCCACCACCGCACAAAAAACATATATTATTATAGTATAATAATATACAACATAATATAATTAATATATTATTATATTATTTACATTATTATTAAAATAAAATAAAACTACATATTTAAGACAGTAAAAAAAAATACAAGAAAATAAAGAATCATATTAAATAAATCAGCTAACCATTTCTACCATGTTATATTATATATTTAAAAACAAGAGAAATAAAAAAAATAAAATAAATGAGAAATGTGCGAAAACTCACATTTGAAGGAAAAGATGAATTTTCTGATTAACAAACTTTCTTCTTTTACACCCTCACGATTATATTGTATGCTTTGAAATTTCAACGATATATTTCAAGTTCTGGCTTTAATAGAATTTTGGATGCTTGAAAGGCTCTCTTGCTCTCAAAATAACTTAATGTTTTCAAAATCAATTTCTCTCATTCAAGATTTTTGAAATGAAAATTCTCTTAACCAAAATTTTCTCCCTCGTTTTGAAACAAAATTTTCTTTCTCATAATTTTCTCCCCCACTTTTTTTTATTTTTTTCCTCTCCTTAAACAACAAAATGATATGGTATTTATAGGATTCTCAAACACTCAAAACACATGGCTAGCTAGCCATGTGGTGTGAGAGCTGATTTTTTCAAGACTGCTAAATTTTTTAGAAAATAAAAAATTCAGATATTTTTTGAATAGGTCTAAAATAATTTGGCCAAAATAGGTGTAAGGTTGGAATTAAAACTTAAATCTGATTTTTCTGATGAGAAATTCATAAAATAGCACGTTTCAAATTTCATCTTCGAGTGTTCAGAAGAAAGCGCCAAAGTCTTAAGGCTTTTCAAAATGGGGTGTCTATAATATTTATGTGTGGTTTGTGACTCATGCTTGTGATGTCATAGCGTATTTACACCCCATGACTTGGTTACACATGTTTTGGCATCATGATTTGAAAAGAAAAAAAGGAAAAATGAAAGGAATTGAATTTTTCTCATTCATTGCACGGCATGATCATATGTATCCCGATTTAGGTTAGTTTGGGATGTCCTAAAAAAGTGCACTTTTTGACTTATTGGTGGGTTTGAATTGGGTTTGGGTTGGGTTTGATGTGATGTGTTAGAGAAGTGATGTGATTTAAATAAGATGATGTGACTTAAATAAGATAGTGACTTTTTGACTTTTTAGCTTATTTAGTACATGCCAAACTTTGACGGTATTTTCTACAAGGTAATTGCTCACCCCAAAACTAACAACATTTCAGGAAATGAAGCAGTAATTCCTCCAAAGTGATATTTTTTGATGGGAGCACAAAGGCTCTTTGATTGCTAAATGTTGAAGCTCCACGCTATTTTGTGTTTGGGATAGAGTCCTACTTTTGTGTATTCAAGGAGAATCCTTGAAAAGATGTACGCCATTAAGGCATTGAACTATTGCTATTATTTTGTGGATGTAATTGAATAGGGATGTAAACTTTTAAATAGTTCAATGGGAAAGAGATTACTTTTGAAGTTTAAAATATGTTAATTAATGGTTTGTCATATTTTGAAATTAAATTAATATTTATTATATATATATATATTAGAGGTTATAATTTCAACGCGTTACAAATATCACCATTATCACATTTTTAACTGCAAAATTGCTAATCAAGTTTGTATAATTCAACTTATCAACTAAATCATTTTCAATGGATAAGATTGTAACTCATTCAATCTTTCGTGTGGCATAGTTGATCGAAACAACTATAACTGGTATAATTAACCATATTCTACACATAATTCATGTATTTGAAAAAAACAATAATAATAACCCTCAATTATTTCAAATAATTTGGCATCAATTAATTTTTTTTTTTTTTTTTGTAAAAATAATTATCCATTAATTTTAAATAATTTATCACATCAACCATCCGTTAGCTTTAAATTTTCAAATTTTGTCAGACCTATCAAATTCAGGTGAGATTTGTTTTTGTAAACTAATATAATTGTTTATAAAATATTCCAGGGCCCATTTTATCATTTTTCGAGCCAATGCTAGCAGTGGTTGTTGGGCTCAATTCATTTATTTATTTATTTATTTTTATTAGTAGTCTTTTATTAATCTAAATTAAGAAAGTACATACTAATAAGATTATATTAAGTCTATGTTTGGTTGAGAGATTTTGGGAGAGATTTGGAAAAAAATGAGAGGGAACCAATGTGTGAAAATCAGTGAAATGTAAATATATTTTATTCACATTTTACCTATCTTTTTTTATTTTTAGTTTTTCAAATTTCTTCCCAAATCTCTCAACCAAATACAGCGTAAGGGAATCAAGACATAGCATCACAGCTAAAGAAAACATTAGGCATATTCAACAAAGATTTGTGCGATATGATTTTCGTTTTGTGCGGCAAAATGCGAATGAGGTCGCACATCTACTCGCAAGGCATGCAATAGAAATGCCTAGTGTGTCTACATCAAGGATAGATTTAAGGGGTGTGGAGGGAGGCAATCATACCTCAAAATATTTTAAAATATTATATATTATATCAAAAAAATTTAAAATAATTTAAAAGTATAAGAGTAGCAAACTAGTGTTTTGTTAATCATTTTATCATTTTAATAAAATTGTCTATCCTTTTGATAAAAAAAAAATAATAATAACAAGAATAATTTAATTAAGGCATAATTAATTTTAAATAATTATAATAAATCCTCCAAGAGTATTTCTATTGCTTGAGTTTAGATCTCCATTAATTATTTTTTTTTATACGGTCAGTTATCTCAATTTACGTATACCAATTTTGAACTGACTCGAGATCTGTAAGACAGACTCTTTAGTCCAAATAGATAATTTTACAGTGTTATTATATTATATTTTGATAATTTAGAATCATCTTAACAGTTTGAGAATTTTAGTACACCAACAACCATGATTTACAAGCACTTGAACCCAATTCAATATGGGTTTCAAGAGATGACTCTCCAAATTTGGTATATGTTGTTTCAATGTTAAAGCATCTCCAATGGCAAGTTATTGGAGCTTCTATTGCCATAATTTGGCAGCTGCAGAAGAAAAGCGTGCTCCAATGGTTTGAAATGGCAGCTGCCAAATTTGACAAATGCCAAAACTTGTGTCAAATTTGACGCAAGCTTTGGTAGCTACCATTTGTGCCAATAATGAAGAAAAGCAACTGTTTCCCTTCCTCCTTCTAGTTTTTGTTCATCTTCAGACCATTTCAACAACAGCAATGCTACGCACAGAGGAAGAAAAACATAAATTGTTCCACTGGAGGACTGTTCGGACGTCCGGTGGAACAATTTGTGCGTTTCCTCCTCTGTGCATAGCATTGCTGCCATAACGGTTCCAGTTTAGACCCGACCTATTTCATGCTCTTAGATCCGGAATTTTGTGTCTTTAATTGTTGTATAGGCCTTTTTCATAATTATTTGAGTGTTGGTTGTGTTTGAAACAGGTTGGGAGATAGTTTTTCAAAAGAGTCATTGCCCAATTTTCTTCTTATTCGCTCGAGTGGTGTTTTAGTCGCTCAAGCGGTATTTAAGATCTCCCAATATTTTTACAGGTCTGCTAAACTTCTAAGAGTAGGGTATTTTCGGTCGAGCGGTCTTTCCTGTGCTCAGGCAGTCTTCTATAGGTCTGCAAAACTTCTAGAAGAGGCCATTATGCGCTTGAGCGATCTGTGCGTATATCAGCCGAGAAAAGGAAAATTTTAGTCACTTTTTCATCCCTCTCTCTAAAACATCTATAACCCTAATTTCTTCACTCTGCCTCTCTAGTTCTTGCTTTAAAACCTCAAATACACATTCACCCGGTTATTTCTCGACCGTAGCTCTATGGAAAAAAAAGTAGAGCTCGTCATAAGTTTCATTCTAATCGAAAAGTTTTACCCTTGCTCTCTTTCTCTTTTACTCTTGAGGTATGGATTTCTTCAACCTTTAGTATGATTCTTAGCCTAGTTATTTGCAGGTTTAGTGATTTGGGGATTTTAGATTAAACTTAGGGTTTGATTTTGAAATATAAAAGAGGGGTTTTTCAAATAAATTCTTGAGAAATGTTGTGGAAGTGTATAAAATGTTTGGTTGTGTTGAAATGTTGGAATTTCCTTACTTAAATGTGTTTTTGATAGTAATGGAGGTTTTGTTGAAAATCATTGATATTTGATTTATGAAGAAAAAAAAAATGCTTGGTTTTAAAAAGAAAAGAGGAATGTATCTGTTGATGTTGAGAGTGGAGTTGGATATGTAATATCGCTCCCATTTTGAAAATGATGAGATTATATCTGTTATTAGAAAATTATCTGTTGAGTAGAAATATATGTTTTGGACTATTGATGGAGGATAGCATTGATTGTTGTAGAAATTGCATGAGGATTATGTGAATTGAAAGTAATTACTCATACATCTTGCATTGAGCATTGTTTCATACTTAAATATTGAAAATGTACTGTTATTGGGGGGAAAAAAAAAGAAGGTGTATACCTTAGTAAATATGGTTATAGGTGTGGTTGTGATTATTATGTTGGCCTGTATGTCCTTTGTGAAAGTCTTGAAACCTGCATGGTTAGATATCGATCCTTCCAGTTAGTACCAATAAAATGACTTTGGTGGTGCTTATATAGCCTATTAGCAGACACGTATCTAGAAATTCCCAGTGTTTTGTATCCACTGCCTTGTTTTCTGATATAAAAGGATATTTTTCATGAATTGATATGTAATCTTGGCATTGCATTATTTTGAGATGGAAATCTAAAACGTTTGACAAATGGCATACATATGCATTCACCTTATGATTTTGTTAAGATTTATACATTGTGTTAAAGTATATCTACTAGCTTAAACTCACCCTACATGAAAAATGACTTTCAAGTGTTGATGATATGCCACCATCGAGGACTTGGCTTGAGAGGACTGTGGAGCTGAAGGCTCATTTCATTTCTTTTGTTGTAATTATATTTTGCACAAGCCTCGGACTTTTTAATTGTTTTGGAATTGATCCGTCTTTATTGTAACCAAGTAATGTCTTGGAAAGATGTAGCCATTAAGGCATAAACTTATCTGATTTTCCTTTTATTTCTATTCATATATACATGTCATATGCTATAGATTCAAGATCTAAGATTTATGAATGTATATGCACATATGTCATCTTTTGTACGGTAAAGGAATATAAATGAAAGGTTAACATTTCGCATGTTTAAGTCCTCTATTGGATATTATGGTGTGGGCTATTGTTATCATTTCGGGGTGTTACAACTTGGTATCAGAGCAACCGGGTTTGAATACTTTGAGATCGTAGAATGTGATTTTTATCACCATGGGTTTATCTCGCTAGATAATATTAGAAATAGACCCGCTATGCTATGTCATAACATGTTTATGTGAATAAATTAATATGGGATTTGATTTCTAAGATATTGATTAGATATACGAGTTTCTAGAAGTTCTGTTAGAAGATGGATCACTGTTATTTCTAACTGGAACTCTGGCAATGTCACGAGGCGGTCATTATTTAGAAAGGAAATTTGTTTATTATTATGTGATTCAGTGCTCATGTGGAGTAAATTACTTGTTGTCCACCGTATTAGGATGTGACTGAATTAGTTTCAACACATTTGTAAATGTGTTAATCTATCGTGTTATCTTTATTAGGATGTCAGGACGTGGATGTGGTAGTGGTAAACGTGGCAGGCCCAGGCGGTAGGAGGTGCCAATACCGGATAAAATTCTGGCGCAACAGGAGAGAGTTGGTTAGGCCAACATGGCCAAGCCAATAGGTCAGCAAGCCACAGGCCCCTTAGCCTGCGAAATGACTAGAGCTTTGAGGAATCTGCGGACATTCTCAGGGCTGAGAGTCAAGTTTAGAGCCATCTTTTCTAAAGAGCACATTTTTCCAGTCGAATCTAGAAGAGTTTTTAGGGGATCCAAAAGAGCAACTAAAGGCTAATGCGTGGTTAGAATAGATAATGAAGACGTTTTAAATGCTTTTAGTATCGACGACGACAGGTTGGAGTGACCTTGGCATTCTTCCAACTTAAGGGAGATACAAGTCAATGGTGGAAGTATGCGCGAAGGCGAATTGGGGTGATTTGGGAGGCCTTTGTCAATGTCTTCTAGGAAAAGTTTTTGCCACCCACTGCTAGGGAGAAGTTGAGAGACCAGTTTCTAAAGCTCAAGTAACTAAACACACCAATAGTCGAGATTGGGGATGCTTTTACTAGTGTATGGAGATTTGCACCGGAACTTGTGGCAACAGAGGAACGCTATTGCATTGAGTTCAAGAAGAATTGTGGATCGCGCTCCTTTTCAAAGTGGTCGAGTCTATGATTAGGGATTACAATCGCCTTATGGAGGTGGCAACTCAGTTAGACACCATGATCCAAGCAGAGAAGCTCCAAGCAAAGGTCCCAAGAAGTTTTGAGAGACGCAAGGGACAACAAACAGCAAAAGGGTTCTACTCACAGCAATCCCAAGCTACACAGTTTAGATCCACCTTTGCCATACCGAGTTCGGGTTCAGGGAGAGGCAATCAAGGTGGGTTCACTTGCTTCAAGTGTGGTCAGTTGGCCACAAGTCTTCAATTTGCCTGTAGAAAAGAGGCGACAACAGTCTGCACTGTCATTTGCTCTTCCTCAAAGCCAGAGTCAGGGCAAAGGGCAGCTGCCTACCTGTTATCAATGTGGGCAATCAGAGCACTTGAGGAGGTTTTGCCCTTACGCAGATGGCAAAACATTTTAAGCATGTTTTTTTTTTCTTCTTAAATATATATATTTGCTAAATGATTTTCCTATTTGTCATAACTACTTAATTGTGTTCAAGTTAGTCCCTCTTTTTTAATTAACATTTGAATTTGCATTTGCATTTATTGTAGGAACTTGTCCCAACTACATCTCATCAAATTCATATTGTGCTTTCCACCATGTTGACTCTTTTATCATTTCTTCTCTAGCCACTAATTCACGTTGTTCTCTTCAATCTCAAACAACACTTCTTCAACTACAATATAATATTATCAAACTCCGTAAACCAACCTTCCAAGATCCTTAAAACAATGGCTGCTTTGATAGCTTTTAATACAACTCTCGCTAGAACAAACTATTATTTTGTATTGAATTTAACTTGTATGAATCTTGAATTTTTTTCTCTTATTCTTCTCTTTGCCCATAGGCTTACTTCCTTTTATATAGGGAAGGTTATACATAAGTTCAATGAACAACCTTACAACAAACTAGGTACCTGAATATAATCTAGACAATGAACGTAATAAATATAAAACACATTAATATAAAAAGACATGAATACAAAGAATATATGAACCCAATGTATCCAATGTGTCTAATGTATTGCAATGTAAATATGGCATTAGTTTCAACACTCCCCCTTAATGCCATATTGTGTGACACCCAATATTTCTTTTAAAAATTCAAACTTCTCTCTTGGTAGAGCTTTGGTTAAGATATCTACAACTTGATCTTCAGTCTTGCAATGCATCACTACAACAAAAAAGAGTTTTTACAGCGCCAAATGCAAGCCGTGGATACGATTCTATGACGCATAAGGTAACGTCATGTTATGACCAGTCGTGGAAAGTCATTCACTTTCAACAGCATGTCGTAATACGCTATTAAAAACCCTTTAACAACAAATTTTGTGCATTGTGTTTGATTTTTCTACAACTACTTTTTCACGCCGTTAAAAAACCTTTAATAGTAAATCTTGTGTATCGTGTTTGATTTTTCTACAACTACTTTTGCAGGCTGTAGAATATGTTGTATTTTTTTTTTTTTAATTCAATAGGTTCTATTTGACATGTTTTGTACAATCTAATAGACATTACAAATAAGCTTCACAAAACATCAATCAACTACCAAAATATTGTTTCAACCATCAAAAAGAAACTATATACATAAGTTATGAACATTCAAAAATTATCTATACATTCCAAACATCCAAAAACCAACATTAATTCAAAACCACTGAAAAAGAACTATCCTTAACTTCTAATTTTCCAAAAAGTTCTAAACCATCCAAAAACTATATCATATACAAGTTTGTAAACAAAATCCAAAATTATCCAAAGATGTTAGAGTTTCTAAACTATCCAAAACCATCGAAGTCATATCAAAAACAATCCATAGATGTTAGAATTTCTACTCAAAGTCAAAGCTAATGAAATGGTTTGGCCAAGCAACAGTGCTTCTAACAACATCCTTCCGCAACCAGCACCTTTGTCCCATCCCAATTTAATAATTTGCTTTGGCATTGTCCAAGTTAGATCCACCATTCCCAGTTTCATTCTCATCATGCAACTATCATGAAAGCAAACATAAAATAAGCTAATGAATTGAAGACAAAATTAAGGTAATTAATAATGCCATAGAAAATTTACCCAAATGTCTTCATTTCCACCGCCTTCACTATTTTCATCACCCTAAAAAAATTGTAATACAATATCAAGTTGCCTCATTTGTTTACTCAAAATTCTAGTAGATGATGTGAGATCCATATTCAAAATTGACGAAAACTCTTGAGTAGAAGCAAGCAAACAAAAACACAAACACAACAAAAATTTAGGTAAGTAACAATAGAAAACCACGAGTTAAATTTAGCTTTATTAGCTGCAATGCCACCAGAAAATCAAGTTAAGTTAAAATCGCAAATGAAAAACTGAGAACACTTGCACTAATAGAAAATCATGAGAATTAGTCTTAAGAACAAGTACTTCACAAGCATAATATAGTATGCACATTGTATAACTTTAAACCATTCTAATAAAATAAAAACCACGATATCTACCTATTACCCAAAAGACAACCTAAGAGGGAGAGTGAATTAGGTTTTTTACAAATAAAAGTAATAATACCCCAATTAAAATTACAACTAGCACAATAGATAATTAATTTCAAGTAGTAAAAGAATATCTATTGATGACAATGCTTAATAACAGTAAGGTATGAACTCACAGTAAATAGTTATAACAGTTAAGTAAAAAGATTAAGGAAGAAGAGACAAACAGATTTATAGTGGTTCAGTTTCAACAAAGCCTACATCCACTCCTAAAACTTCACTTGAGATTTTCCTCTATCTTCTAGCTTCACTGGGTGCTAGCAATCTCTTCACAAATGGAGCAAGCCTCCACAGATTTTACAAAGACTATACCAAGTCTAAAACCTTGCTCTCTTTAGTTGATTCTCAATCACTCTCAAAGAGTCAATAAATCTGAGTGTACTACACTCTTACAATATTTGAATGATAGGTTTTGCTTTCACAAAAAGCTTGAAATGAAACTCTCTCAAGAAATATTATAAAGATTGAAGCTCTGAGTTTATATCAGGAAAAATAAAACTCTCACAAAAATATATGCTTAAAGCTAAAGCTCACTTTAATTTCTAAAGGGAAAATAAAATATCAGATGAAGAACACTTCAGAGAATAGAGAAAGATGAGAGTGATGATTGATTAAAGAAAGTTTTCTTGCTTGTGTTGTTACTTGTTGTTTCTATTTTGTTGCTTGTCTGTCTTTTTTCACCAGAAGCTCTTCTATTTATCAAGAACAAAAACATCGACTGTTGACTGTTGTGTGGGATGAAAAAGATTGAGTAAGATTTTGGTTACATCTACTCTACTCAAATTTGTATTCCCCATATTTGATTTGATGTTGTAGGATTTGAAAGATGGTTTGAACTATTTTCAAAAATAAAGCCATTGCTATGCAGAGTGGTCTCCAAAATGAAATTTTGTTCTAGAGGGACGTCCACTCGGATGTCCTCCCAGATCTCCACCCGGATGTCCGGTGGGGTCCCGATCGTCAAGGACGACTTCTGCGGTTGTCAAGGATACTACTGGGTTGATAGCCAATGAGAAGCAAATTTGAACTAGAGCAAAACGAGGCCAAAAACCGTTGTCCGGCCGTCCGGCCGGATTCCCACCCGGATGTCTGGTCCCTGTTGGGCTGAACTATTTGAACCACGGCTTGAACTGCTACTGTGCTGGGTTGTTTTGAACTCTGTTTTGGACTTTGTTTTGGCTCTGTTTTGGGCTGAAATTATCACCTGATTAAGCAATTATATATACTCCAAAAATGTATTTAGGATAAGAAATTAGGTGAAAAAATAATGGAATAAAAAATAAGTTTTCAATCTATTTTTCTCTTTCAGATAAATCAAAAACAAAATCAAATAAATCATGAAAATAAATAAGTCCAACACTACCAAACTACATTTAAAAATTGAAGGATTTTACCTCCAAATTCCTGCTGCAACACATAAAGTCATAAACATAAACAACCTTGTCCAGATTCCAGCAGGGTCAAATACTAGGGCAGCAACAAGTAAGAACACCGAAGAGACAATTCCAACCAGCACCTGCTTAACCCACATAATATGCTACGGAAGAAATAGATAAAGTGAAATAATGGAAGTATCTTATACATATGCAGAAAGAAGTAGCATTGAGTACGCTGTATATCCAAAGTCTGAAACCCCATAGTAGAGCCCATCAAGAACAAAAACAAGAGCGTTAATTGGCTAAGATCCACAAACAAACTGCCAACAATAACAATCCCATATTTCATTACTAGTAACATGTCTAACTTGCAACAAGCAACAGGTATGGAAAATAGTGATGTAAATCCCAAAAAAATAATTACAAAAATTAATGCATTCCATAGCAAGAGCACGCAAAGAAGGAAAACACTGGTTTTCCACTGGTAAATCCCTGTGAGATTCTATCTAGAAGGCACAAAGATCTTCAATAAAGGAAGACCAAGAGAAGTAGTTTCTTACCAAGATACTGGACCATGCAATTTCTAAAACTTCTAAATTGGTGCTAAATAAGTTAGAGAGTGACACAAACCCAAGGAACAAGATAACAACCAAGGCAACTCCTGTCATTAAACCAACCTAATAGATTCAAATGAAAGTAAAAATGCACTTGATATGTTAAAAAAATTGCACCTTGCAAATGCTTATAAAAATAACTTTCTTCTACTGGAGAGAGGAAGGACACATGTTGCAAATAAGTGACTTACAGGTCTAATTGGGATTGCTTTAAATGCAGAGGCACTATTGTAAAACCCACGTTATTTATAGAATTATTTTGGATAGATTAATAATTAAAATAAATTGTATGGGTAATTTAGTAATCTTAAGAATTAGGTTTTCAACCCTTTTAAAAAATAAAAATAAAAAGGAAAGAAAGGAAAAGGCTTTTATATTATTTTGCTATCAATTGCGCAGAGGATTGACTGGAAGTGGCAGTGGGAAATTGAGGGGAGCATTCTTTATGCTCATTGATCAAGGTACTTTTCTTTTACATTATTGTTTATTATATGTAATAGATCAATAGGCAGAGAAAAGGGATGGAAAATAAATCCTGTGGGGACACATAATGGATGTAAGGTTCAACATGTATAGTGCTTTGTGTAGGTTGATGATAAAAGTGCTTGTGTGGGTGCAGTTTTGACAATAGAGTTGGGTATTTTAGATAAGGTGTGTTTGGCAATTAATTTGGAGAAATGATTTGGTATTTCTTGAGCTTTTCATACATATAGTGGGTTTTGTGGATGTGTGAAAGACACAAAAATATTAATTTATTTGAGGTTCTAATTATTAGGTTTCTAAACATCAAAAATTGTCCTTAACTTCAAAACCGTCCAAAAAGATCTAATTAAAAAAAAAAAAAAACTAACTGTAGAACTAAATCATCCCAAACCATCCAAAGCATGATGAAGTTTCATACTAAAGCACATGGCCACTTGATACGGCTGGGAATTGTCTGCATGGGAAAAAGGTTAAACAAATATAAGTTCATTCAGAAACATGATGAGTCATAGTTACTTAGTAAGTAGTTTGACATAATCATGAAGAAATACCCAAATCTAATAGATTTGAGCAATGTTTTTGGATATTTACAAAATATAAAATCCAGATGAGTAAACCAGAATACTGAATGAGTCAAACTACGCTTCCTCTTCGCAAATTACTACAAAGATGAATTTCTTAAATCATTTTCAAGTCATTGAGCTCTCTTATTTACTAACTGTAGAACTTAAAACTTTAGTAGTTTTTATTTTTGATTGAAATGATAAAAAAAATAGTAGATTTGATTCATTTGCATAAGCAAGCAACATAAAAATCATATAAAAGAAAAAAATAGCATGCAAGGTTAATAAACATGCATAAGTTGCTGCATCCCAATCTTCCATCACAAACAACCATTAATCTATAAGAGATTCTAACATGAAAAACAAAGGACTAAAAAGCAAAAATTATAGACATCAAATATACAAGCTATTGATCAGTTCCAAATGTGAATCATCAAATAGTTGAAGGTTCCATGGCCTGAAGCATTTTCTAACTAATACCAAGTAACTTATTATAAGCAAGACCAAGAACATTAACTCCATCAATATGATGTTGGCAAAGGTTTGGATCAGTTAATCTTGAAATCCATAATAGTGTAGAAACCCCATTTTTGACCACCCTTAAGACTTGGGTGCTATTGATTGTTTACTTGGTGATGAAAGATGTGCAGTGCAAAGATTCAATTTCTTCGGCAAGAGGAACTTCAAATCCCAACTTCACACCCCTTTTTGGACCAAAACCATTTTGACCAAAATATTTTAGACCCTAAAACCCTCTCCTTCAAAATAATTTTTGAAAGAGTTCCTACGATGTTCCAACGCTCGTATTTTGTTAAATGTTGTGTTTTTCGGTAAACCGAGCAAGGACAAAGTGAAAATGAATGAAAGAGAGGTGAAATCTTTGAAAAATCTTTCAAAACACCTTATTTAGGGGTTTGGGGTTGAATAAAAGAGGAGGGGAGAGAAGAAAACTACTTTGGGAGAAGTTCGGCATGAATCTGATTGGACCGAAACTAAGCAATCTTCACTAAAAGAGGGATATCTCTTAGCACACTTGGAATTTTGATATGAAGCTTCCACCAAAGGAAAGAAGACTTTCAGGGCTTCAATTTAGGCTCAAGAATGACCAGCAAAAGAGTCCAGATGAAAGAGATATGCCCATTTGAAGTTGGACTTAGAGAGCAAATTTTCTCTGCCGGCCACTAGTGAAGGCTGCCAGCCATAAATGATGCAGTGCCGGGCATTGATGGTCCATGCCGGCCACAAATGAACCTCTGCCGGCCATCAATGATGGTCGGTCGGCTAACAATGTTAGAAATCAAATTTTTTGCAGATATTTGTCCTCCAACTGTTCCAGCTGTCTCTTTTAAGATATTTTCGACTAGAGCTTGCATTCTTCTATATATAGAGAGCCTTCTCTATGGTTTTGAAGAGCTTTTGTATTTAGAAGCTTGCATACATCAATCTTTAACCCATCAATCCTTAACAAGAGTGGTTCATCTTTGGGCTGAGGTTGCTTGAAGCTCTCTTGGAGCCTTCTTTGAGCTTTAGAAGGTGTTTTAAGCTCAGATTTGTGCCTAAAATTGTGTTGTGCTTCAAGAGGTATAACTCTCTCCCTTTAAGCTTGTTTTTCATACTTTTTTTTCCATATTTTTCCACCATTTCAAGGTTGGTTTTGGCATGTAGAAAGTTCTATTTTTCAGTCCTAAAAGTGGTGGTTTGAGCCTTTGCGAGTTAGGGGGTTGTCCCCCATTTTTGCTCTTTAGCTTGTTAAGCTTTTTGCACCATTTCTCATCACCTTCAAATCAAACTTTTTGGGCCTTTTTACCATTGAAACTTAGAGGTTTTTCAGTGACAAAAACCATGTTTTGAGGTCTAAAATATGAGGGGTTGGCCTCCCCTCCTTGTGTCTTGCTTGCATGTGTAGATAGCCTAACATGTGAGCATGTTTTTATACCATTTTATGACTTGCTCTCAGCATGTTTTTGCTATTTTTTTTATTTGCTTTAGCTCTGTTTTGAGTTGGTTTGGCCACTTAAGGCTTGCTTTGTATGCTTGTAGTGCAATTGTGCTTACTAGTTTAGTTTGTGCTATATATTAGCCTCTCATTCTAGCTCTTTTTAGCCTACTTTAAGCGTGTTTTAGAACTTCATTTAAGTTGTTTTAGGACTGTTTTAGATTGTTTGTCCCTTTTGAGCTTCGTATTACATAGCTATAGTGCAAATGTTTTCACTAGCTTAGTGTTTTAAGGCCTCTAACATGTTTTGCATGAGATGGTTGCATGTTGTAACATCATTTTACATGTGATTTCAGTGCATATAACTCTGTCACACTCTCACATATTTCACTCTTTCATTGCTTTTGAGAGTTGTGCCTTGAGCCTTGCTTGTAGCCTAACATGTGAGCATGTTTTTCTTGCCTTCTATGCTTTCATCTCAGCATATTTTAGCCTCTAATTTGGCATATTTTAGCTCTGTCCAGAGCTGGTTTGGTCAATTGAGCTCGATATTGCATGCCTCTAGTGTAGTGCTCTTCACTAGTTTGATGCTTTTGGCTTTTGAACATGTTGTGCATGTGTTGCTTGCATGGTTTAGTGCCATTTTTCATGCCATTTCAGCACTGAAATATCTGCAACATCCCTCTATTCTTCACTTTTTGTTTTTCTTTGAAAGTGACCTTGAGCCCCTTGTTTGGCTTGAGTGTGGAATTGAGGCTCTCATGCCTAATGGTTTTAACTCTCTCTTGAGGGTTCCTCCTAAACAATAGCATGAGACCTCTTTCATGCTCAAGGCTCTTGTGGCTTAGGCCATCTTTCCAATTAGAGGACTCTTACCTTGGACTAACCAGTTAAAGAATAACTTGGTAATGTTAAAATGTGTAAACAAAATTGAACAAGTAAAACATGACTAAGATAAGCATGTTGTGTTTGCATTGCATTGTGTTTAATCGGACGTTATATTGAACACGAGGTAGATTGGTCCATTTCATACTCAAAGTGATGAAATGAGCCAATCTCCTTTGTCTCCATTGCATTTGATCACTCATGATAAGGTAATGGTCTAGACTCTTGTTTTTGTGCATTTATTGAAAGTGTACAACTTGGATCTTTGGCCATCATACATTGAAAATACTTGATTGGTGGTTTTGGATCCAAGAGTGCCATTCCTTTGATGTTTTGAGATGATAAGGAGGGGCACAGTACAAACATATCCTTGGAAAACCCTCACTTTTCCTCTGTCTGTGCTCTATTGCAGTGTGATGCTTCAGCACACCAGTGGCCGGCAGTGGCTCAATGATGGCCGGCAATGCAACATCTTTGGCTGGCAGTGCCTATCTTTGGCCGGCAGCAAGCACTTATGGCCGACAGGCCACTGGTGCATTCCTCAACATTGGTTTGGTAAGGTGGAGTAGAAAGTTCTTGGAGTAAGCTCAACCCTGTAAACAGAGCCTCTCAAGAGCAAACCGGTGGGCTTTTCGAGGCAAAAACTGAGTGCATGCATCTTCTACTTTCCAAAGCAGAGCTGAGGCAGCGTAGTTTAGTGCTTTACATGTTTACTTAGCATGAATTCGTAATTTAATTAATTAGTTGTCAATTAGTTAAAGTGCTGTAATAATTAGTAGTTTGCTAGTTATTCATTTGATTTGTAATAATTAGTCTAATTAGATTAATTTGATTAATTTGATTAGCGTAGCTTAGAGTAGCTTAGCTATTATTCATTTGGACCCCTCCTTCGCGAGGGCACAATGTTATAATAAGTGTACATGTCTGTGTGCATGTCTTCCAACCCCACTTATTTCTCCATTTTATTTAACCGCTTTCGATGGTTAGTTTTAGGGCACGTTTCAATTAGCATACCTTATGCTTTGCGTGTTTGCATCCATTCATTTGTCTTGCATACACCGGGCTCGGCGCATCATTCAAACTGCATCGTATTTCAATACTTATTTGAATACATGTATTAAATCATTGCATTCATATGCCATCTTAGATAGTGAGCCTATTTAGTTGCATGTGTTGCATTAGGCATCTTGTATAGTTAGGATCATGCATATTTCTAACTAGCTTTTGTTTTGGCTTGGAGTACACTGTAAGTGTTACGCTTTAGCATACTTGCATGAGTGTGAGTGTTGCCATGATAGCATGCTTGCCATGAGACTATTTGCTTAAGTGATTAATTGAATGAATGCATATGGATGAAGGTTTTGTTGCTTGAATTGGGACAATTCGATAAATGTGAGTTTTAAACCCACTTTGCGAAGTGGCAAATCATGTTTTTAAGCCCACTTGAGAGTGGCACCTTCAAACCATTTTCAAAAACAAACATGAGTCGATTTGTTCCAAGTCTTGCGATTTAGTCTATACTTGCTTGTGTGCGTCACATAGTAAAGTTAGCTAATAACCGGATAAGAACGCATGAGCTTTATAAAACAACATATCATGTTAGTAGAGGCCAATCTTTGATTGGGCGAGCGGGGGTGCTCATTTCAGGACCTTCCCCTCTCGTACCCAAGTTCCCGAGCCGAGGCAACTTTGGTGATGGCAGACACGTGGCCATTGGCACAAGTCAAGGTTTCCTAAATTTCCCAAAAACAAAATATTTAGGTGGTGATTCTGTAATCTGGAAAAGCAGTCCAGTTTTGGCATTATTTGATCTAAAATCAATTTTTCAAAATGATTTGCTGGATTGGACTCTTTGGTGTTTATTAGTCTCACATTGCACTTTGTGAGATTAGATTCAGAACCGTGACAGGAGTCCGAACTGTAGGAGACCAATTCGCGCCTCTTCGAAAGGAGGCGCGCGAAGAAAGTCAAGTCTACAAATAGTGATCCATCTAATAAATTATGACCAATTATGTAGAACATTTGGATTGCACCATATTGAATTATAATTTTAAGGCCTCTCAAATCAATCAATAAATGGACCTGATTGGATGAAAAAATTTGGTGTTGCTAACGTTAAATTTAAAGTGGATGCAAACAATAAATTCCAAAAGGTGAACCGTGTAAACAAAGCTCTAACTTTCAACATGGTCAACCATGTATATTCAAGTTCATGTTGGCAGCTCTCTCTTGGAAAAAGAAACTCTAAAAGTCTTGAAATTATAGAGCCATTAAAAAGAGCAAAGCCAATGTGAATTATCCAAATCTTTACAAGATGGAAAATTGAGGAGAAATCATATCTTTTGAACACCATCTAAAAAATCCTAAAGTTCTAAGCAAATTTTTGCAATTAAAAACAAACAAATGCAAGATATGTGAGAACACAATGCAAAAAGGAATAGTAGAAGGCTAAGCAATTGATACCATACACAAGGAAATCTGAAAAAACATAGACTAATAATAGAAAGAGGAAGAAAATATTTTGTAAGCATACCAAAAGTGCTAATTTCTTGCTGGTCTCATAAGCAACAAATCAAGCACTTTGTGGGCATCATAGTATAAGCAGACATAGCAGCCCACATTTTGACCCCACGTTCTTCTCCTCTTTTGTTGGTCAGGACAATGAAGATTGAGCTACAACAAAGCTTAAAGACGATGCAGTGACATGAGGTGGGTGTTAGGTATATTTACAAAAGGCATCGAAGATTATTATTTGTTCAAAAAAATATTTTTCAAGCAAATAATGATCTTTTATGCTTTTTGCAGATATAATCCACCATAAAAGGCAAAAGGCAGAATAAGGCATCACTAATCAATCATCATACTTGAAAGCAATAAGGAGGTGGCTAGTGAAGTTTAATTTTGTACACTTATGCAATTTGTTAATAACCATAACGACAAAAAATAAATAAATAGAAAGAGAGAGGGAGAGAGAGAGAATATAGTCACACCTCATATTTCAAAAAATTCTTTTATCGTTCACACAATCTATATGTCTCTGTCATCATCAGCTATGAATTAACAACTTTCTTAAATGATAAGCATGAACAGATTTATGAACTTATCTTCCCACATTTCAATCATTATGTTCATTATGTTCTTAAAAATCTTTAGACTGCTGATTTCTCGAAAGGGTGCTCATCATCTGGTACTCAATGTGCATGCCTAAATCACAATGGCATTATGTAGCTTGACTTTTTCGCGCTCCTTTCGGAGGATGACTAGCCCTACAATATTGGACTCCCGTGGTATGAATCTGATCTCATAAGTGCAATGTAAATTAGATAAACACCAAAGAATCTAAATCTGGCAAATCTTTTGAAAAATTGATTTTGAATCAAATTGACAAAAAATGGATTGCTTTTCCAGATACAGAGTCGCCACCTAAATATTTTTGAAAAATTTAGGAAACCCATGACTCATGCCAAAGTCCACGTGTCTGTCATCACCAAGATTGTCTCAACTTGGGAACTTAGGTACGAGAGGGGAAGGTCATGAATTGAGCACCCCCGCTCTCCCGATCAAAGATCGGCCTCTACTAATCATGATGTGAATCTTATTTACATTATATGCTCTCGTTCCGGTTATTAGGCTAACATTACTATGTGATGCGCACACAAGTATAGACTAATTTGCAAAAATTAGAACACTTTGATTTCATGTTTGTTTGAAAATTGTTTCGAATATGTACCATTTGAAAAAGTGATCTCATATGAACATTACTCAAATTATTTCAATTCAAGCAATTAGCCTTCATCCACAAGCATTCAAGAAATTTATCATTTAAGCACTTAGCCTCATGGTAAACATATTTTGATATGGCAACAACCACATTCATGCAATATGCTAAAACAAATGAAAGCTCACCTTGTACTTGAAGCTAAAAAAGATGACAAAATTAGAATAATGCATGATCCTAATTATGCAATATGACTAATGCAACGCATGCAATATGCAATTACTAGGCTCGACTACTAATATGGCATATGAATCAATTTAATAGCATGCGGTCTAAGCACACATTCAAAGAATGTTAAACTAACAATGCAAGTTAGAATGATGCGCCAAGCTCATTGCATGCAAGAAAAAGGATGCAAGGCATGATAGATGCTAAACAAAACATGGTGCCCTAAACTAACCATCATAAGCAGTTAAATAAAAGGGAGAAAGACGTGGGGTTGAAAGACATACACATTATTACAATTGTGCCCTCTTGGAGGAGGATCCGAATAAACTAACTAGCTAAGCTAATTAACTAGCTATTACAAAATGAATTAACTAACTATTACAACACGAATAAACTAATTATGCTAGCTAATTATTACAAAACCACTATTAATGAACTACTCTAGCTAATTAATACACTAATTAATTAATTACAAATAGCTAATTAATTATAACATGAATACGACATGAAATAAGTAATTAAGCTAACTAATTAGCCCTTGGGAAGCGAGGAATGCTCATGCATGCATGGATTTTCACCTGAAAATCACACTGTTCTGCTGCTAGAATGCTTCTGTTGCACAGTAGAACATCTTTCACCTCAGCCTCTGCTTTGTTCTGTTCCAAAAAAGCAGCTGCTCAATTTTACAAAAGTGGCCAACAAGCCAGAAATTGTGGCCGGCCAGCCAGAAATGGTAGCCTGCCGTCTAGAAATAGTGGCATGCCAGCCACTGAAGCTTGGTTCCCCCTACTGCAACAGAAAGCATACAGAGCACAAAAAAGGTATTTCTCAAGGTATGTTTGTACACCTTACCCCTTCTTATCATCGAAACAGCTCAAAAGAGTGGCAAGCTCAACTCACAAGCCATCAAACGATGCAATTTCATTGCATAATGGCCTATGAACCAAGGTGTACAATTTCAAACCTCCTCCCTATCATGAATTGATCAAGGGAAGTGGTTGACATTGACTCTTGAACCGTTTACATCACTAACAAGTATGAAACAACTCAAGACTCAACGGGTTCAATTAATGTCCGATTGAACCCAAGTTGATTTTATCTTACATCACTTTTAGTTCCAATTTTATTACTCCATTTTAATTACCATCTATTCCTTAGTCAATTAAGTCCAAAAGTGAACTTTAAGTCCTCTAATGGAAAGGAACACCAAACCAAGAGTTGTTTTAGGCATGAGAGAACGTCATGCCGTTGGTAATTAACCCCAAAGGGATTAAACCATTAAGGACAAGACCTCAATCTCAAGCTTAAACAAGCAAGTAGCTTAAAACAACTTTCAAAGCAAAGAAAATAGCCAAGAAAGAAGGGAGGTTGCAAAGGTGATTAAACATGAACACAAATACGGAAAGCAATAAATAAATGCTATCAACTCAAATTGGTTGGTGACTAAGGCCTAAACCACCGAGCTTATGAGGACTATTACATTACAAACATGCTATAAAAGGCTCAAATGCAATGAACAACTGAAAACAGTCCTAAAACAGTGCTAAATTAGTCTTAAAACATGCTAGAATTAAGACAAAAATAGCTAGAACAATAAGCTAAAACATGGAACATGCTAAGCTAGTAAACAAGCACAATGAAAGGAGGCTACCCCCTCCATTTTTGGGACTTCAAAACATGGTTTTAGTAAATGAAAAAGCTCTGAGATTTAGTATTAAAAAGCTCAAAAAAAGTTGACAAAGAGGTGGGAAACACAAGGGCAAAGGCCTAAGAAATGAGATACAAATAAGGGTGATCCACCCCTCCAGCCCTAATGGCCTTAAACCACAAGTTTCAGCCCAAAAATACATAATATAAACAGCCCAAAAACTGTCTAAAAATAGTAGGCAAAATAGTAAATAAAGCAAAGGAATAAGCCAAGACATATATCTTTTGAAGAGGAGAACCCTTTCTAGGTCTCAAATCAACACTTACACACCCTCAAGAGCTCAAAGTAAGCTCAAAAGTACCGCAGTTCAAAGAGCATAAGGTTTGGTTTAGAGTGTATAGGAAAAAGCTTAAGAATTTGCAAGAGAGAGAGAGGATCATAGAGAGAGAGAATTTTGCTCCAAAATGTTCAACCCCCAAAAATGGAAGGGGAGGCCTTCTATATATAGAATAACATGAAACTCTCTCAAAAATATCAATACATACACATGTAGGCAAGTGCATGCATCTGCGTAAACAGCTGGCACAACTGGCCAAAATATCTACCAAAACACACAAGTGGCCGGCAAGCCGCTAATTTTGGCCAGCAGCCCATAGTGGTGGCTGGCAGGTCCCAAGGTTTTTTAGGCTTGAAAAACTATGGTTTTGGTCCAAAAACAAGGCAAAAGGTATGTAGGGTTTGAAGGCTCAAAGTCGTGGCATTCTGCTGAGGACTTCGAGCACCTGACAAACATATACAAATTCATCATTGGATGCGCAAGCGGTCATACCCAAGTCGTAAAGACGGTCAAAAATAGAGTGTCTACACATTAAAGTAACATTACAGAAACTACTTAAATAAGCAAAAAATGGTAGCAACAAATCAAATTTCAGTCATCATACAAAGAAAATAACATAACTCTTGGCAAAAATTAAAGAAGACAAAAATGGTAGCTCACACAGTCAGATTTCATGTTTCAATAAATTGAATCATCAGATTTCACCAAATCACATAGTATATCATCACCAAATCATAGTATATCATCACCAAATCATAGTATATCATCAACACAAATTTGGTATATCATGAAAATTTTCAAGATTCCTCCCATAAATTTCCATCATATAAGTATAAATGCATAGAAACACCCAGATCATTACTCCACCATTTCAAAACACAAGCAAATCATCGAACACCTTCAAAGCAGACAATCAAAGAGCTTATATTTGAATATTTCATAGGCATATATATATTACAAAAGAGGGTAAGGAGTTGAAGAGAAACACAGACTCATTAAGTGTGTGCCATTAAGTGTTAAGAGTTTACTACTTTTCTGAGCAAGTAGTCTTCCATTTACAATATGAACAATCACCATCTTCATCCTCCATTACCTGAATTGAAAGGACAAGGATATACTAAGAAAGAAATCTTGCAATTCACCTAAGCAATAGAACGAATTAATTTTGCAGCATCATTCCACAAAATTAGATCAGTTATCAGTTGTCCAATTCGATCTAGATTACACAAATCGTTATCCTTTGTTTCTAAAGTCCAAAAATCAACAACCAAATGAGCACAAATCAATCAAATCAAACTCGAACTTTAAAAACAAAACAAAACAAAACAAAAATTGATCAAATGAATCAATAATTAATAACACAACTGAAACATATTGGGAGATGGAACTAAAGGCACCAAACTGAGCTTATCTTTCTTAGATCGACAACTATGCCTTCTCTTTTTTACCTTACCCATCTCTTCTACCATACCCAAATCCCTCTCCTCTCTAATCTCCGGCTCCAACCGCTTCCCCATTCCTAGGCGAAGCACAACCCAATAAACCTATAGACCCATTTCGATTCTTGCATCGCCGGTGCAACCCATTTGGCTCAACAAGCTATTCAACCATGTCAAGCTTCTCCACTAAATAGGTCTTCGATCTTCGGAGAGGGGAAGGTGAAAGGAGCAAAAGCTCGAGCATAGGAAGAGGATTCTGAGGCCTAGAAGAAGGCGATGATGGAGTGGTGATCTTCGGTGAACAAGAGACTAAATCAAGAGAGAGGCAAGGCGTATCTTTGATTTTGCAGTCAAAATGGGTGAGCCGAGTGAGGCAAGAGGCCGAAATGGGTGTCTCTCTCTCCCTCTCCCTCTCCCTCTCTTCTATGTGCTTTTGAAGAACCCTAGCCTTCAGCCTTCTACGTTCCTTTTGATTAGAAGCCAAAGAGTTCATGTATTTTGATTTTTTTTTTTTTTTGAAAACAAAAATTCTAATATACTTTTTTTGGTGATTGGTGCCAAAACTTTTATTTTGGCACTTATTTTTTTTTTGGTCATACCATTCACGACATAAATTGTGCGCCGTAAAAAAGTGTAATATTTTTAACGGCTAGCATTTTGTGCGCTGTGAAAAGTTCAATACTTTTAACAATTGGCGTACGTATGTCGTGTATAGTTAATGTATTAACGGCATGCCATAGGCATGTCATAGAAAGTTTTATTATTTACGACTAACATTGCAAGTCGTAAAAAAATTATCGTTATTGGCATTCACAGCCTACACAATAGACACGCCATGGTTAGAAACTTATTCATGACATGCAAAAAAACCAAGTCATAAAAGTGAGAAACAATGACTTACATTTATTGTATGTCGTTGATGTGGTGCCGTAAAATATCAATTTTGTTGTAGTGCTTGATTTGAATCTCATCATCTTCCACAACTTCTCTAATGAAATGATGTTTGATAGAAATGTGTTTTGTACGAGAATATAGATGGGGATTCTTTGTCATAGCAATAGCAAACTTGTCATCACACATAATTGGAGTAGCCTCACCTTGCTTCTCACCAAAATAATCCAAAATTCTTCTTAGCCAAATTACTTGTGTAGTTGCCAATGATGCTGAAATATATTCGGCCTCAATAGATGATTGTGCCACAGTTTGTTGTTTCTTGGATGACCATGAAATTATGCTCAATCGAAGAGAAAATGCATACCCAGAAATGCTTCTCATATCATCAACACATCCTTCCTAATCACTATCACAAAATCAAACCTACTTTGCATCAACAAATTTCTCATAAAAAATTTCATAATCAAGCGTACCTTGAATGTATCTCAACACTCTTTTTGCAATCCCAAAATGAATTTGGCTTGAACTGTGCATAAACTGAGACAATAAACTTGTAGCATACATGATGTCCGGTATTGTAGCTGTCAAGTACAACAAACTTCCAACCAAACTTCTATAACAAGATGCTTCAGCTTCTTTGCTTCCATCTTTCTTTGACAACTTTTCATTCACAATCAAGGGAGTAGTAACTGATTTGTAATTCTTCATTTTGAATTTCTCAAGAAGTATTTAAGCATACTTCTTTTGGCAAATAAAAATAGCACCATTGTTCTGGCAAATTTCAATACCTAAAAGATGATGCAATAGCCCCAAATCACTCATTCCATATTCCTTCATCATTTCCCTTTTGAAATCTTTAATCAATTTTTCATCACTACCGATAAAACCAAATCATCAACATAAAGTGAAACAATGAGAATACTGGTTGTACCTTGCCTCTTGATGTGCAAAGTTGGCTCACTTTTGCTTCTTTGAAAACCCTTTTCATTGAAGTAAGCATCAATTTCACTATACCCTGCCCGGGGTGCTTGTTTTAGGCCATATAAAGCCTTCTTCAACTTGTACACTTTATCTTCTTTGCCTTTGATAACAAAGTCTTGAGGTTAATCAACATACACCTCTTCTTCTAATTTTCCGTTCAAAAATGTTGATTTTATATCAAGTTGGTGCAAGAACCAACCCTTTTGAGCCGCCAAAGCAATGATAGCTCTAATTGTATCAAGTCGAGCCACAAGAGTAAAAGTTTCTTGGAAATCAATTCTGGGTTGTTGTGAATACCCTTTCGCCACAAGTCTTGCTTTTTTTCTTTTGAATAGAGCCATCGGGGTTGAACTGTGTTTTGAAAATACCCTTCACACCAATTATTTCTTTTCCTTTCGGTTTCTCGACTAGCTCCCAAGTCTTGTTCTTCTCAATCACATGAATTTCATCGTCTATTGCTCTCTTTCATGCTTCTTCTTTAATTGCCTTTTCAAAATTTTCAGGTTCAACAATGCATAAATTGCATCTTGCATACACATCACTAAGACTCCATATATTTCTTAGAGTTGAACTTGGAGATAAAAAACTTGGACTTGAACTTGAACTTGGAGAAGATGGTGAACTAGCAATTGGTGACAATCTTTGTGGAGATCCAAGCATTGCAACATCTTTAACTTGTAGACTTTCCAATTCTTCATTGAAAGCAAATTCTTCATTGAAAGCAATGCTTTGATCTTGGACTTTCTTTTCCTTCCAATCAAAAGATGCCTTCTCATCAAAGATATAACGATTCTAGTTTTGAGCCAACCCTTGTTGTATTCTGGACTTAGGTTTCATGGTTTCACATTGTTGTTCAAATCTTGTTTCCCTCATGTCTCCTTAAATTTGGATATTGGATTGTGGTGGTTGCATTTGGAACAAGTTGGTTGCTTGGTTTCCAAACTTTTGTTGCCCAGAATTTTGCTCCTCCGCTCGAACGACACTTCTTGCTCTTGAGCGGGCTTTGTGAACTCTCAGTACTTTTGCAGTCTACAAAACTACTGGGAGAGTGTATTCTATGCTCAAGCGGTTCTTTCTGCACTCAAGCGGGCTCAGCTCAAGCAGCCTTTCTTGCGCTTGAGTATTAGTCTATTGTCTGCAAAACTACTGGGAGTGTGCATTCTGCATTGGAGCGGCACTTTTTGCACTCGAGCAAAATAACTTATTATGTCTGACGCTCAAGCATCACTTCTTGTGCTCAAGCAGACTATGCGTATATCAGTTCGTGAAAGTAACTTTTTACATCACTTTTTCATATCTTTTCTCTTAAAACCTTAAAATTGAGACCCTCTCTCTCTCTCTAAAACCAACCTTCTCTCTACATTTTCATCTAGATCTAGTGGTTTCTCCACCCGTGTGCCTTTGTTTAAAAGGTAGAGCACGTTATGGGCTCTCTTTTCATCCAAACAAAAGTAGGTTTTAGTTCATTTGAGGTTTCTCCGCTCTCTCCTTGATCTCTAGCTTTGAGGTGGGGACTTTCTATACTCTTCTACGAGTTTTAACCTAGTTATTCGTTGATGTGTAAAGAATATTGGAACTTTGGTTGATTTTGAACAAACCTAGGGTTATGGTTTAAAATCAAAATAGGAGTTTTCAAATGTATGTATTAAAAATGGTTATGGGAGTAGATGTGAGGTTGTGTGGTGATAAATTTGTTAATTTTGATACCCAGGATGGGTTTTGGAAAAAAAAATGGAGTTTGCCCTAAAATGTCTCAAATCGTTATTTGGTATAAATAAATGAAATTGGCATTAGGAATATGAAATTGGATCGATGTTTATATAAATGGTAGGATTAGATTTGTATTACCTCTCATCTATGGAAATTTGGATAATTTATCTGTCTTGGAGATTGTATATCTGTTTAGAAATATCTATTTTGGGCTATCAATGGAAGATAGCTATAATTGTTGTAGAAATTGCATGAGAATTAGGTGAATTAAAACTAATCACTTATTCATTGTCATTGAATATGACTATGTTTTAATACATTGTAAATGTATGATGTGTGGGAGAAGAAAGGGGATGTACTCCATGTTTGGGAGAAGAAAGGGGATGTACTCCATGTTTGGGAGAAGAAAGGGGATGGACTCCATTGAAATAAGTTAGCATGTGTGTCTAGGGTGAAAGTCCCGAAAACCACACATATATATGGGTGTCGATTGCCACGGACGAAATATTCGTAAAATAGCAAATGGTAGTGTCTGTATAATGGTTGTGTTGGTTGGAGACCAACTGAGTTGTACCCTCAGTTCGATTGTTTGAATAAAATGGTGAATGACTCATGAACCGAGATAAAATGAATTGAGATAACATGAATTGTGATATAAAGGACGACATTGTATGGTTTTGTGAAAAAAGTTATAAATGATTTTATCATGGGCATTGGATATGCACTTCATACTTATATTTTTGTTAAGATTCATATATTGTGTTAGATTGTTTGTACTGGGCTTTGGCTCACCCTACTTGGGAAAACCATTTTCAGGTGTCAATGATATGCCTCCACCAAGACAATAGCTTGGAGGGATTGGGAGCAAAGGCTTCTGTTTTGTGTATTATGTTAGTGTTTTGATTCAAGCCAAAGGCTTTACATGTATTGGATTTATATCCGCTTTTGTTGTAACCAAGCATGGCCTTGGAAAGATGTAAGCCTATAAGGTATTAATTTAGTTAAACTCTTTTGTAATATTAACTCTCATGAAATGAAAGAACAATATACTATGATCCATATTGTTATTTACATATGGTCTTGAATGGATTTATGGCATTTATTTCGAGGCGTTACAAAAGAGAACATCTCTATAAATAGTCACCTTCTTTTGATCCAAACTGAAGAGTCTATAGCCTTTGGATTTTGAGCTATAACCCACAAAGATGCATTTCTTACTATTTTTATCAAGCTTGTGCCTCACTTCTTTTGGAACATGAGCATAACAAATACAACCAAGCACCTTCAAGTGATTCACCGATGGTTTCCTTCTACTCAAAGCTTCAAATGGAGTTTTGTCCTTAAGAGTTTTTGTAGGACATCTATTCATCAAGTAAACTGTTGTATACATGGCCTCACCCCAAAAAAATTTGGGTAGCCCTTTCTCATGTAGCATAGACTTGGACATTTCCTCTATGGTTCTATTCTTCCTTTTCACCACACCATTTTGTTGTGGAGTGTACCCAGCAGTCAATTGCCTTTCCATACCAATATCTTCACAAAATTTTATAAACTCATTTGAGTTGTATTCTCCACCTCAATCACTTCTCAATACTTTTATCAAGCAACCACTTTGTCTTTCAACAAGATTTTGAAATTTTTGAAGATAGAGAAAACTTTACTCTTTTGTCTCATGAAATACACCCAAGGCATTCTAGTAAAATCATCAATAAAAATAATGAAGTACTTGTTACCTCCATGAGTTGGTATATCTATAGGTCCGCAGACATCAATATGGACAAGCTCTAATGGTGCTTTAGTTCTCCATGCTTTCTCCTTTGGAAATGTAAAACCCAAGTTTTGAATATTATTATTTTTTGGATAGATTGGTAATTACATTAATTTATATGGGTCACTTAGTAATATCAAGGATTTATTTATGAGATGGCATTGTTATTTCAATTAATTGTATGGGTAATTTAGTAATCTTAAGAATTAGGTTTTCAACCCTTTAAAAAAATGAGAATAAAACAAAGAAAAAAAAAGAGAGGTGTTGGAGGCGGCTGTGCAAGCCGGGAGGGAGAGAGAGAGAAATCAAGAAAAAAAGAGTGATTAATAAACAAAGAGTGCTCTGTGTGTTTGGCATGAAAAGAGAGGAGAAAAAGAAAAAAAGAAAAAGGAAGAAAAAGATTAGGGTTAGAGTTTTGTTGGTGGCTTCATTAATCCCCTAAATATTTCTTGGATCTTCAAAATAATATTGGCTATTTCAAGGTTTGTGAGATTAAGGTGGATCTTGGTAATTTGAGTTTAGCTTGGGAAATATTATTTTAGTTGTTTGAGGTAAGTAACCCTCTATCACTGTTGGTTTATTTTTATTCCTATCGAATCGTTTAAAATCATTAATATTCATTTATACATTTTCTGTTCTCTTAAAATAAAATATGGGTCAAGTATAAAACAACATCGAATATTATTATGAAAATTGTTTGAATATTTGGTGAAACTATTCTGAAAATTGTACTAAACGTTTATTCTGAAAATAGCGAATGTTTTATTTAAGATTTGTGTATTGTTTGAATTTTTTTTGAACATCACTCTAGTCTGACTATGATTTGGACCCTAGCCAATGGGGGTTATTTATTGGCACAGAAACTAGTTTCTTTTGGGGCTTTACCACCGGCCTATGTGTGGTTCTGGGCCTTGTCACGGGCTAAGTGACCGTAGTCACCAAGACTTGGGTTTTGTGAATCGATCATTGAACCATCTGAATATCGATCTACAAATTTTGGATAATGAAATTTCATCGAGTTACCCCATTGACTTTTAATTAAAATGTATTGCTACACTGTTTATTTTCAGCTATGAAACCATCTTACAAATAATCGTGTCATTTATTGATTTGTATCAAAAATTATATTTATTGGTTATCTACTATTTATTTACTGCTTATTGATATACTTGATCCAGCTGGCAGTGATGGTTGGTTATTTACTAGGCTGTCTAGCTTACCCTTATTTTTTTTCAGATTCTGAAGAGTAGAGCTGCGCGGGATTTTTTTTACATATGGGAGTGCCGAGAGTAGGGCTATGGATTAAGTACTTGGATATTTATTTTGTTAATGGATTTTAATAGTGGACTTGGTGGAAAATTATCATAATGTGCCAAGAGTAGAAATATGATTTAAGTACTTGGATTATTGTTTTGTTAATGGATTTTGTTAGTGGACTTGGTGGATAATTTCATATGTTAAGAATAATCAATTTTTGTGGATTTTAGCATTATGACAATTTAAGGATTTATTTTGAGTATTTTACATTGTGGGTTATGTGATTGGATTCTTAGCCTTGCATGCTCACTTTTATGAGTGTGCGGCGTTGTCACGGAACTTGGGGCGTGACAGGAAATGACTCCCGATGATACTTTCCAAGTGCACAACATTCACAAATATGTTGCACTTCATGAATGGTCGGCAACCCAAAAACCATATTATTTTATTGTAGATGCTTCAAGCTTTGAAAAGTCAAGTGCCCAAATCTTCTATGGCAAAGCCATGAATTATCAATCACATCCATTTTCAAAGCCGCATTTTTGCTATACCAAAAAATGAGAGGAAACTTCTATAATTCTCCATCTTGATTTTTGCTACAACTTGGCTTCTCTCCCCTCTGTCAAAAATTTTGCAAAAATATTCTTCAAAATGAACAAGGTATCCATGCTCCATAAGTTGTCCAACACTTAGCAAATTTTGCTCCAAGTTTGGAACTAGGAGAACATCGAAAATGAATCTTGTACCCATCTTGGTTTCTAAAGCAATAGTACATTTTCCTTTTGTTTGGAATAAGGCACCATTCCCCATTTTTACTTGAGAATTGGAGAAAGCATCCACTTTCACAAAAATGCTCTAATCTCCTTTCATGTGATTACTACATCTTCTATCAAGAAACCATACATCCTTGCTTTGATCTGATGCCTTGTGACAAGCATAGAACATGTGCCCTTCACTTTCTTGCTCCTCAGAAAAATTAGCTTGTCGAGTGCTCTTGCCTTGGCAATCCTTCTTGACATGCCCAAATTTGTTGCAATTGTAACATTTTGGCTTTTCCTGAAACCAACAATGTTTATCAACATGACTGCTTTGGTTGTAAATTCCACACTTTTGTTGAGTGGACTCTTCATTTTCCTTTCTTTGAAAATTAGACCTTCCTCTTCCTCTTACATTTCTTGCTCTTCCATTTGCATTTCTTCCTCTTCCTTTTCCTTGGGAATTAGAAGTACTAACATTGAGCTTGGATTGAAAGGCACTTTCAATTGACTTTTCAGATCGCCTACTCAACCTTTGCTCAAATGTTTTAATTGAACCCATTAATTCTTTAATACTCAAATCAGCAAGATTTTTAGTTTCTTCAATGACAACAACAATAGGATTGTATTTCTCCGGCAAACTTATCGAAATTTTCTCAACAACTCTTTGATTCGAAATATTATCTTTGTAAATTTTCATTTGAATCACAAGTTGCATCACTCCAGAAAAATAATCCTTCAACAATTCCATATCCTTCATCTTTTTAGTTTCAAAATCTCTTTTCAATGATTGAAGTTTGATGCTTCTTACCTTCAAGTTGCATCTATGCTCTTTTTGAAGAATATCCCATGCCTCTTTTGCTTTTGTAGCATTGATAATTCTTGAAAAGATTGCTTTTGAAACTCCTTGTTAAATTGAAAAGAGAGCCTTTGAATTCTTCTTCCTTTGCTCTTTCAATTGGTTCTTTTGGGGATTTGTCAAAGCTCCTTCATCTTCAAGTTCCTCGAACCCATTCTCAACAAGATCTCAAAGATCCGTATAGACAGAAATAGTTCTCATTTTCACATTGCAAAAATCAAAATTTTCACCATTAAAGATAGGAGTAGATACATTTTGGTTGTTGGAATTCGCCATGGATGTCGGCATGTTTTTCTTTGGGGCTTCCAAAGCTCTGATACCACTTCTGTTAGCTTTTGATAAAACTCTCTCTAGAATGAACTATTATTTTGTATTGAATTTAACTTGTATTGATCTTGAATTTTTTTCTCTTATTCTTCTCTTTGCCCATAGGCTTACATCCTTATATATAGAGAAGGTTACACATAAGTTCAACGAACAACCTTACAACTAACTAGGTACATGAATATAATCTAGACAGTAAACCTAATAAATGTAAAACACATGAATACAAAGAATACATGAACCCAATGTATCCAATGTATCTAATGTATGCAATGTAAATATCGCAATAATTTTAACATGCTTTTCAAACTAGTTTTGTTCTATCTCGTGTTGATGCTTTCATTTTCAACGACCCAGATGAGCTTGGTAGCTTGCAATCTACTTCAAACAATTCCATCACTGCCTAAGGTCACATTGCCTTCATTGCTCACAATACATTGCCACAACTTCCAACCACCCAAATTCCATCAACTTTACCTAATCCAACACTACCAACCATGCCCGCAGTTCCTCAGCTGACTCTACGCCCATTGCTGGCAACTTCACTGCCAACCATCCCAACTACAATTCCATCAATCCCAACCATCCCAACAACAATGCCAACTATTCCTTTCTTCTCACCTCCTGCGTCTGACTTGGACCCTAAAATGCTACGTTTTCATTCATCTTTCTCCTGTAGAGTATAGAGAACAAAGGTGCTATGGTCATTTGCAGTTTGAGAGGGTCCTCCTCCTGTGCGTGCTGTCTTTGTCTTTGTCTTTGTCTTTGTTTTTGAGGATTTGTGAAGTCATTTTGTATCATTTTGATGTATTGAGATTGTTCTGCATGGTTTTTCATTATGAAAATTGATTACTTCTTTTTGTCTTGCTTATTGAATTAGTGTCTTCACCATTGATTTCAAGATTTTCATCGTCTTGTCCTTCACAGAATATACAACCAGAGAAAAGGAAAAATAAAAAAATAAAAAGATTATCTGTGGACACCATCTTTCAATTCAAAATTAAAATAAAAGCTCCGTGAAACGAAAAGGTTCAGTTGCCAATGAACCCTCCTAAAGTAAGAACTATAGCAAGTGTTAAAATTTTGGAGCTATTCAACACAAACTCAAATTTGACAAAGGACAAACGACTACACATTCTTGGAAAGATCCGACGCAAAGGAAAACACAAAAAAAATAAAATAAAATAAAATAAATAAATAATCAAAAAAAGAAAAGAAAAAAGCATCCCAAATATCAGTGTTGAATCCAATGGATCAGTGCAACACAGATTTCAGGAACAGCAAACCCCTTCCACATTATACATCAAATCAGTAAAACTCACTGAAATCCCTTCATTATGTGCTTTAACAAGAAAGGTATTACTTAGAAGAAGTGTTGTTTCTCCGGACGCAGTGACCTGTTGTGCTTTCTGTAATAATGTATTGGAGTCTTCAGATAATCTGCTTCTGTTATGTGACACTGACAGAGTTTGGAAAATCTGGTGCACTGTCATTTGTTGGTGGAGTAAAGTCCTGCAAATTTGGTGAGACATTAAGCTTGGTCGTGTAGCTATCTAAGTTCAAAGCACTTAAAAAGGATTTCTGGGAGTCTTTGTTTTTTGCTGTGTTATGGACTGTATGGTTATCCTGTGACCGAGTTGTGTTCAAAATTGTGGAGATCAATTGGGGAGAGTTTGTTGATCCCTATAGTTTTATTGAAATTTCTCTTTCGTCCCCTAGTTTGAATTTCATCAATTTAAACTCTACGTGTTTAATTGCATTTCAATGTGATCATATTTCATTAATTGTCATTAGCATTTTTGTACTAAAAACATATGCGAAACTAGAAAGACCTAAGTAAAATTTGGAAAAGCTATAAGAACCATCGATGTAATTTGTTAATTTATTTTTCGTATGAAAATTTTTAAATTCTCACGTGAGTCACAAGTGTCATTTTCTAGTAAAATATTGATAATGGTAACTAACAGAGAGACCACATTAAAACAAAATTAGAAATGTCAAGTTTAAATTGATGATATTGAAACTACGTGAACTAAAGTTAAAACTTTGGCCAACGATATAATTTACTATTATTTAAATGTGATCGATTTATATAATAAAGCCTATTATTTTTGTGTTGGCGCCAAAATAATAGTAATAACAATTGATAACTGATATAGAATAATACCACACATAGGTATATATGGACACATAAAAACTTTTCCACATCAACAATCCAGGCAATTCTAATTCAACACTTGCATGCATTTATCAGATGTTAATTGTTTGCAAAATTCTATGATGAACGTGCCCTGCTTCAGCCAGATGTTAATTGTTGGCAAAATTCTATAATGCCACTTGTCTGCTTCAACAGTTGCTATTTCGATGGAGTTTAGTAATTTTGGAGTATCATTATGTGGTATCTTAATGTGAATGCTATTGGTTCATATAAGAAGACTTCGTAAATTTTGTGCTGGAACTTTACGAAATAAAATAAGAAATACAAAAGATGATTTATGTGGAACAATGCCTAATAGCATTGCATAATTTTCCCTTTTGATGGCTGCAAAGTATGGTGCAAAATCAGGTTCCTATGCTCGTAATCAATTAATTTTGTGTGTTCTTCGCAACTGAACCTCCTCCATTCACCGTAATTGTTTTTTACTTGGAAGATAGTTTTTAGGCATAAACTTTTTCCCCTTTTTTCTCTGCTTGTAATTTCTTTAATGGAAATGGATAGTATTAATTCAAGACAATGAAAATCTTGAAATCAATGCTGAAGAACGCTAAAGAGATAAATTCAATAAAACAAGGCAAAAAGAACTCACCAAATTTCATGACAAACAACAATACAGAATGCTCATAGCAAAATGATATCACAAATCCCCAAAAATAAAGACAACACACACACATGAGGAAGACCCTCTCAAACTGCCAAATAACATAATAGCACCTTTATTCTATACTATACTATACGTAGTAGAAAAATGAATAAAATGGCAGTACTTTGGGGGATCTAGTTTGATGGAGGAGGTGAGAAGACAGGAACAGTAGGCATTGTTGTTGGGATGGTTGGAATTGAAGGAATCGTAGTTGGGATGGTGGGCAGTGAAGTTGCCGGCAGAGGTGGGAGAGTCAGTTGAGGAACAGTGGGCATGGTTGGCAATGTGGGCATTGTTGGCAAGGTTGGGATTGTTGGCATTGTGAGCATTGGCAAGGTTGGGATTGTTGGCAGAGATGGAATTGTAGGCGTTGTTTGCAGTAGATTGCGAGCTGCCCAGCTCATCTGGATGCTTGAAAATGATAGCAATAAATTCAGAGATGGAACAAAACTAGTATGAAAAGCAGCCATTTGGGACCGGACCAAAGTAGAATTTTAGGGCAAAGGTAGGAGTTGAGTGAAGTTGTGCTTGGAGTTCTTTGTGATCAGTTTGAAGAGAACAACATGCATTGATGAATATTTATAGAGAACAAACAAATTGAAAGAAAATCAAACTGATATATCATATGGAAAGACCAATGTCATGAGTTTGATGAGAAGTGGTTGGGATAAGCAATAGTTTGGTCACCTCCAAAAGTAGGAACTAACCCAAGCAAGCCACCTTGGACACGAATGTGTATGTGACTATCGTAAATCATAAATAAGTCAGTGGGTGGGGAAATTGAACAAATTTTAAACCTACACGTATATGACATTAATTAGCTCCCTAGCAGATATGGTAGATAAGACCGTCTCATCATGATGTAGCTACATTTTTTTTAATTGATAAATATGAACTTTTGTTTTTTAGATAGGGATAAATATGAGCTTTATTGATATGTTTTTAGACAATTTCTATTATTTTTGGTTACTTATTTTCTATGAAGTACGGGAATTTCGAAAAACATGATGTATTTATATCGGTATATGATATCTCGTATGGTATTTCTATATACATATTGGGTACACGAAACACGTACCTAAATTTTTTCTTCTTAATTTTTGGTGTACTAAGATGTATATAATATATACCCAAACCGTATCGTACCTCAATTGAAATAATATTTTCTTCTATTACAGAGATAATTTCACTATATTTCTTTTTTATTTTTAGTTTTATACTTAGTATGATTTTAAAATTAAACTATGGTTTGTAAGTTATTTAATATATTGACATTTAATTTTGATTTATACGTTTACTTTTGGCATTAAATGTTAATTATAGATTGGATCTTAACAAATTAAACCATTTAATTAATTTTTGTGTTACTCTAAATTAAAAATAAATAATTTTTTACAAGCATATCGAGCTGTACTCGTACCCTATTTTTTTTAAACTGTACCATATCGACGTACCCATATTATACCAGTACTCGTACTTGTACCCGTGCTTCATAGTTTATTTTTGTTTCCCCATTTAGTAAATCAAAAATGCCTCAGACCCCCAGTGGGGGTCACTGGGGGTCATGTTTGTGGCCCTCCCATTGGCTTAAAAAAAAAACTGTTTTTTTTTTTTTTTTTTTTTTTTTTAAAGTTATCAGCGAATCATGGCCTGCCACCTCACTGGGGGTTGACCCCCAGTGGGGGTCTCTAGCATTTCTGTTAGTAAATTTCTTCTATGTGAACCTTTTTTATTTATTTATTTATTTAGATAGAGATAAATATGAACTTTATTGATATGTTTTTAGACAGATTCTATTATTTTTGGTTACTTATTTTTGTTTCCCCATTTAATAAATTTCTTCTGTACACACCCGTGTGTACCATATATATATACACCTTGTTGCATATCTTTTCAATGCATGTTACGTATTTCTATGACAAATATTATTTATTTTTCGAGAATGATCACGATAATTTGTAATTAAAAAATAAAATTAAATATTTTATGTTACACTTTTTGTAGTAATACTATTTTTCTTTATTGAGTATTTTTTTAACCACAAAATGTAGTAACTTTAAAATAAATAAAAAAAAGCGTAATTTCATTTCTGAATCACAAATTATCATAAATATACTAAAAAAAATATGTAACATTTGTCGTAAAAATATGTAACATGTACTAAAGAAATGAATAATAAGATGCATAGGGTGTGTACCCAAAGAATTCCCTTTATTTATGATTATTGTCAAGCCAAAATCTAATCACTCACCCGAGGTACTAACCTAACAACTAATAACCAACAATCAACTTTTGCTGATCAAAAAAACCAAAATAAGGTAAAATTAGTTTATTTTTTAATATTTTATTTTCCTTTTAAGGCTTCTTCTTAGGTGTGCAACCCACAAAAGGTGTAAGTGGGTTGCACACCATGTGCCACTCACACAAAAGGTGTAAGTGTAAGGTGTAAGTGTAAGTGGAAGGTATAAATGAAATGTATAAGTTGCACACCATGTGCCACTTACACAAAAGGTGTAAGTGCAAGGTAAAAAATGTGTAAGTGTAAGGTGTAAGTGAACACAAAAAAGTGTAAGGTGTAAGTTGCACACTATAGCATTACCCTCCCTTTAATTGCTCCCTAGGCTTATAACATGGGCAGTTCGATGAGCACTTAAAATTTCAAACTTTGGGGAAAATTAGTTCAGACCTTTTAAGGCCTCAAAAACTATTCAGTGAGACAACAATGCCTTTTGCATGTCCTCACATATTTTATACTAGAAGGGAGATATATATACTGTGTGTTGCTCAAATGATAAAAATTACTTAATATTTATTTTAAAAATACATAATAAGACGAATATAGTACAAACTGAAAGGATTCCATTTAGGTATAGAGTTAGAGAGTCGTTGGCAAGGCTGGCTGTTACATTTTTGGGCCCAAAACAAATTCCTAATATGGGGCCTTCCACAGAAAAATAAAAAAAATAAAATAAAAATAAAAATTATTGTGATGAAACTATTATGTATCTAACTTTTTTTCTTTTTTTGAACTATACCATTTTTACAAAAATGTTACTTTCATATATCACTACCAAAATCTACTTAAATATGTAACAGAGTTTATAATAATAAAAATGATCAAAATGATCTAAGCTCAAATACTAAATAAGAAGCGAGCAAGCAATAACAAAATATTAGTTGAATATTGTAACACTCTGTTCTGGGAGACAGCTCGAGCGGTAAAGTGGTCACTCGAACTGTGAATCGGGACTCCCAGTATCTCGCCTACAAAACTAATTATAAGGCAAGACCGCTCTAGTAGTCAAGTGGTCACTCGAGCGAAGAAATGAGACTTCCGGTATTTTCACTGTAGACCTGCAAAACTTTTGAGATCTTGCATTTACCGCTCGAGTGATGGAAAGTTCGCTTGAACAATCTGTTTGGGACAACAGATTTAAAAGTCGATCTAAACTCATTTTTATTTCACTTTTTCACACCGTTTCTCTCTTTAACACCTTTTTCCAAAACTCTAGTCCAAAAACACTTGATTTCTCTAGATTTTACCCTAGATCCACCATAAATCTTCTTAAGGGGTTGGAGAACAAGGTTGGTTCTAAAGTTCTACCAATTGTTTCACGACTTCTTGTAGTTTTGGGTTTTTATCCCTTATCTTCAATCTTGAGGTAGGGGTACTTCTAACTTAATATATTTGTGATTTGGAACACATATATGGAATTTTCTTAGTTATATAGATATATGAGAAGATTTTGTTACATAAGTGGATTTGAGGAATAAAAAGGGGGTTATACTCCAAGTTTTGGAAAAGTTTATGTATATCCTTGTTGATTATTATTGTTAGTGATGAATATTGACTCTTTATGTGCAAAGGAGGGGAAATTCCCAATTTTTTTCCAAAACCCTAGTTTTTTAAAATTGATTTAATGAGGGGTTTTGACCAAATTGACTCTTGAACCATAAAATTTGATGAATAATCTTAACAATAATGTTGGATATAAGATTTTGGAACTATCTTGGACATATGTACGTTTTAATGGAAAAATGTGAGATTGTGGAAATTGTGGAATTGAAAAGCATTGTTGCTCATGTTATGTTTTGTTGTATATTGAATAAACCTTAGGGAAATTGGAATTTGGAAAACTCATACATCATGTGCATTATAATTTTCTCTCATGTAATTTTTCAATTTTATGGAGCTTTGGAAAAGGATAAAAGATGGCAAATAGCGTGTGAGTCCGGGTAGTTGAGTCGGATTTTGGGTAATGGGTTGTGTGTTATACTGGTACTTGCGCGGAGAGTCATGGTGCCCAATTGCCCTGTCTTGAGCATATCGCTGGATGAATGTGGGAAACGGTTTTGGGGTGTCCACGAGCCCGCCATTTTTAGAGTCGGCAAATGTGGAAAAAAAACAAGGTTTTTTGGTGTCTACGGATCTGCCATTTCAGGAGCCGACAAATGTGGAAGAAAATGTTTTGGGAGTCCAACAACCTGCTATTGCTAGAATCGGCAAATGTTGGATTATATTCTATATAAAATTATATCTATTTATCCATGGTTTGTGGTTCATGCTCGTGTCGTCATAGCATAACCCCATCACTTGGTTACACATATGTTGGCATCATGCATTTAGCATCATGATTTGAAAAGGAAAAAGGAAAGGACTTGAATTTTTCTCATCATTGCATTGCATGATCATATTGTAGACACCCCATTTTTGACCGCCCTCAAGACTTGGGTATTACTGATAGTTTGCTCGGTGTTGAGAGATGTGCAGGGCACAGGTTCAATTCCTTCGGCAAGAAGAGAGGCAAATCTTCCCAAACACTTTGTTTAAGGGTTTGGAGTTGAAGAAAAGAGGAAAGGAGAGGAGAAAACTGGTTTGGGAGAAGTTCGGCATAGATCCGGTAGAAGGGAATCGAGCAGCCCTCGCTAAATCTGGCTTATTCAATTCAATACTTGGAGTTAAGCTATGAGGCCACCATCATTGGAAAGAAGACTTCCGGGGCTTCACTTTTCACTCAAGAATCTCCTAGAGCCAAGTCCGGGTGGAGGAGATATGATTGGTTGAAGCTGGGCATCATCCCGGTTGGATCGAGTCTGCGCGACTTCACGGAAAAGGGCATAACTTTTTGCACAGAAGGAATTTTGATGCAAGGTTTGCGCCATTGGAAAGCTAACTTCCGGGGCTTCGATTTGCATACCCACCGGCCATGTTTTGACCAAGGAATCATCTGTCGGCACTCTATTTAGCCGACCGGCATAAAAGAGTGCCGACCGGCACTTTATTTTGGCTGAAAATCAAATTGGCTGGCCGGGTTGAACCCTTTGCACCCCCCAAGCCTGGTGCATGCCAGTTGTGCCAGCTGGAGTGCACAGAACTCGACCCACGTGCATACATGTGCCTATTTTGCACCCTTATGAGCCCTTTGACCCCCTCTCTCCTCTAGGAGCTTGAACCCTTGGCTTCTTGGAGAAACTTGTTGTATTAGCTTCTCCGAGAAGCCTTGCACCTCCCTTTGAACCCCTTGACCCTTTCCTTAACTTAGCCTCTAAGTTTAGTGCTTATACTTGCCTATATAAGCACCTCTCCTCTCCCTTGAGCAGGGGTTGGAAGGTTTGAACAAAAACCAGAGATTGATATATGCATATCTGATATATAGATATATATCTCACCCCCCCTCTCTATATCTATCTCATTTCACCTCCAAACAACCTAGTTCTTGGGCCATTTCCCCTACAACTCATAGCACAAGGCAACCTTGCTCCATTCCAGCGACTTGGGGCTGTTCTTCAGAGCTTAGGAGCACCTAAACTTGGTCCAAGAGGTGCTGGTTTGCTGGTCTTCAAGGGTAAGTCTTCATCTTCCCTTTTCTTGCAATTTCTTGCTTCATATCTTAGCCCTAGTTGCAAGCACTTTTGGGCTCCGACCCAAACTTCAAATAGTCTTATTTTGGGGTCCTCTTCATGTTTGATTGAGGACCCCTTGCCATTTGGTGGCTGCATCTAGCACCTATCTCAATACCCCCTTGTATGCCATGATCTTTGCATGCTATTTTTGACTAATGTATAATCTGTTTCAGAGCATGATGTAAGCTAAGAGTAGGCTTATTTTGAGCCCTTCTTCAACATTGTTGAAGGGCTCAACATTGTTTGGATAATCCTTATGCTACTTGCTTTGAAATCCATGTGATTTACCGTAATCTTGCATGCTTTCTTAGCCTATCTTGCTTCTGTTTTTGTGGCTGGTCATACACTGAAAATGTGCTTATTTTGTCATGTATAAGATCTGTTTTTGGTTATTTAGGCCATCCATGACATGCCTTATATAGTCACTTTGCATTTTGGCTTGCTAGCCTTAGGTGTGTGAGTGTGTAGCATGCATTGCTTCCATTATTTTAGGGGTTTGGAACTACCCAACATGTTATTTCAGACCTTAATCCATGCTCACATGTTCATATTTTTCGCCTCTTTCATGCTTTAAAGGTGTGTCCTTTTATGCCTCGAAATATCCCTCATGTATGCTTGTGTGTTTAGAGCTTTTGGGATGCCATGTGTGTGAGTTTTGGGTGTGTTTTGCATGCTGAAAATCTGTCATTTTGGGTTGCTTGATATGTGCCATGTTTGGTCATGAATAGGGGAAGGTTGAATACACCACTTTATGCCTTTGCCTTAGGCCTTTTGGCTTGTATGCTTACATGGTTGTTTGTCTACATCTTTTGGTCCATTTTGCCTGTGTTTTGGGGAGGTTTGAGGGCTGCCTGTTTGTGGTCTAGTCCACCATTGCATGCTTGTCTTATGCTTATTACATGTTTGGTTCATTAAGTGTTGTGATATGATGGTCACATTGCTTAGGTTGTCTACACTTGCATTACATTTGTATCTTGCATGTCTAAGCATCATACACTTGTCATGTTAGGTTGCATTGCATTTAGTATGCCTTGCATCTTAGTCCCATATTGCATCATTTGCTTTATGTTGCATATATGCATTTCATTACTTGGTTTGGGGTGTCAAGCCAAGTGTGGAAAGTAAGGGGTGTTTGCACTTCAAGTGGCAAAACACACCTCCATTCCCAAGTCACCAAGGCCTTTGACTAGAGCATGATAAGGTCTTGGTTTCATGTGTTTGTTTGCATGCATTTTTACATTGAAAATGCAACCTTGGTCCTTAGGCTATCATGCACCAAGGTGCACAATTGATAGCCCTAGAACCAAGTGCCATGCTTCCTTGAGTTCTACACATGATAGGGAGCATTGGCCATGCACAAATATGTCCAAAAGTCCAATGCCATGCACCTTCTGCTGTCTCTTCCAACTGTTCTGCGAGAACTTTGTGCCGACGCAGAAAATAGTGCCAACCGCTCATATTCGGCCGATAGATTGTTTTGCCCGGTGGCCATCACAAGCAATGGTGGTAATTTCTTCCAGGTGATGTTACGAGGTACTCGGGGATCTGTCCCAAGACTTTGGCAATTTTCGAGAAGTAAACTGACAAAGAAGCAGAGGCGATGTGGCACGGTGCGGATTCGGGCAAAGCGGACATCGAGCATGCATCATTCGCGCATCCGAGGCGGTCAGGCCCCCATTTATTTCACATTTATTTATTAAGTAATTAGAATTCGTAATAATTTATTCATTCATTATCTTGGGTTTGTATTATTATTTTGGTGCCTCCTAGTGAGGCGAATTTGTAATAAGTGTGTGTGAGTGGGTGTATGTCTTCCAACCCCATTTCTTTCTATCCCTTTTATTTACACCTTATGATGGTAGATTAGGGCATGTTTAATTTAGCACACCTTATGCAATGCATGCGTGCATCCATGCATTTGTTAACATGCATCGGGCTCGGTACATCATACAAAGCGCATTGTACTTCAATTCCAAATTGAATACATGTTATTTGTAACATTTCACATGCCATGTTTAGGATAGCCGAACTTTGCCTAGATTACATCTTTGCATGTGTTGCATTAGACATTTCGGTATGCTTAGGTCCATGCATGGATTTCTAATAAGCTTGTTTTTGGCATGGAGTACTAGGTGAGCTTTTATGCTTTAGCATATCACATGCGTGAATGTTGCCATGATAGCATGATTACCATGAGGCTAAGTGCTTATATGATATAACTGCATGAATGCTCGTGGATGGAGGTTGAATTACCTAAATTGGGACAACATATTAAAGCTGTGAGTTTTAAAGCCCACTAGATAGTGGCAAAACCGTCTTTTCTAAAAGCCCGCTTGAGAGTGGCAAAACACGCATTTTAGCCTACTTATGAGTAGCAAGTCATTTTCAATACAAACTTACAATGTTTTGTTCCAACTTAGGCGATTTGGTCTATACTTGTTTCTTTGTCGCATAACATAGTAAATCTAGGCTAATAACGGAATAAGAACACGTAATGTTTTCAAAAGAGGATATCATGGTTAGTAGAGGCGGTCTTGGACCGGCGAAAGGGTGCTCATAGTGACCTTCCCGATCGTACCCAAGCTCGAGCCAAGACAACTTTGGTGATGAGCGGACATGTGGCCTTGACCGAGTCGGGGTTTCTAAATTTCCCAATAATAAAATATTTAGGTGGCGACTCATGTCCGCAAAGCAGTCCATGTTTGGCACTACTTTTCAAAAATGTTTTCCTTAAAGCGATTTGCAGGTGGACTCTTTGGTTGATTTAGAACCGCAACAAACTTAAAGAGTCCGTAGGCGAGGTCCCCAGGCTTATTACGGTTCTGGCGACTCATTTGGGGATTTTAGAGAGCTTGACTCGAACTTCGTGATATCTGTTTTGACTACACTTATGTGTTTCTTTGCATTGCATGTGCATTGGTGCGCCTAGGACACCGTGTTGGCCATCTGCTATTCTGGCGGTTTCTTTGGAGGCTTGTCTTGTCAAGGCATGTCCATAAGGCTGACCGGTTGCGGGCTCTGCCAGTATGGGAACACAAACCCCGGTTTTACCAGGGCACCCTTTTCGACCATTCGACCTAGTGCATATTCGGATCCATAGTGACCATTCCAAACTAGGACAGGTTGCTCACCCGATATTAGGTTGTTTGAAACCGCTGCGTGCGTAGTGAAACCCTAGCTCCTGACAAAATAGGACAGGGAAACCCTACCCCAACGTAGGGGTGTATTGGCTCCATTTTTCGTGCTATGTGCTTTTAGAGTGTATCTCTACAGGGAATGCATACACCAATTTGCGAACTGGATATCCGACTGCGAGCACCGATGTCGATTTTTGAGAATCAGTCATATCTGCGGGTATCAGATTCAGATATGGGGCAGTGATTTCGGGGAACAATGATCAGTAATAGAATCTGATCGTTATTTCTGCTCGTGCTTTTGGTGAGGTTGGTGAGATCCTGTCTGTTTTCCCTTTTGCTAGGTAGTCTTGGAACCATAGCTCCAGAAGGCTCCACTATCCTCTGGGTACATTGGATTTGCGTTGGTAGACTTTGTCGGTCGATTGATTTGCCAAAGGCGAGTAAAAGGCGATCAAGCACGGGTCACCGGTTGAAGCGATTACCGTCGGTAACCCTTATCCCCTCACGGTGGATTGTCGGGCCGAGGTCTCGGTTTACACCACGAGGATAGATATACGGTCGGTCGGATGGACCAACGAGAATCGTCGGTAGAGGCAATGATCGTCGGATGCATGAAACTATGAAACTCATGCGGCAAGGCGTCATCGCCAAGCGAATTCTCCAAGCGGCGGTTGCAATTATGGCTCGGCGGCCGAGCTCATCACCGGTACAAGCATAAAGCGGCGCGTCGCTTCACAACAAGTTCCTCCCCAGCAGGAGCTCCGACTGGGAGGCGTAAATGTCCAAAATGTCCAAGAGGATACAGATCTTCCAGCGGGCGGCTCGCCCGATTCTACCAAGAACTATCCAAGGCACCCGCCTATCAATGTCTGGGACTCTCCTTCGAGTTGGCGGACCCCACAAATGGTGAGTAAGTTGGAAAAAATGTTTAAGAAATCCCAAGGAGTCAAGTCCATCCGGGATATCGAAGATGGATATACCGACGCAGCTGTGACGTTGCCAGATCGTTTCAAGATGCCTCAAATTGACCGATTTGATGGGTCAGGGACCCCATGGTCCACCTGAGTTTGTTTTCAGATGTTCTCCGCCCGATGGGCTTGACAAGATTATAGAAGCTCTCCCTCTTTAGCAGGACCCTGTCGGGTATTGCGGCCAACTGGTACGCCAAACTAGAAGACTTCGATAACGAAATTTGGGAGGAGATGTCCGAGGCCTTCGTCGCACAATATTCATACAATACCGGATCGAGATCACAACCCGTGATCTTGAGACAACCGAGCAAGAGCCGAAGAGAGCTTCTCGACTTTGTAACCCGTTGGAGGGCCAAGGCCTCAATGATGGCCGCTAGGCAGCGGATAAAGACCAGATTCGGATGATTGTGCGCAATCTTGACCGAAGTTAATGCAAAAGATGATAGTAGTCCCTTCCCCACCTTTTCGGACTTACATGAGATGGGAGTCAGATCGAAGATGCTATGAAACAAGGCCTTATTGATCGGAGAAGGAGCGGCCAGAGGGCATTTTCTCGCGATTCGAATCGACCACCGTGGTGATCATTGCAAGATCTTGAAGTGGGCATGGTCACCAACACCGCATCAAAAGCGGCTACCCCATTTACGGATGTCCGAAGTAGCTCACGAAAACCAAATATCCACCTCGAGTCAAGAGGGTTTTCACCCCACTTCATATGCCTTTGTCAAAGGCTCTAGAGGTCCTAATCCGGAAAGGACATCTGAAACCATTGGAACAACGGCCTTTACGATCCTCTCCTCCAAAGCATGGCGGGACTAAATCTTGTGCGTACCATCAACAAACCGGTCTTGAGACCGGAAGCTGCTTTCGTCTGCGCCATGATGTACAAGATTTGTTTGACAACAACGTCATCTCCGCACCAGCTCAGTAAGGTCCATCACCCTTTGGATCGATGAACTTTGGGGATAATGCGAATATGTGATCGGGGATGAACCACTGCGGCGGCTTTTCGGTTTACTCGGATGCGGCGTATGGCATGCAGTGTTTTGAGCACTTTGAATGCTAGTTTTATACTTTTTGACTTGGGTATTGGGTCAGTCTTGTCGTTTTGTGTTGGGTCAGTCTTTTTATACTGAGTCAGTCGGGTCTGTCTTGTTGTATCGAGTCAGTCCTGTTTCGTCAGAGTCGGGTGATTTCGGGGGTGTTGCCTCGGACATCACTTGCTTGTTTTGCGTCTGTCTTTTCATTTTGGTTTGAGTCATTTACGCGAGGAGCAGTTGTGCCATGATCTGAATAAACAATGATGATTTTCACGCTCTCGCATTTGTTTCGCCGTGTGCAGTTGTGCGAAGTTCTAAATGAGATGGCGATTTGACTAAAGCTCTGTCTTTTCTGTGCCTTGAAGTCATTGTAATGACCTAAGTTTTTCAAAACTTTTTTCTAACACTGCGGTGAAAACAAAGAGGGAGGAATTCCTCGGAATTTGCAAAACTTTGATCAAATTGAGAGAAAGAGAGGCGTGCTAAGCCCTTAATGAATGAAATCATGCTTGTTAGTGTAAGTACTGAGAAGGACCCTAGCTTTGATCCAGATTGGTCCTACTTGTCTTGGTATGACGACTTCGTCGCTTTCTTAAAACTTTCAAAATTGTTTTGCGGTCCTGCGAAGACATGTGTAGAATCGCTCTTGAGATTGTGCGACTTAGGATCGCTCTCGGCCTCGAGACTCAACCCCTTTGCTTTCAAACCTTGAACTTGGATTCAAAAGCGTTCAGCGGTTAACTACAATGTGAGGCTGTGTGGCGATTCAGCGACCCTCGAACAAAAGGCAAGAAAGTCAAATCAAGAAGATCAGATGTCGTCAAGAGAGGCTTGGGAAGCTAGATCAGAAGCCCCCCCTTTGAACTAGGGGCAAAAAATATCCGATGTGCTCGAAGAGCCAAAGATGGATCATACGCAAATCGATACAATGACCACTCTTTTGGATCTGAGATGGCTTCAATCTCAAAACCATTTGGCATGGACTTGTTACACTTTTACCCTTTGAGAGGCTCATTTGGGCGAAAACCGGAAGGGCGACCAGAGCAAAAGTTAGAGCAAGAGAAAAAATAAAATAAAAAAAAAGATGCAAAAATGAAAAAATGAAAAGGAATGAAAAGAATAGAAAAAAAAAAGAAAAAAAAGAAGAAAAAAAAAAGCTCATGAAGGTCGAAAACCGCATCGGGCGCCTTGGCAAAAGTTAGAGCCTAAAAGAAAAGAAAAAAAAAAGAAAGTAGAAAAAAATGAAAAAGAATTGAAAAGGAAAGAAAAAAAGCTCATAAGGTCGAAAACACGCAATAGGCGCCTTGGCAAAAGTTAGAGCATAAAAGGAGAGGTTAAATACAGTGTACCTTAACCGGAACTACGTAAGGCTTGATTCCCATGTTTGGGATCGTAGGCAACTTCATTTTGAAGTCGGTAGTAAACACTTCCAAATCGGTTGTGTCCATGTAATGGTTTTGATCATCTTTGCCTTCTCTGTATCTGAGAGTTTGGTTGTCATCGTCACTCTGAAGATTGATTGCAGTATGCCACGGCGCTATCCAAACAAGGGGCAACTTTCCGTTGCCATTCAATGCGCTGCGGTGCCGTTCAAACAAGGGGCAACTTTCCGTTGCCATTCAAAACGCCGCGGTATCATTTCAAACAAGGGGCAACTTTCCGTTGCCATGCAGTGTCCTTCAGACAAGGGGCAATTTTCCATTGCTTATGGATTCGAGGTTGCGCATCTCAAGAGTTGGTTCCCTGCTTGTTGAGCGGTGGCCATTTGCAAAAACAGTTTTTGAGAATTTTTACTGAGGTTGACTATTCTCTCAAAAATCATTCCATTTTTCCAAAACTGGACCATTTTCTTGGACCCAAAAAAGGAAATATTTTCAGTGCTCATAACCTGACTTGCATGATTTTCAAATCAAAAAGTTGAATAAGCATGTTAATCTAACTCTCATGTTGGTCAAAACTGTTTTAGTAGAACGCAAAAACAAAAAATGGTCAAAATGATGAACTAGGAGCACATTTGAGTCAGGCTTCCTGTCTTTTCCCACTGTCAACATACTTGCCAGAAAGGGCACTCTACTTATAGGAAGGCAACAACAAAGGGCGAAAGTTCTCTAACCCTCAAGCGGCGAGGTATTAAGTCAAGTCTGAAGCACAATTGGAATGGATCGAGATGTTCCACTTCCTCATCTGGACAGATCTAACCACGTCCAAACTCCCGGTGAGGCATCATCAACCGATGTTAGGCTGGATTTGCTACACACCAGTTGTGGCACAACCCCTCTGTGGGAAAGTTCCTTGTTGTAGCGGAAGAAAAGAATCTAGCGAGAATGCTAGGGGCAAGAGCCCGCAACTCCTTGTCTATCCGCCAACCACCTAGGGAGGGATGAAAAATGAGAGATTGAAGAATAGAGAGGTCGCGATGAGAGAAAAAAGTGAGAAAAGGGCTTTTGAGAAAAATAGAGCTTGAGGGCGAGTGATGTGAGGATCACAAATGAGAAAGGGTGGGAAATACTACCGGTGAAACAGGCTCCTGTGCGTTTGAGTGTCGTGTCCTTTTGTTTGTCTCGATTCTTGTTTTGAGTCGTCTCGAGTGTCACTCGATGTGTCTAGGTTATGTGCCTTTTATTTCCATGTTGAGTCGTGGTGTCTTTGTGTCGGTCGTAGACTCAATACCCGATTGAGAACTCAATTTCAATTTCAAAATCAAATCATCTTGTGCTTTCAGTCTAGTGCCATTCTCCACATTTGTACAAAACAGATTCGTTCTTTCATAAAACTGCAGGGTTCACCCCCGATAAGTGTGAACAGTAGAACCAGGACCCATCTGAAGCTATATAGGTTCCAGACTGCAAAGCAAAAGAAAAGAGGGAAAATTGAATCATCTGAGTGTGTTTCACCTTGAAATTCGAGACTACATCCGTGTGTACCTCTTGAGGCCTTGCCGGTCTCAAGTATGAGTGTACCTCTACTTCAAGCTCAAGATCAAGTCTACTTCAAGCGAATAGTGTATCAATTACACCTCATTCCTTAGTGTATCAATCACCGTCTTTCACTCAGTGTATCTAACACACTTTATTTGCTTTAGTGTATCAATCACACCCCATTCACTTCGTGTATCTATCACACAGTCATTTGCTCCACTTAGTGTATCTAATACATTTCATTTGCCTTAGTGTATCAATCACACTTCATTCTCATTTAGTGTATCAATCACACTTCTTTCATTTTGTGTATCTATCACGCACATTCTCATTTTGTGTATCTATCACACACATTCTCGTTTTGTGTATCTATCACGCACATATTCGCTTGTTCACTCAGTGTATCAATCACACTTCACTCATTTTGTGTATCTATCACACACATCCTCATTTAGTGTATCAATCACATTTCATTCTCATTTTCTGTATCTATCACACACATCCTCATTTCGTGTATCAATCACACACATTATCATTTTATGTATCTATCACACTCATTCTCACTTTAGTGTATCAATCACACACTTCATTGCATCTAGTGTATCAATCACACACTTCATTGCATCCAGTGTATCAATCACACACTTCATTTCATTCAGTGTATCAATCACACACTTCATTTCATTCGGTGTATCAATCACACACTTCATTGCATTTAGTGTATCAATCACACACTTCATTCACATTCAGTATATCAATCATACTCCTGTTCACTAAGTGCATCTATCCCACTTCGTGTTCACCTTTAGTATATCCATCATACTCCTGTTCACTAAGTGCATCTATCCCACTTCGTGTTCACCTTTAGTATATCCATCATACTCGTGTTCGCTAAGTGCATCTATCCCGCCGTGTTCACCTTTAGTATATCCATCATACTTGTTCACTAAGTGCATCTATCACACTTTGTGTTCACCTTGTGTATCCATCACACCACCCTTAGTATATCAATCATACTTGTTCACTAAGTGCATCTATCACACTTTGTGTTCACATTTAGTATATCAATCATACTTGTTCACTAAGTGCATCTATCACACTTTGTGTTCACATTTAGTATATCAATCATACTTGTTCACTAAGTGCATCTATCACACTTTGTGTTCACATTTAGTATATCAATCATACTTGTTCACTAAGTGCATCTATCACACTTCGTGTTCACCTTTAGTATATCAATCATACTTGTTCACTAAGTGCATCTATCCCACTTCGTGTTCACTTCTAGTATATCAATCATACTTGTTCACTAAGTGCATCTATCACACTTCGTGTTCACATTTAGTATATCTATCATACCTTGTTCACTTAGTGCATCTATCACACTTTGTGTTTGCCTTTTGTGTATCCATCACACTCATTCACTTAGTGCATCTATCACACTCTGTGTTCATCCTTTGTGTATCCATCACACTGTGCTCACCGCACTTTGTGTATCAATCACACACTTTTGCTTTGTGTATCTATCACACACTTTGCTTTGTGTATCCATCACGCTTTGCTTCATAGAGTGCATCCATCACACTCGCTCACTTTGTGTATCTATCACACACTTTCACCTTTTGTATCTATCACATGCCCCCTTTGTGTATCCACCACACACATTTGCTTAGTATATCTATCACATATTTGCTTAGTGTATGCATCACACTCGTTTTGCTTTGTGTATCTGTCACACTTTGCTTCACTTAGTGTATCAATCACACTTTAGTCATATAGTGTATCCATCACACTCTCTTCGCTTTGGTGTATCCATCACACGCGTTTGTCCACTTAGTGTATCTATCACATTTCGTTCACTTTTGTGTATCTAACGCACATGTTCGTGAGAATTGCATAATTCTCTTACATCCTTTCTACATGACATGTAGTCTGGTTTATGTCTACTTGCTTGCATAACATTCGCTTAAAATGTTGCATTTATTTTGCATAATTGCTTCATCACAGCATCATTTGCATGATCATAAGTTATGCACTTGCATTGTGCATCACTTTGCATCCTGCCCCCGAACTACGCTTGTTTGATTCCTTGCAAAGGGATACGTAGGCAGCCTGCGGGTACAACCATTTATTTATCGATATTTTGTTTGTTTGTCCAAGTCTTCGGCCTTGTCAAAAATGGGTCGTCTCGGGGCTTTGACATTCACTCCCGTCATTGTTATGACTTTCGAGTTCTGTCAAAGAGGGGCAACTGTAGACACCCCATTTTTGACCGCCCTCAAGACTTGGGTATTACTGATAGTTTGCTCGGTGTTGAGAGATGTGCGAGAACTGAGTTCAATTCCTTGGCAAGAAGAGAGGCAAATCTTCCCAAACACTTTGTTTAAGGGTTTGGAGTTGAAGAAAAGAGGAAAGGAGAGGAGAAAACTGGTTTGGGAGAAGTTCGGCATAGATCCGGTAGAAGGGAATCGAGCAGCCCTCGCTAAATCTGGCTTATTCAATTCAATACTTGGAGTTAAGCTATGAGGCCACCATCATTGGAAAGAAGACTTCCGGGGCTTCACTTTGCACTCAAGAATCTCCTAGAGCCAAGTCCGGGTGGAGGAGATATGATTGGTTGAAGCTGGGCATCATCCCGGTTGGATCGAGTCTGCGCGACTTCACGGAAAAGGGCATAACTTTTTGCACAGAAGGAATTTTGATGCAAGGTTTGCGCCATTGGAAAGCTAACTTCCAGGGCTTCGATTTGCATACCCACCGGCCATGTTTTGACCAAGGAATCATCTGTCGGCACTCTATTTAGCCGACCGGCACTTTATTTTGGCTGAAAATCAAATTGGCTGGCCGGGTTGAACCCTTTGCACCCCCCAAGCCTGGTGCATGCCAGCTGTGCCAGCTGGAGTGCACAGAACTCGACCCACGTGCATACATGTGCCTATTTTGCACCCTTATGAGCCCTTTGACCCCCTCTCTCCTCTAGGAGCTTGAACCCTTGGCCAAGCTTCTTGGAGAAGCTTGGCCAGCTGTATTAGCTTCTCCAAGAAGCCTTGCACCTCCCTTTGAACCCCTTGACCCTTTCCTTAACTTAGCCTCTAAGTTTAGTGCTTATACTTGCCTATATAAGCACCTCTCCTCTCCCTTGAGCAGGGGTTGGAAGGTTTGAACAAAAACCAGAGATTGATATATGCATATCTGATATATAGATATATATCTCACCCCCCCTCTCTATATCTATCTCATTTCACCTCCAAACAACCTAGTTCTTGGGCCATTTCCCCTACAACTCATAGCACAAGGCAACCTTGCTCCATTCCAGCGACTTGGGGCTGTTCTTCAGACCTTAGCAGCCCCTAAACTTGGTCCAAGAGGTCTGGTTTGCTGGTCTTCAAGGGTAAGTCTTCATCTTCCCTTTTCTTGCAATTTCTTGCTTCATATCTTAGCCCTAGTTGCAAGCACTTTTGGGCTCCGACCCAAACTTCAAATAGTCTTATTTTGGGGTCCTCTTCATGTTTGATTGAGGACCCCTTGCCATTTGGTGGCTGCATCTAGCACCTATCTCAATACCCCCTTGTATGCCATGATCTTTGCATGCTATTTTTGACTAATGTATAATCTGTTTCAGAGCATGATGTAAGCTAAGAGTAGGCTTATTTTGAGCCCTTCTTCAACATTGTTGAAGGGCTCAACATTGTTTGGATAATCCTTATGCTACTTGCTTTGAAATCCATGTGATTTACCGTAATCTTGCATGCTTTCTTAGCCTATCTTGCTTCTGTTTTTGTGGCTGGTCATACACTGAAAATGTGCTTATTTTGTCATGTATAAAATCTGTTTTTGGTTATTTAGGCCATCCATGACATGCCTTATATAGTCACTTTGCATTTTGGCTTGCTAGCCTTAGGTGTGTGAGTGTGTAGCATGCATTGCTTCCATTATTTTAGGGGTTTGGAACTACCCAACATGTTATTTCAGACCTTAATCCATGCTCACATGTTCATATTTGTCGCCTCTTTCATGCTTTAAAGGTGTGTCCTTTTATGCCTCGAAATATCCCTCATGTATGCTTGTGTGTTTAGAGCTTTTGGGATGCCATGTGTGTGAGTTTTGGGTGTGTTTTGCATGCTGAAAATCTGTCATTTTGGGTTGCTTGATATGTGCCATGTTTGGTCATGAATAGGGGAAGGTTGAATACACCACTTTATGCCTTTGCCTTAGGCCTTTTGGCTTGTATGCTTACATGGTTGTTTGTCTACATCTTTTGGTCCATTTTGCCACTGTTTTGGGGAGGTTTGAGGGCTGCCCCTTTGTGGTCTAGTCCACCATTGCATGCTTGTCTTATGCTTATTACATGTTTGGTTCATTAAGTGTTGTGATATGATGGTCACATTGCTTAGGTTGTCTACACTTGCATTACATTTGTATCTTGCATGTCTAAGCATCATACACTTGTCATGTTAGGTTGCATTGCATTTAGTATGCCTTGCATCTTAGTCCCATATTGCATCATTTGCTTTATGTTGCATATATGCATTTCATTACTTGGTTTGGGGTGTCAAGCCAAGTGTGGAAAGTGAGGGGTGTTTGCACTTCAAGTGGCAAAACACACCTCCATTCCCAAGTCACCAAGGCCTTTGACTAGAGCATGATAAGGTCTTGGTTTCATGTGTTTGTTTGCATGCATTTTTACATTGAAAATGCAACCTTGGTCCTTAGGCTATCATGCACCAAGGTGCACAATTGATAGCCCTAGAACCAAGTGCCATGCTTCCTTGAGTTCTACACATGATAGGGAGCATTGGCCATGCACAAATATGTCCAAAAGTCCAATGCCATGCACTGCTGTCTGCTGCTGCTGTCAACTGTTTTCTGCAGGAACTTTGTGCCGACCGGCAGAAAATAGTGCCGGCAAACTGGCTGTATTTCGGCCGATAGATTGTTTTGCGACGGTGGCCATCACAAGCACCGGTGGTAATTTCTTCGGCCGGTGATGTTACGAGGTACTCGGGATCATCCCCAAGACTTTGGCAATTTTCCAGAGAAGTAAGACAGCAAACCAGAGGCAGCTGTGGCACGGTGCGGATTCCCGGGCAAGGCGGACATCGAGCATGCACCATTCGCGCATCCCGAGGCGAGGGGCTGTGGCCCCCATTTATTTCACATTTATTTATTAAGTAATTAGAATTCTGTAATAATTTATTCATTCATTATCTTGGGTTTGTATTATTATTTTGGTGCCTCCTAGTGAGGCGAATTTGTAATAGGTGTGTGTGAGTGGGTGTATGTCTTCCAACCCCCATTTCTTTCTATCCCTTTTATTTACCTGCTTATGATGATAGATTAGGGCATGTTTAATTTAGCACACCTTATGCAATGCATGCGTGCATCCATGCATTTGTTAACATGCATCAGGCTCGGTACATCATACAAAGCGCATTGTACTTCAATTCCAAATTGAATACATGTTATTTGTAACATTTCACATGCCATGTTTAGGATAGCGAACTTTGCCTAGATTACATCTTTGCATGTGTTGCATTAGACATTTCGGTATGCTTAGGTCCATGCATGGATTTCTAATAAGCTCTGTTTTGGCTTGGAGTACTAGGTGAGCTTTTATGCTTTAGCATATCACATGCGTGTGAATGTTGCCATGATAGCATGATTACCATGAGGCTAAGTGCTTATATGATATAAGCTGCATGAATGCTGTGGATGGAGGTTGAATTACCTAAATTGGGACAACATATTAAAAGCTGTGAGTTTTAAAGCCCACTAGATAGTGGCAAAACCGTCTTTTCTAAAAGCCCGCTTGAGAGTGGCAAAACACATTTTAGCCTACTTATGAGTAGCAAGTCATTTTCAATACAAACTTACAATGTTTTGTTCCAACTTAGGCGATTTGGTCTATACTTGTTCTTTGCGCATAACATAGTAAATCTAGGCTAATAAGGAATAAGAACACGTAATGTTTTCAAAAGAGGATATCATGGTTAGTAGAGGCGGTCTTGGACCTGAAAGGGGGTGCTCATAGCTGACCTTCCCCGATCGTACCCAAGCTCCCGAGCCAAGACAACTTTGGTGATGACGGACATGTGGCCTTCGGCACCGAGTCAGGGTTTCCTAAATTTCCCAATAATAAAATATTTAGGTGGCGACTCTGTAATCTGGCAAAGCAGTCCATGTTTGGCACTACTTTTCGAAAAATCTGTTTTCCTTAAAACGATTTGCCAGAGGTGGACTCTTTGGTTCAGATTTAGAACCGCAACAAACTTAAAGAGTCCGAGCTGTAGCGAGGTCCCCCCCGGGCTTGTTACACATATGTATCTCGATTAATTATATATCTTGTTAATGGTATTTTCTACTAGGTAATAGCTCACCCCAAAACTAATAACATTTCAGAAAATGAAGTGGTAATTCCTCCAAAGTGATTTTGGAGGTTTGTATTTTTTAATGGGAGCACAAAGGCTCTTTGATTGCTAAATGTTAAAGCCCCGCATTATTTTGTGTTTGGGATAGAGTCATACTTTTGTGTATTCAAGGGGAATCCTTGAAAAGTTGTATGCCATTAAGGCATTATATGTTGTTTTATCTCTTACTTCTTGAACTATTGCTATTATTTTGTGGATGTAATCGAATAGGGATGTAAACTTTTAAATAGTTCTGTTAGGTTTTTATTCTTGGCAACCCCATTTGACAAAACTCCTTTCAGTTGTATTTGTTTTTGCACTTTTTATTTCAGTGACGCTATGAGTTTATTAGATGTGAATCCAACCCGAATCGAGCCTTGTAGAGAAGTTTGTGATGTTAATGCTTTCAAGATTGCCACTTATTTGATTATGGCGAATTGTTGCCGGTCAACTTCGCTTTTCGAAGCAAAATACAAAATAGCATTCAAAGTTGCCTGTCCGCCCTTGCTTGCTCGAGCGAAGAAATGCTCGCTCGAGCGAAGGATTGCGTCTATACAAAAACCTGAAAGAGTTCATTGTTCGCTTGAGTGAAGGGTTCGTGGCTCGAGCGAAGGCACTAGTGGAAATCACGCCAGTTAAGGTTCTCGCTCGAGCAAGAGAAGCTTCGCTCGAGCGAGCTTCAAAATCCAGATTTTTATAAGGATTTGGTTTTCTTCCAAAACTAGGATTACTTTAGATTTCTATAAGTAGTTGGTTTTCTTCTAAAACTTGACTAACTTCTCCAGATCTACTTTTTGGATATTAAGATTTGTATCTGGGGATATTTTGCTAGTTTTCTTTGATGTTTTGATTGAGTATTCAACTCATGGTTTAAAGAGTATACATCAAAGGATTATTTGTTTGTTCTACATAAAAGAGAGAGTTGTTCTTTGGTGGATTCCAAAGAATTCGAGCCTGAAGCTTTGGTGGATTCTGGAGTGGCTCATCGTCAAGACAATTCCGAGATGAAGACGGGGTTGGAAGAGGCACATAGGGGTTGGTTCAATTTGGGCGTGGATTCACTAGGTAATTGAGAGTATACCTATGTAATTCCTTTATATCTTCTTAGTGGATTGTTTTGTGGCTATTGCCCATGGTTTTTTTATCACAATTGGAGGTGTCCAATTGTGATTTTTCCACATTAAAATCGTTGGGTCGATTTGTCTTAATTGTTTGATTGGGATTGTTTTATTGCTTAAAATTGATACATAATCACAAATCAATATCTAGCGGATTTCTAAATTTATCAAGTTCAATGAGAAAGAGATTACTTTTGAAGTTTAGAATATGTTAACTAATGGTTTGTCATATTTTGAAATCAGATTAATATTTGTTTAATACATATATTAGAGGTTATAATTTCGAGTCGTTACAAATATCACCATTATCACATTTTTAACTGCAAAATTGCTAATCAAGTTTGCATAATTCAATTTATAAACTAAATCATTTTCATTGGATAAAATTTGTAATTCATTCAATCTTTCATGTGACATAATTGATCGAAACAACTATAACTTGTATAATTAACCATATTATATACATAATTCATGTATTTGAAAGAGAGGGAAAAAAAAAAAAAAAAACCCCTCCATTATTTAAAATAATTCACCATCAATTAGTCATTTTATTTTTTTTTTGTAAAAATAATTATTCATTAATTTTAAATAATTTACCACATCAACCATCTATTAATTTTAAATTTTCACCAATTTTTGTCAGACCTATCAAATTCAGGTGAGATTTGTTTTTGTAAACTAGTATAATGGTTTAAAAAATATTCCAAGGCCCATTTACTTAATCATTTTTTGGGCCAATGCTACCAACGGTTGTTGAGCTCAATTTGTTTATTTATTTATTTTTATTAGTTAAATTTTTTTTATTAATGTAAATCAAGAAAGTACAAGTTACTAACAAGATTATATTAAGCTTGTGTTTGGTTAAGAGATTTTGGGAGAGATTTGGAAAAAGAAAAAGAAAATGTATATGAAATTAAGTGAAATGTAAGTATATTTTATTCACCTTTTACCTACATTTTTCATTTTTCTTTCCAAATTCCTTAACCAAACACAGCATAAGGGAATCAAGACATAACATCACAGCTAAAGAAAACACTAGGCATATTCAGCAGAGATTTGTGTGATCTGAATTTCGTTTTGTGCAATGAAATGCGAATGAGGTCGCACATCTACTTGCAAGGCGTGCAATAGAAAGGTCTAGTGTGTCTGCATCAAGGATAGATTTAGGGGGTGTGGAGGGAGACAATCGTACCCCAAAATTTTTTTAAATAATTTAAAAGTATAAGGGTAGCAAACTGGTGTTTCGTTAATCATTTTATCATCTTAATAAAATTGTCTATCCTCTTGATAAAAAATAATAAGAAGAATAATTTAATAAAGGCATAATTAATTTTAAATAATTATAATAAATCCTTCGAGAGTATTTCTATTGCTTGAGTTTAGATCTCTATTGATTATTTTTTTGTACGATCAGTCATCTCACTTTATGTGTACCAATTTTGAATCGACTTGAGATTTGGAAGACAGACTCTTCAAACCCAATAGATAATTTTACAGTGTTATTATATTATATTTTGATAATTCAAAATCATCTTAATTGTTTTGAGAATTTTAGTACACCAACAACCTTGATTTACAATCCCTCAAGCCTGATTCAGTATGGGTTTCAAGAGATGACTCTTCAAGTTTGGTATATGTTGTTTCAATGTTAGAGCATCTCCAATGGCAAGTCATTAGAGCTGCTATTACCATAATTTGGCAACTGTAGAAGAAAAGTGTGCTCCAATGGTTTGAAATGGCAGCTACCAAATTTGGCAAACACCAAAACTTGTATCAGATTTGACACAAGCTTTCGCAGCTGCCATTTGTGCCAATGAAGAAGAAAAACAGCTGTGTCCCTCCGTCCTTCTAGTTTTTGTTTATCTACAGACCATTTTAGCAACAGCAATGCTATGTACAAAGGAAAAAACCGAAATTGTTCCACCAAGCGTCTGCCCAGAAGACCGTTCAGACGTCCGGTGGAACAATTTATGTTGAAAAATCTAGAAACCTCCTAGATGTTGATTTGTGATTATGTATCAATTTTAAGCAGAATATAAAAATCCCAATCAAACAATCAAGAGAAAGAGACACAAAGATTTTACGTGGAAAAACCACAATTGGTCACCTTCCAATTGTGATCAAAACCCACGCCTGACGACCACGTAACAATCCACTAAGAAGATATAAAGGAATTACACGGTATCACTCTCAATTATCTAGCGAATTCTAACGCCTAACCTTGACAACCTCTATGTGCCTCTTCCAATCCCATCTTCAAAGAATTGTCTTTCCGATGAGCCACTCAGATTCCACCACCGAAGCTTGAGATCAATTCTTGTAATCCTGGCGAAGAATCAACTCTCTTTGTGTAACAAACAAAACCTTTGATGTAGCCTTTTTCAGATTATGAGTTGAATACTCAATAAGACATCAAAGAAAAATAAAATATCCCAGATATAAACCTTTAAGGACCAAAAAGAAGATCTGGAGGAATAATTAATCAGTAGTCTAGTTTTGGGAGAAAACCAACTACTTATAAAGAACCAAAATAATCCTTGTCTTGGAAGAAATCCAAATTCTTGTAGAACGCCAAAGAAATCTGTTTGAGGAAAGAAAACCAACTCTTTGAAAAAATCCAGATTTCGAGGCTCGCTCGAGAGGCTTTCTGGCTCAGTGAGGAGAGTAAATTTCGTGATTTCTACTAGTGCCTTCGCTCGGCGGCGGATCCTTAGCTCGGCGACCAATCACTTTCTTCGTTTTTGTATGGGCGCAATCCTTGGCTCGGCGAGCACTCCTTGGATCGGCGAGCAAACCGCCGGCGAGCTCTTCTTAGCTCGGCGACCAATGGAACATGCAATTTTGAATGCAATTTGCATTTTGCTTGACATGGTGTAAGGCAGCTCGACCCCCGTAATAGTCAGCGAAGTGGCAATCTTGAAAGCATTAACATCACAAACTTCTCTGCAAAGGCTCGATTCGGGTTGGATTCGCATCTAATAAACTCATAGCCTCACTGAAATAAAAATGCGAATAAAATTACAACTCAAAGGAGTTTTGTCAAACGGGATTGCCAAGAATAAAAACCTAACATATGTATTTCCTCCTTTGTGCACAGCATTGCTATTATAACAGTTCCCCTTTAGATCCGACCTATTTCATACTCTTAGATCCGGGATTCCGTGTCTTTAATTGTTGTTCAGGCCCTTTTCATAATTGTTGGTAGTTGGGTTGGGTGTTGGTTGTGTTTGAAACAAGTTGGGAGTTAGTTTTCCAAAAAGAGTTACTATCCAGTTTTCTTCTTGTTCACTCGAGCGGCTTTTGAGATCTTCCAGTATTTTTGTAGGTCTGCAAAATTTATGGGAGTGGTCTTTCCTGCACTCAAGCGGTCTTTTTCAGGCCTGCAAAACTTTTGAGAGAGGGCCACTGTGCGCTCGAGTGGTGTTCTTGATCACTCGAGCAGTGTCACTTATTGTGTCAGACGGTTGAGTGGTGTTTTGGTCGCTTGAGCAGTCTGTGCATATATCAGATCAGGAAAAAAGAAAGTTTAGTCACTTTTTCATCTATCTCTCTCTAAAACATCTCTAACCCTAATTTTTTCACTCTCTCTCTCTCTCTCTAGTTCTTGCTTTAGAACCTCAAATACACATTCACCCATTGATTTCTCCACCATAGCTCTTTGGAGAAAAAGGTAGAGCTCATTATAAGTTTCATTCTAATCGGAGAGGATCTTGTTTTTGGCTCCATCAAAGTTTTACCCTTACTCTCTTCCTCTTCTACTCTTGAGATGGGGATTTCTTCAACTTTTGGTATGATTCTTAGTCTAGTTATTTGCATGTTTAATGATTTGGGGATTTTAGGTTAAACTTAGGGTTTGATTTTGAAATGTAAAAGAGGGACTTTTCAAATAAATTCTTGAGAAAGGTTGTGGAAGCAAATAAAATGTTGGGTTGTGTTGAAATGTCGGAATTTCCATACTTAAATGTGATTTTGAAAGTAAATGAGGTTTTGTTAAATCATTGATATTTGATTTATGAAAAAAAAAAAAAGGAAGGGAAAAGATGTTGGGTTTTGAAAATATAAAAGGAATATATTTGTTGATGATGAGAGTGGAGTTAGACATGTAGTATCACTCTCATTTTGAAAATGATGAGATTATATTTGTTGTTGAAAAATTATCTATTGAGTAGAAATATTTGTTTTGGGCTATCGATGGAGGATAGTCTTGATTATTGTAGAAATTTCATGAGGATTATCTGAATTGAAACTAATTACTCATACATCTTGCATTGAGCATTGTTTCATACATAAACATTGAAAATGTATTTGAGAAAAAAGGGTATATACCTTAGTGAATCTAGTTATGGGTGTGGTTGTGGTTATTATGTTGGCATGTGTGTCCTTAGTGAAAGTCTAGAAACTCCCGCGGTTAGGTGCCAATCCTTTTGGTTAGTACCAGTTAAATGGCTTTGGTAGTACTTGTATAGCTTACTGGCAGACACGTACCTAGAGATTCCTAGCATTTTGTATCCACTACTTTGTTTTCTTATATAAAAGGATATTTTTCATGAATTGATATATAATCCTGGGATTGCATTATTTTAAGATGGAAATGTAAAACGTTTGACAAATGGCATACATATGTATTCACTTTATGACTTCGTTAAGATTTATATATTGTGTTAAAGTATCTCTACTAAGTTTTAGCTCACCCTACATGGAAAATAACTTTCAGGTGCTGATGATATACCTCCACTAAGGACTTAGCTTGGGAGGACCATGGAGCTATAGGCTTATCGTGTTTCTTTTGTTGTAATTATATTTTACACAAGCCTTGGACTTTTTAATTATGTTGGACTTGATCCATCTTGTTGTAACTAAGCAATGTCTTGGAAAGATGTAACCATTAAAGTATAAACTTATATGATTTTTCTTTCATTTTCATTCCTGTGTACATGTCATATGCTATAGTTTCAGGATCTAAGATTTATAAATGTGTATGCGCATATGTCATCTTTTATGCTGTAAAGGAATATAAATGAAAAGTTAACATTTCGCATGCTTAAGTCCTCTATTAGATATTATGGTGTGGGCTATTATTAGTATTTCGAAGCGTAACAGTTGTTGGTGATTGGAACAATTTACGTGTTTCCTCCAATGGTTGGTGATTGTTTATTTTTGAATTTTTAATGTAGTTAATATTTTTTTTTCTTTATTTTTTAGTGGTATGTTTTTTGTTGGGGGTGAATTATGAATGCAAATATTTATTTTTATTTTTTTTTTTTGAAAAAGTTTGAAAAAGATCACAAAAGACAAAAAATTAAATAATTAAAAAACTTACATCCAAACAACACTTACAAAATTAGAGAGAAAATTGGTTGAGATTTGCCAAAATGACAAATGATCATTGGAGCACCATTGCTATAATTTGACAATTTATTACTACTTATTACCAAATTATAGTAATAGCAATACTATAATAACATTTGTCATTAACAATACTCTTAGTATCGATTAATTTATTAATTTCAAATTGTTCTGATGAATTAAAAATTTTAATGCACTTAACATTTCAATTTGAGTGCACAAGCCCAATTCGATCTGAAATTTGAGAGATAGGCTCTCAGGCATGCCGAGTCCAGATCCTCTGTCATGGTTTCCTGCAGCGGTTCCTACGATGGTCTCCAAAACGACGTCGTTTTGTTTAGTGATTTTTTTTTTTAATTCAAAATTTTCATTTCCCCCTTTTTCGTCTTCTCTGTGTCATCTTCTTTCCTTTGCATCATCGATTTGTTTCAGTCAGTGAACCCTTGCAAAGAGAGTGGCAAAGACGCGAAAGGTAACTAAAAGACGGAGAGACAAATGCGAATAAAGAGAGAAAGGAACTGAGAGACGAAAGAGATGGCGGAGTGACGCAATGGCGAATGAGCAACGCAAAGAATGGTGGGCGACGGTGAGTCCGGCGGCGACACGATGGCGGGAAGGCAAGATTGTGGTGGCGGCAAGGTCTATTTCATCATCATTGTCTTTTCTTGCTGTTATATATATATGATTCTTGGGTTAGATTTGTTGTTGATTTTTTAAATGAGTTTAATGAAATGGGTATTTTTGAAATGAGTTTGATGATAAATGGAAGAAAATGAAAATTAAATTTGTTGTTCTATATATATGATTCAAATTTTTGGAGATTCATATATAAATTAAATAGTTCCTCTTTGATAATGAATCACATTTATTTGTAGATATTATTTTCTAGGGATTCATATATTATTTTCTTCCATTTTATATATATATATATATATGATTCGGATTTTTGCAATTCACCCCCAGTACCAGCAATTCAGTGTAAATGTGGTTAAACCTTCTTGTTATATATTCATATCTATATGAGAGATGTGTAAAAAAATTAGCAAGAACAGAGAAATTGATTTGCAGTATTAATGCGTAGCATAGCAAGGATGAAGCACATATAGTATTGTTTGATACGAGAGAAATTGATTATTCCAACTAACAAGGTTAAACCTTGTTATTTGTATGATACTGAAATTGATTATTAATGACCTTGTTATTTGTATAAAAAAAATAGCAAGAACAGGGATGGGTAAACCTTGTTATTTGTATGATACTGAATTGCAAGTAATGGAAGAAAATAATATTGTTGATGAGTTGGCCAATTGTGGTTGGAAGCCAAAATTGGAAATGTCATTCGACTCTGAACAAGCTGCGTATAACTTTACAATACCTATGGGTGAAATGTGGGCTTCAGTATTAGGAGGGCCTATGCAAACAAGAACAAACATACGAAGAAGATAACTTCATGGACATTTGTATGTTACAAAGAGGGAAGTCGGGGTATTGGCAAATGAGATCCACTTGTCAAAAATCCGAGACAAGAGGTAAGATGTGGTTGTGGTGCCCGATTTAGTATCAAGTTAGATAGAATTTCAGGAAAATATGGTGCTTGTGATTTTGTTGAATATCATAATCATGACCTTGTGCTTGAAGATTGCATTCATATGTTTCCATCCCAAAGAAAAATATCTATCACCCAAGAAATTGAAGTAGAATTGGCTTCAGAATCAAGAATTCCTCTTAGGTCTTCTTATGAGCTATTTGGTAGGGAATCTAGTGGAAGAGCATCACTTGGCTTCATGAAATTAAACCAAAAAAATTACGTAAGATCGAAGAGACAAAGATTTGGAATATGGAGAAGCAGGTAGTGTGTTGCATTACTTTCGTAAGAAAACTGTGAAAAATCCATCGTTTTTTTATGCAGTCTAATTAGATTGTGAAAAGCAAATAAGTAATATATTTTGAGCCGATGCTCAAATGATCCAGGACTATGGTCAATTTGGTGATGTAGTGACCTTTGACACTACTTACAAATTCAAAAAACGAGTATAGACCTTGTGGATCATTTGTTGGATTTAATTATCATCGAGAAACAGTTATATTCAGTGCAGCGTTGATCTATAATGAGACTATCAAATCTTTTACATGGTTGTTTTAGATTTTTCTGGAGGCAATGTCAAACAAAGCTCCAAAAAATATTTTCACAGATCAAGATGTTGCGATAGCTAAGGCCATTCCAATTGTCATGCCCAATACAAACCACTAACTTTGTACGTGGCATTTGATACAAAATGTTGTCAAGCATATGTAAGTTCTGTTTTCGATGATGTAGGGGTCAAGGCTGTCTTTTCAAAATTTATGCATGACATTGATGATAAAGAAGAATTCTGAATATAGTGGGACCAAATGCTTGATAAATATGATGCACGCAACAATCATTACTTGAAGCAGACTTTTCGTGTGAAGGAGAAATGGGAATGATCATATATTATGAATTATTGGGCAGCTGGAATGAGTACTACTCAACTTAGTGAATCCTTCAATGTATTTTTGAAGGATTATCTGAATTGTGATCATAAGGAACTGGAAGCCGAATATAATTTGTCCCAAAAATTGCCAAGGGTTTCAATTCCAACTTTGATGTTAAAGCAAGTGGCAGAGATTTATACCAAAATAATTTTTGAGGAATCCCAAAATGAGTACGTGCAGTCCATTGAAGCATCTATTATAGGCACTATTAATGATGGTGAGAGGACCATATTCACAATCAGAACAGTGGTAGATGGAAAAAAAAAAAAAGATAAGAATGTGACAATGGATAGAGATGGTTCTTTGAGTTGTAGTTGCAAAAAGTTTGAAGTGAAAGGCATATTGTGTCGACATTGTGTGAAGGTGCTTAGAGATATATTCAATGCAACGGAACTTCCTCTACAATATATACTCAAACGATGGACTAAAAAAGCAAGGGCTGAAGGTGTGAAAAATAGACGTGGGTATGACGTAAAGGCTGATGTGAAACTACATCAAAGCGACCAATATCGGTCATTAATGACTATGTTTAGAGTAATAGTGAGTAGAGCAGCTGAAAGTGCAGAAACTTATCATTTGTCAGTTTCAAAAGGTGAAGAATTGAGTGTAATGGTTGAAGACAAATTAAGTGTCCACGTTGGTGGTCAAGTGGAGGTAACTAATCATATTGATAATGTTTGAAATTAGAGGTTGTAGGATATTGTAATTCTGTTTCTAGATTCAAATCTAGAATGTTCAGACATGTTTGTACAACTTTATAGTTGGGTGGCAATTTCAATTTTCACTTCCCTAATTTTATAGTTGGTTCTAGTGCTATTCCAGATCTTACCTACAATAGTTGTCTTTCATTTGACTTAATTTGAATGTCTTATGTTCAAAATTTTCCATATTTAGCTTGCTGCCAGCAATATCCATTTGTTGGTGGAGTACTATTAATGATGTTGCATGTATAATTTCACAAGTTTTATTAAGAAATTTTTTCTTTATGAATGAATTTACTTTATTTTCCTTTTTTTATGATCAAGTAGACTTTCTCAATTTTAATAAGCCATAGAGTTCACATCTCTAATTTCAATTAACTTGCATCCCAAATAACACCTGCCTCTGGCATAACAAATCTCAATATCCTATTTATAACAAATCTCAATATCCTTTTGCATTAGAAAAGACTAGCCTATCACCCAGGCTATACACGGAATAATTATAGATATTTATATTTGTTTTAGATTTTTTTTAATATACAAATTATTTTTTTTAGATTTTTTATAAAAATAATTTAACAATCTTATCACTAACCATAGTGTATGTGTGGACTCGCCTTTTTCCATGCCCTCGTCTTTCAAAAAGGGTTTGAAAAGAAAGGCCTCACAGTTCGGACTCCCGTGGTTCTGAATATAGTCTTGCAAGTGCAATGTGAAACTGATAAACACTAAAGAGTCCAAATCTGGCATATCTTTTTAAAAAATCGATTTTAAATCAAATAATACCAAAATTGGACTGTTTTGCTAGATACATAGTCACCACCTAAATATTTGTTTTTGGGAAAATTTAGAAAATCCTGACTCGTGCAAAAGGCCACGGGTCCGTCGTCACCAAAGTTACATCGGCTCGGGAACTTGGGTACGAGAGGGGAAGATCCTGAAATGAGCACCCCCGCTCGCCCGATCAAAGATTGGCCTCTACTAATCATGATATGTATTTTTATAAATATTATGTGTTCTTATTCTGGTTATTAGACTAGCTTTACTATGTGACGCACACAAGTAAGTATAGACTAGTTTGCAAGACTTGGAACAATTCAACTCATGTTTGTTTGCGAAAATGGTTTGAATTTGCCACCCTCAAGTGGGCTTAAATATGCAAATTTTGCCACTAAACGTAGTGGGCTTAAAACAAGATTTGCCACAACAAAGTGGGCTTAAAATTAAATCGTTCCAATTCAAACAACAAGCCTTCATCCACAGGCATTCATGCAGTTTAGCATTTAAGCACATACCCTCATGGCAAGCATGCTAATCATGGCAATATGGCAATCACACTCATGCAAGGTATGCTAAGGCATAAAACTCACCAAATACTTCAAGCCAAAACAAAAACTAGTTAGAACAATACATGATCCTAACTATACAAAATGCCTAATGCAACACACGCAATATGCAATTTAATAGGCTCGGCTGCTAATATGGCATATGGATCGATTTGAACAACATGCGATTTAAACACGTATTCAAAGAAGTATTTGAGACGACAATGCAGTTTGAATGATACGCCGACCCTCGGTGCATGCAATACGAATAAATGGATACAATCATGCAAGCATAAGGTGTAATGACTTAAATAAATAAATAAATAAATAAAATAAAAGGGATGGGGCAGCTTGTTTTTGATAAAAGAATATATTTTTTTTTTTTATATAGCAGGCTTTCTCTAAAACGCTACGTGAGAGTGATGAGTCGTTATTAATTGCTTGCAAGGCAATTGGAAAATTCTTAGAGGAAGGAATAAAATAAGACCCACCACTTAGCTGATGCTTTAGAAATTGCTCAACATCATGATGTTGAGTTAGTGGCACCGAAAAACAAAAGGAAGCAACATGTAGATGTTATATTTATTTATTTATTTATTTTCTTTTTTGTTGGCCATTAAACACAGATGGCTGAAACTTTCCACTCAGCAAGAAGGTGTTACTCACACCACTCTCTTTTTCTCTATCTCTCTCTCTCTCATGGCTCCTCCCAGAATTCTTCTCTGTGGAGATGTTCTTGGCCACCTCAATCAGCTCTTCAAACGAGTCTCATCGTTCAACAAATCAGTTGGTCCATTCGATACTCTGTTCTATGTAGACCAGTTCTTTCCTGACTCGCCGGACTACCTCGAAGAACTCATGGACTACATTAAAGGACGCTCCCAAATTCCTCTCCCGACGTACTTCATCGGCGACTACGATGGCGGTGGCAAGAAGGGTCTGGCGGACCCCAACAAGGATTCCGCGAACCGAGGGTTTAAGATGGATGGGTTGAGAATTTGTGGGAATTTGTATTGCTTGAAAGGCAGTGGCAAGTTCACTCTCCATGGGTTATCTGTGGCATACTTATCTGGTAGGCATTCAGTTAGTAGCCAACAATTTGGAACATACAGTCAAGATGATGTTGATGCACTGCGGGCATTAGTTGAGGAACCTGGCATGGTGGACTTGTTCCTAACTAATGAATGGCCAAGCGGGGTCACAAACCGAGCTGGTACATCTGATCTTCCTATAGGAATCTCTGATTCATCTAGCAGCAGTTCCACCATATCAGAATTAGTAACAGAGATTAAGCCTCGGTTCTCCACGTGGAGGGGTAAGAGGGAGATTTAAATTTCAACAAAATGTTTAGTGGGTTTGACCCACGGGGTTCTTTTTGGGAGTTTTTAGAGTGAAATTTTGTCAAAGTGTTTTACATAAAAGTCGGAGGGCTTGTCGTGTTCTTCGCAACGATGATCTCGGATCCATGATCGGGTGATACTTGCATTTTCGGATTACCTCTTCTTCAAACTTGAGGTAGGGATTCCTACTCATTCTTATGTGCTTTAACATAGACATTGAGTTATTTGTATAGATGGGTTGATTTGGGAAAGTTAAGACTTGAAATGTGCTATTTTCAAAAGATGGGTTTTGTTATTATGGCTCATAAATATATATTTGGGTCTTAAAATGATAGTATTGATGTTGTTGATAATATTTGGACCTTTAGGTCAATATTGAGAAAAAGGGAAAAAATGCCATGTTTGGGATATATTTGGGTCATTAGTGTAATTAATAACAACTGTTAAGGAAATGTGAAATTGAGTTGGAAATAATGGAATTAGCTCATTATGGGTTAGAATGGTGGAGTTGAATTTATTAATCGCTCACTTTCAAAATGTTGACATTTTATATCTGTTGAGGCATTTATTATCTGTTTAGAAATAACTGCTTTGGGCTATCAGTGGAGGATAGTCTTGATTGTTGTAGACAATGCATGATGATTAGGCAAACTAAAACTAATCAATTGAATATGTCATCGAATATAGCGACTGGAATAATGCATTAACTTTATGTATTGATTGATTGTATATGATCTATGTTTATATACATGTGTTGTGTGGGAGGAGATAGGGGATGTACTCCACGGTTTAGGAGAAGATGGGGGATGGACCTCTAAACCGGATTTTGTGTGACATTGATACAGCACTACAATGCGTATCAAGTGTTGATTATGGAAGTGTTTAAATTGATTTGATATAGCACTAAAATGTATATCGTTATCAATTGTGAAGTATAAAAGTGATTCTATGTTATGTTGATACAGCACCGAAATGTGTATCTTTCGTAAAGTGTGGAAATAGTTTATGTATTATCGATACAGTATTAAAATGTGTATCCATGATGAATTTCGAAAGTGTTTTAAAGATGAGTCTTAATCTCATTAAGTTATTTGGCTAGGTGTTGAGCCTTGTTTTCAAATTCAAAGTTGAAAAAGAAATGGGAAATGAAATATAACATGGACTTAATGTCATGAAACCGGAAATGTTTGATTTGAGTCTTTATCTCAATTGAAATGGAAGTACTGTTCATATGAGATGTAATCTCACTTAAAGGGTATGGCAGTTGAGCGAGATTATGAATTAAAAAAGGAAATTAATATGAATATGGATACATTTGTCATGTAATTTGAAATGGATTATGAATGGATATATGTGAGTCAAACATTTATCGAATGCTCACGTTTTAGTTATTGCCCATATTATGTTTATCATATCTCTCTTGGTCATTAGCTCACCCTATCTGAGAATATCATTTTCAGTGCGGTGAGGTGTTACCTCCAAGGCAATAGCATGGATGGACTCTCGGGAAGCAAGAGTTTCCTATTTATGCTTTATGTGTTCATGTTTGTTATTTGTAAAGCCAAGGGCTTAAGATGTAATGAGTGAGACTCAATTTGTGTAACCAAGAAATGTCTTGGAAAAATGATAGCCTATATGGCATTTAATTGCTTGTTAAACAGTGAAAATGTCCCTAATCTAACCATCAAAAGCGATTAAATAAAAGGGAGAAAGATGTGGGGTTGGAAGACATGCACACACGCACGCACACTTATTACAACATTATGCCCTCGCGAAGGAGGGTCTGAATGAATAAGCTAACTAGCCACACTAATTAAACTAACTATTACAAAACGAAACTACTTAACTAACTTATTCTAAGCTAATTAAATATTACAAAATGAATTAATTAGCTAAACACTTTAACTAACTAATTACAAAGCAAGTAAATTAGCTATCACTAATTAACTAAACAAAGCAATTAAATGGCCCCCGGGAAGCGAGGAATGCATGCATGCTCAGTTTCTCTACCCGAAAAGCCACCGCCTTGCCATTAAACGCCTCTATTTGCATTTATTTGAACACCAACAGTGTTGCCAACTCCCAGAATGCCTCTATTTCAACTCAGGAACACACTTGTGCAAAATTTTCATTGACGGCCATTGGTGGCCGGTCGGCTACTGCTTGTGGTCGCTAACTACCGCCCCAACTTTTTGGCTTTCTTTTTTTTTGAGAGAGAGTAAACAAAGGCAAAGTAGTGTATTCTCAAAAGTTGTCTATACTGTTACTTTCCTTACCATCACACAAGCTCAAAGGAGTATAACTCTTGGCCCTCAAACCATCAACCAAGCATTTTTCATGCATGACAGCTAAGGAACCAAGCTTATACAAGCTTAATAAGTGCAAAACAAGACTCAACAAGACCACCACCCTATCATGCATGATCAAGGGTGATGGTGACCGAGGAAAGTGGCACATTTCATCACTTTGAGTACGAAATGTTCCATTTTCCTCATATTCAAATTAACGTCTGATTCGAACACATGCAATGCAACACAAAAGATGCTTATCTTGTCACTTTTACTTATCCAATTTTTGTTTACTCATTTTACATTATTGATTCATTCTTTAATCGATTAAGTCCATTGGTGAGTATCTTCCAATGTGTAGTTCAAGGTATGAGGAAAGCTTCATGTCGTTGGTAATGAACCCTCAAAAGAGAATTAAACCATTAAGCATGAGCCTCAATCTCAAGCTTAAGCAACCCTAAGGTTGAAACAACCCTCAAACAAATGAAAAAGTGAAGCAAAGAGGGAGGTTGCAGAGATGTTAAGTGTTGGAATTAGGCATGAAAAAGCATTAAAACATGCGACCAAGACACACAAATGATGCTCAAAGCCTAGAAACACTAAGCTAGTGAAAGGAATTGCACCACAACCATACAAAACAAAGCTCAAATGAACCAAACAGCCCAAAACAGAGCTAAAGCATGTCAAAACAGAGGCAAAAACATGCTGGACTAAAGCTAAGTTAGGCTAGAAAAACATGCCAACATGTGAGGCTAACTAGGCATGCAAACATGACACAAGGGGGGGAGGCTAACCCCTTCAATTTTGGACTTCAAAAGTTGATTTTTGCCACTAAAAAACCTCTGAAATTTAGTGGTTAAAAGGCCCAAAAAAGTTGATTTAAAAGTGATGAATAATATCACAAAAAACTCAACAAACAAAGAGCAAGAAGGGTGGACCACCCCCTAACAAAAAATAGTCTCAAACCACTATGTTTAGGTCATAAAAACAGAGGTTTTTTGTGAGAACCCGAATATACAAATCTAGTAAACAATTAAATAATAATAATATTACAATCTCAAATATTTTGGTGGTGAATCCTAAAGTGCAAATTAAATATTTGGAAGGTCTTGTAATTAATTTTAAAACCTAAAATAAATTTAAAATGAAAGTCTTTAATTTAGAGGCAAGATTTATAATAAATAAATAAATAATAGGGGACCAATTAGTTAGTATATTTTGATTTAGTAATACTTGTATTTTATTTAAATTAATGGGATAGAAAATAAAATAATATAAAGAGATAATAATTTAGAGCCTTTTGTTTAGATATGTAAAGTAACCCTAAGTTGCCTAATACAATATATAACAACCCTAGGGTTCCTAATTTACACTATAGCAGCAGCAAACACAGCAGCCACGGGAGAGAAGGGTTGAGAGAAAATAAGAAGAAGAAAAAGAAAGGGTTGCAAACAAAGAAGGATTTTTGGGTGTGTAGTAGGTCTTTATCTCTCTTCTTCCTTTTGTTTTTGTTCTTTATCCTTACTCTATTATTATTTGAAAAATAACTTAGACCCCGATTAGAGTCTTTGAAGTCAAGGGTGGCAAACAATTTTTTTTTTTTTTCTTGGATTCGACCATTGGCGATGTGTCACTGCCATTGGGGGTCGATAAGTGCCCCAGTTGAAGTCGATGCACGGCTGTTATTATTTAGTTCATTGATGGAGAGGTTGTAGGTTTATGTATTTTGTATATATATATACCGTTAAGAAATTTGAGGAATTAAATTCATGTATAAAGAATAGGTATTATTCTTAGTTCAAAAATTCTGCGCATAATCACGAACTTTAAAAATCAAAAAACCATATCAAACGAATGAATTTTGAACTAAAATTTTTACAGTAGATTAATTACATATTGAATTTTATATCTGAATTTTTGCATAATTTTTGGGAGTCAAAATCTATATAAACTGATGCGTTCAAATCTGTCCAGAAAACTGGTTTTATACAGTAAATTCGGGAGTGTTGTTCTCTTTGGGTATAAATCCAAAAATTATCAAATCAGCGTCATTAGAACCGATTACGAGTCTAGTTTCTTACATTTTTGGCCTTGCATTGATTACTTGAGTATATTAAGAGAACCGTCAATTTCTTTAAAGTGCTGCAGAAAACAACCTGTTTGGATATAATAAATTGTAGAGAATTATTTTGATAAGCAAATCAAGTGAAACCAATTGGGTTTGAAACTTAAGATATATTAGTTGATATCTGGAGGTTTTTGGAATTTTTTTGAATAACGTGGAGTGGGTTTTGTAATTTTCAAAGTTAGCGAATAGATTGGGAAAACTTGTTTAAAACTCTGTTTTATCTTAAAGTTATTTTTAGTTAAGTTTCGATCGGAACCCATGTCTTAGGTGATTTTAGACCTTGAAGAACATGAATTTAGGTAATATTTAAGAGTAACGGTGAGTTGGGTTGAGCCGTGTTAGTGTGCTTTAGTTTGGGGTTACTTAGTTTATTATTCCTTTTAGTATATTTGAATTAGTGGTGACATGTAATTTTAATACTTTGTTCAGGGCACTAGTTGGAGTTTCATACTTTATTCGAGGATTATATTATTTCGGTTTCAGGTGAGTAGTTTCATGCTACGTATTTTTATAAATGTTCCCCTACCCTGAACTGTTGGAAAATTAAATTGTTGTTTTAAGACTAAACTGTTTTGATAAATTATTATATTATCAATGGAATCAAATTATTTCTGAAACATGTGTGAACTTGGCATACTGTAAACTATTTGTTTTGGTTTCATGTTTAGAATGATGAACTACCATGTTTTGCGAAACTGATGTGTATTGATTATTGGGACCATGTGTGTATTTAGTCTAGGGAAATTATTCCACTGTGTGTGGTAACTTTGGCCACTAGGGAATAGATTTGGGTTAGGCCGTGATGACTCTAGTGCTCAACGATTGTAAGGAAAAGACCTTAAAAAAAAGCTAGATGACCTTCAATCGGATCGTCTTCGAGAAAAGGCCCAGGTTGCCACCCTGAGGATGACTCTTAGTACGGTATTGGATCCAGCGGGGTTTATAGCCTTGAGAACTGTGTGGCATATTATTTGTTTTTCATAGTACCCAGAAAATTATTGGTGTTCATGTTATAATCTGTTTTAAGTGAAAAATGTCGTTTATCATGTTCTTGCGAGACATGAGTATTTTAAGTGTTGAACTGTGAAACCTTCTTTTTGAAATAGATTGTATTTACCAAACTGTATGCCAATCTAGTTTCTGTGATATATATCTTATTTTGGAATTTATCCCTGTTTTCAAAACTGTATTTACTATCCATGTTGCTACTCACTGAGCTATCAGCTGACTTAGTTTTTTTATCACTTCCAGGTGTTAGAAGGACTTAGAGTGGATTTATGGCGTAGCGGGGACTCAATTGTATGGACCTCCAGGACATACATTTATTTTGTTTTAGATTGTTACATCAAGTTTGTGCATACTTCTTATTTTATTGAGGTTCATTTAGGATTATTTTGATATGTGGGCTATTTATATCCCATAAGTTTGGATGGTATTGATTACGGTTGGTTTTGCCGTTTATACTTGTGGCATGTCACTGGATTGAGTTTGGTTATTTATTACTGGACTTTTGTATAGTTGCTCAATGTGATTATGGATTAGTGGTTAGGCTTACATGTGCCTTGGGCTAAGTCCCTGTGGGCCACGGCCGGTCATGCCCGGATTTGGGGTGTGACATTTTTACAGTTGAAAACTAGGCCAAAAACAGTAGAAGAAAATGGGAAAATAAGTATGCAAAACAAGCTTAAAGAAGGTAAGTGTTCTACCTTTGAAGCAAAGCACAACTTAGGCACAAATCCAAGCTCAAACCTCCTTCTAGAGCTTAAACAAGACTCCAAGAGACCTCAGCCCAAAGGTGGTCAAGTTTGATTAAGGGTTGATAGGCAAACTAGAAGTGTATCTCTACTTGTATGCACAAAGGTTCAAGAGAGAAAGAAATCTAGAAAGAGAATTGTAGAGAGAGAGGCTCTCAAAATCTTTCCAACCTTGAAAACAATAGAGAATGGCCTCTATATATAGAAATACAAGAGCTCAGGTCAAAAATATCTGAATTAGAGACAGTTGGAACAGTGTGAAACAGCTGGAGAAAAAGATCTGCACAAATAATCTAATTTTTGCACCCATGGCTGGTTGGCCACCACTGCTGGCCGACAAGGGTCACTCTTGGCCAACATATGGCCATCAAACTCCATTTGTGGCCGACACATCGCCATCAAACCTCACTAATGGCTGGAAAGCAAAAACTAGTTTCTAGCCCCGACTTTAAACAGGCATATCTCCTTCATCTAGACTCTTTTGCAGGTCATTCTTGAGCCTAAATTGAAGCCCTAGAAGTATTGTTTCCAATGGTGGGTAGCCGTACATCAAAATTCAAAGTGTGCAAGAAGATATTCTCATTTTAGTGAAGACTGCTCAATTTCGGTCCTACCCGAATTCATGCCTAACTTCTCCTCAACTAGTTTTCTTCCATCCTCTCCTCTTTTCTTCAACCCCAAACCCATAAACAAGATGTTTTAAAGATTTTTTCAAAAAGTTCACATCTCTTTCATTTATTTTCACTTTGTCCTTGCTCAATTTACCGAAAAGTGCAACACTTAAGGATATGCGAGCTTCGGAACATCGTAGAATCATTTTCAAAAATATTTTGAAATAAAGGGTTTTAAGGTCTAAAATAATTTGGTCCAAAATGAGGTGTAAGGTTGGGATTTGAATCTCCTCTTGCCCAAAAAATCGAACCTTTGCATAACATAGCCTTTATCACCAAGCGATCAACCTATGCCGCCCAAGTCTTAAGAGCAGTCAAAAATGGGGTGTCTACAGTATGAAAGAAGTTGAAAAGGGTGCTGCAATAACTATGCACGGGTTGTATCTATATATCTATAAATATTTGTATGAGGGGATTTTGACCAAAGCTCTCAAAAAGGCATATGGAAAGACATATGGATTGGAAAAAATTAATAAATGTTGGTCAGGGGATTTTGACAAAATCAATAAATGCAGGCATGTGCAAAGGCATGTGGATTGAAAAAAGTTAATAAATACTGATCAAGGGATTTTGACCAAATCAATAAATGCTGAGGTTTTTTTTTAAATCAAAAATTTAGAAAATTAAGATTGGGATATTGAAGCTCCCACAAGGCTTGGGGGTTAAAAACCCCCTTTTCCTTATATGTAGATATAGATTGAATCAGAAAGCAACTTCAAAGCTGTAAAACTTTCATTGACAAAAACAAAACAGAAGCACATCACTATCGACATAGCATAGGTAATTTCATTAAGCTTTACATATCAAAACTCATAGTTTAAGGTTTACTAAATTCAAAACCCAGATACAACACAAAAGCAGTGGTTACATTCACTTGAGCATCACCATTAGCATGGTAAAACCAACCAAAACTATGGTTGTAAACATAATCAGTTTCATAGCTTCTTGGTTTGCCTCAAGTCATTCCAATCTATTCATAACTTCATTGTTTCTTTCAAAATCATAATCATACCTTCTCTCATCTTCATTCTTCGTATGACTAGCTTTACTTCTCCTTTGGATATTTGATTCATTCCCAGTAGGAGCCGCTCCCCATGCAAAGTACTCACACATCTTATCTGCACACATGAAATATAGCCTCACTGGATTTTTCTTTGATTCTAATATGTACACTGCTACTTTTTTTCCACGTTTGCATCTTTTATTTTGAAAATATCTAGTATCAATGTTTGAACCCATTGACATGTTAATCCTAGTAAGAGAATTTTATGACACAATTAGTTTATTACAAGTAAACACAACATTCAAACAAATATGTACTTTTGTTTAGTCCATACATCTGCAACAAACCCAAAGAATAAAATAATAATTTTCCCCAACGAAGTTTCTAAATTTTTTGAATCATTAATTGAAAACAAAGAAAGCAAGCACAAATTAGCTTATTTGGGGAAAAATCAGTGTTTAGTAATAGAAAAACAAATGGAAAATTAATCAGCTATCAAAGCAAACAAGCAAGAGTCAGAAAGAGAAAACCAGATGAAAAAATCAATGTTTAGTAATAGAAAACCAGATGAAAAATGCAGTGTTCAATTAATCATTAATCATTAATTGAAAAGAAAGCAAGCACAAGTCTGAAAGAGAAAACCATATTATTGTATAATGGAAAATTCCTCAGCTATCAAACAAAAAATTGAGAATCTGAACTGAGAGAGAATGTAAGCAACCTATTGGAGCCAATCTCATATTAAACCTTGTTATTTGTATGATACTGAGATGGTTAAACCTTGTTATTTGTGGTTAAATCTTGTTATTGCTATGTCCTTGTTAAACCTTGTAAGCACAGAGAAATTGATTATTAATGTCATTATTCCAACTAAAAAAGATGAAGCACAAATTGCAAACCAAGGAAAGAGAAAACCATTTTATTGTAAGATTGAAAATTCCTCAGCTATCAAACGAAAAATAGAGAACCTGAACTGAGACAGAGACTAGAGAATGTAAGACAACTCAATCTCAGAGGAAAAAAATCAAATGATGATGAAAAAAAAAAAAGGAAAAAAATTGAAATCAACAACAAATTTGTTTCCACAACAAACCCTAAATTATCAAACCCATCAAAATCAATAAATCAAACGCATCTATTTGTTTGAACAACAAATCAAACTATGGCAACAAATCATATATATATTAGTAACAAAAATGAGAATGAAGATGAAAAGGACGAAACGGGCCTCGTCACCACCCCCCGCTGCCTCGTTGCAGTATTTAAGTCGGCCGCGTCGTCCTCTCTATTCACTATTCATGGCCTCTCTATCTGTCTCTTACCACTTTCACTCGCCTCACCGCCGCCTCTCCTCACCTCGCCTCCGTTGGCATCTCCATTCGTCGCCTCTATTCATCTCTCACGAGAGGGTTAGGGTTCAAACACTAGACAAAGCAAAAGGAGCCTGAAAAGCAAAATATAAGAAAAGAGGGGAAAAAAAAAAGGTTTAAAACAACGTCGTTTTGAACCACCGCAAGGGCCACCACAGGAAACAATGAACAGGATCTGGACTCCTCAATGCCTAGTATATTATATTTATGTGTTTTTAATTATTCAAAATGATTTTGTGTATTTAACCCAAAAGAAAAGGTTAGATTTGACAACCTATTTTTGTTGGAATTCACATGTTTGAGAAGATGGAGAATAGTGAGACCTCCAGTCCCACATTTTTATTATAACGGATAGTATGCATGGTTATATAATTCTTAGATCAAATAGATAGATAAGGCAAAAGTAAAAACGGGTTGAATTCGGAATCACGCGAAATTTGGTAGGTCAACAAAAAACATAATTTTAAGTAGGATCCATGGCTTTTATCATGGACCCCAACGGATTTTGGGCAAAATCCATCGTTTGAGTAGTCAATTTCGTGAATTTACCATTTTTAAAAAAATTTGAAACTTCAATTACTCCTAGCACAAACCTTAGAATCCGATTCCGAAAAATCTGCCATGATCGTGGAAATATTAGTAGTTTCTTTATTTTATTGCAATATTTCTATTTTTGGTAATTTTGTTATATTTCCTTATTTCTGTATTGCATTATGATTTTTGTCAATTCCAATTGTTTCCTATTTAAGTTAGGTGTGTCTTTGCTTATAAAGAATAGATGCAAGCCTTAAAGCTCTTTAGTTTTTGAGAATTAATATATTTTGAATTTTATGCTCTTTTGTTTCAACTTTGGGTATTCTTTGTGAATCAAACATTGTTGAGCCTTTATTATCGGTATTCTTTGTGAATCAATGAGTTTAGAAAAGAATCTTACTTCTGGTATTCTTGTTTGAATCAATGAATTTTAAGATTGTTATTATTCGTATTTCGCGTTGTATCAATAATCGAGATGATTAGGTACAACGTTAAATTATCACATGAGTATTGAAATAAAATCAGATCATACTACTCCTATGATCATAAACAATATTGTATCATGTTGGCATTGCCATTGTCATCACAATCAACAATTATCAAAGATAAAGTCACAGACGAAACAAGCAATGAATATATTCATATAGACAACTGACAACAATGACAAACAATTCAAGAGGATCAAAGAATAATAAAAAATAAATAAATAATGACTACAAAGACAAAAAATACAATCTTAAGATGAACTCAAGCCTCCTAAAATGCTAGTACAAGCAAACTAAAGAACCATGGAAGGTTCAATGACATACTTATCTCAAACACACTAGAAAAACACCTCATGTAAAAATATATAACAACCACTAACCCACCAAGTGGAAGAAGTAATGAATGTGAGATTGTAATGGGAATGAAATGGTGACATATCAAGGGCTAGTTGTTGATGGGGTAGTGTGAAAAGGAATTGTCGGCATAGTGGTCGGAATGGTTGGAATAGAAGGGATTGTGGTAGGAATATTGGGCAGTGAAATGGCTATTGGCAGTGGAGGAAGTGACACATTTGGGACTGTGGGCATGGTTGGCAAAGTTGGGATTTGGGTACTTGGCAAAGGCGACAATGTAGGCGTTAGCAGGTTAGCAAAGCGGTAGCATGTTAATGGTGGCAATGTATGTGGGCCTTTGTTGGCATTAAGGGCAATGGTGGTAATGCAACCTTAGGCAGAGATGGAATTGTAAGCTATGTTTGCAAGAGGTTACGAGCCGCTAGGCTAGTGTGGATGCTAGAAAGCGATAACATGGCGACAAGAGATAGACGCAAACAAAGATGAAAAGATGACATTGTTGGATTAATGATGCAGAGGGTTTCGTTGAGTAAGAGGAAATTGTGGTTATGGTTTTGAGTTAGAGTATACAAGTTCTTGATGTCTATTTTTTTTTTTTTTATCAGCCAAAAAAGCTTTATTGATAAGAAAAAAAACCTTACAACGAAGGAAGAAACACAACAATAAATGAGAAAGGAGATAATGCAAAAGCCATCATAGTGAAACAAACCCAATCCCAACTAGGTTGGTACTAAGTCGCTCACACAATCATATGACAACACCAAACCACGAATTTGTTGGTGAGGAACCAACAGATACACAGTAACACTACAACAAAAAAACATCAGCTAAACAAGACAGCAATGCTAGCAGATAAATTAATTATATGTCCAATTTTATTCTTAATGTCTATTTATGGGGAGAAAGTGGTGCAGATTTGTATGAGTTGGGTGAGATGTAGCTATGTAAATGTAGAGAAGTAGTTGTTAGTTCAACTTCTCAACTAGACTACTCCTGCCAAATCCAAATATGTTGTTTTGCTTGACACTTGCAAAATATTTGTTTGTAGATGCAAAAAAAAAATGAGAGGCTATGACTCAATAGCATGCCTAGATTATAAATTAGAATTTGCATAAATGTGGACATATAATTCATTAATTAATTTATTTAATTATTATTTTCACTTGGTAGTTCAATAGCAATGCGACTAAGAGAACTCAAGGAGAGCTTCAAATCACAAATTTAACTATTAATTCATCCTTTGTGTAAATGCCATTTTTGAATTGAGAATGATTGATAATCACGGTTCAATTTATACATGAAGTGAAATCACATCTTCAACTAGCAATTCTATTCTAATAGCTAACTATTTTTGTACTAATGATTAAATCGTGAATTAAATTTGTAATTTTATTTGAAACAAATTGGCCATGCTACCGAAGTTGCCAAGGTAGCATTTGTTGGTGGGAGTGGGGTGCAAACCACTTATGATGATTTACAATGAGAAGATTAACACTGAACCAAACTCAATTTAAATTCACTCAAATAATTTTGAAAAACAAACAGAGCATGAACTACAATTTTCTCTCTTTTTTATTTTCTTTCTCCCACACACTAATCTCTACGATACATAGGCTATTTATAGATAAATTCGACAATGTAAAAACATTAAATGCAAATGCAGCTGAGGCTATAAATTTCAAACGGTTGCAGCCAGCCATTGTTGAAAATCTTGATTTCAGCCTCCATACTTCTACTCTTAGCTAGGTCGGTGGAAAAGAACGATTTTCATTATAGGTTGGCGGTGAAGCAAGATTACTTCACAACATCCCCCCTTAATCTTGATTCTCCATGCTGCTTCATTTCAAGCATTATCTTTATTCTGTTGAACAGATCATTTTTCAATGGCTTCGTGAAAATATCTGCAAGCTGATCTTGAGACTTGCAAGAAAGTAACTCCACCTCTCTCTTTTTCACATGCTCTCAGATGAAATGATAGCGTGTATCAATATGCTTACTTCTTTCATGATAAACTGGGTTCTTTGCTAATACAATTGCTGAGCGATTATCAACATAGATCTCAGCAGGATTTTCTTGTGGAAATCCTAAATGCTTCAGCATATTTCTTAACCAAATTGCATAACACACAGTTGAGTTGGCTGCAACATACTCAGCTTTGCAAGCTGATAGTGTCACAATAGCTTGCTTATTGGATGACCAAGTGAACAGTGTATTTCCCGTAAAGAAAGCAAATCCAGTAGTACTCTTTCGTTCATCTAAGTCACGTCCCCAATCACTATCTGAATAGCCAACAAGACTGAAATTATTAGTTGGTTTATAGAATAAATCATCATCGATTGTACCTTTGATGTAGCAAAGAATTCTCTTTGCTGCATAAAGGTGTGACTTATCTGGTGTTTCCATATATCTGCTAATTAGTCCTACTCCATAGAGTATATCTGGCCTGGTGCAAGTAAGATAGCAAAGACTTTTGCAGGCTCGCCTTTTTTCACGCCCCCTTTCGGAAGGTTTGAAATGAAAGGGCTCATAGTTCGAACTCCTGTGGTTCTGAATCTAGTCTCACAAGTGCAATGTGAAACTGATAAATACCAAAAAATCCAAATCCGGCAAACCTTTTTGGAAAATTGATTTTAAAATCAAAAATCTCAAAATTGGACTACTTTGCCAGATACAAAGTCGCCACCTAAATATTTTATTTTTAGGAAAATTTAGGAAACCCTGACTCGTGCCAAAGGGCATGTGTCCATCATCACCAAAGTTGCCTCGGCTCGGGAACTTGGGTACGAAGGGGGAAGGTCATGAATTAAGCACCCCCGCTCGCCCAATAAAAAATCGGCCTCCACTAATCATGATATGATGTTTTATAAAAATTATGCATTCTTATTCCAGTTATTAAACTAGCTTTACTATGCGACGCGCACAAGCAAGTATAGACTAGTTTGCTCAAATTGGAACAATTCAACTCATGTTTATTTACGAAAATGGTTTGTAGTTGCCACCTCAAGTGGGCTTAAAGATTTGTGGATTTGCCACCAAACATAGTGGGCTTAAAACACGATTTGCTACTCAACAAAGTGGGCTTAAAATGCACATTTGTTGAATTGTTCCAATTCAAACAACAAGCCTTCATCCACAAGCATTCATGCAGTTTAGCATTTAAGAACATAGTCTCATAGCAAGCATGCTAATCATGGCAACATTCACACTTATGCAAATATGCTAAAGCGTAAAAAAACTTACCAAGTACTCCAAGCCAAAACAGAAACTAGTTAGAAAGATACATGATCCTAACTATATTAAGATGCCTAATGCAACACAAGCAATAATGCAATTAATAGGCTCGGCTACTAATGTGGCATATGAAGCAATTTGAACAACATGTGATTAAACACATATTCAATGAAGCATTGTAATGGCAATGCAGTTTGAATGACGCGTCGAGTCTTGGTGCATGCAATACAAATAAATGGATGCAAGCATGCAATATGCTAATTGAAACATGACCCTAATCTAACCATCAAAAGCGGTTAAATAAAAAGAGAAAGACGTGGGGTTGGAAGACATACACACACGCACGCACACTTATTACAATATTACACCCTCGTGAAGGAGGGTCCAAATGAACAAGAGCTAATTAGCTACGCAAATTAAGCTAACAAATTAAGCTAATTAGACTAATTATTACAAATCAAATGAATAACTAGCAAACTAATTACTAATTATTACAACACTTTAATTAATTAGCAAACTAATTAATTAATTTACAAAAAAAATGCGCACTAACTAAGCATGTAAGACATTAAACTATGCTGCCACTGCTCCGCCTCGAGAAGTGGACAAATGCACATGCTCGATTCTCACTCGGGAAGACCACCGTTTTGCTCTTGAGAGGCACTGTTTGCAGGGTTGAGCATACTTCAGAACCTTTTTGCTCTACCTTGCCAAATCTTCGCTGAGGTTGACATCATGGCTCGCCGCCATGGATGGTTCTTCGCCACCATCTGGCGGCCAAAAGTGAGAATCGCCACCATGGATGAAACTTGCCGGCCACTGATGTATTGGATCACCATGGTGCAATAGAGCAAAAGAGGGGTTTTTCCAAGGATTGTCTGCATACCCTGTCTTTCCTTTTCATGGGAAAATCAAAGGAGGGACCAGATTTGGTTCACAAAACCACCAATCAAGCAATTTCATTGCATGATGGCTCGTGAAACCAATTGTGAAAGTTCAATAAATGCAAAAACAAGAATCAAAATGTCCATCACCCTATCATGCATGATCAAGGGCAATGGAGACCTAGGAAAATGGCACATTTCATCACTATTGAGTATGAAATGTCCCATTTGCCTTGTGTTCAAATTAACGTCCAATTTGAACACATGCAATGCAACACAAAGAATGCTTATCTTGCCTCTTTTACTTATCAATTTTGTTTACACATTTTAGTTACCAACCATCCTTTAATCACATTAAGTCCAAATGGTGAATATCCTCTAAGGTGAAAGAAGTGTCAACCAAGGGATAGTGTAAGGCAAGAGAGAGATCATGCCTTTGATAATGAGCCCTCAAAGAGAATTAAACCATTGAGCGTGACCTCAATCTCAAGCTTAAAGGATCCCAAGTTTGAAATAATCCTCAAAAGCAAATGAAAGAGTGAAGCAAAGAGGGAGGTTACAGAGATTTAGGTGCTGAAATTGAGTGATAAAAGCACTAAAAACATGCAGCCAAGTCACACCAATGATGTTTAAAGCCTAAAAACAATAAGCTAGTGTAAGGATTTACACTACAACTACACAAAACAAAGTTCAAATGAACCAAACAGCCCGAAACAGAGCTAAATCAGGCTATTTTAGAGGCTAAAACATGCTGGACTTAAGCTAAGTTAAGCTTGAAAAACATGCTAACATGTAAGGCTAACTAAGCATGCAAACAAGACACAAGGAGGGGAGGCTAACCCCTCCAATTTTGAACTTCAAAATAAGATTTTCACCACTGAAAAACCTCTAAAATTCAGTGGTTAAAAGGGCCAAAAAATGTTGATTTGAAAGTGGTGAACAAAGGCACAAAAACTTTACGAGCAAAGAAGCAAGAAGGGTGAACCACCCCTTAACTAAAAATGGCCTCAAACCACCACTTTTAGGCCACAAAAATAGAGTTTTTTACAGTCCAAAGACAGGCCAAAAAAGTCCAAAAATAATGGAAAGAGATAGGAAAACGAATGTGCAAAACAAGCTTAAAAGGAGAATGCTATACCTCTTGAAGCCAAGACACAATTGAGGAAATAAATCAAGCCAAGACCACCTTCTAGAGCTCAAAGAGTGTCTCAAGTAACCTCAGCCCAAAGATAAGCAACTTTGGTTAAGGGTTGATAGGCAAACTTGAAGTGTATCTACACTTGTATGCACAAACGTTCAAGAAAGAGAGAGAAATCTAGAGAGAGAGACCCACAAAAAATTTTCAACCTTTAAAAAAATATAGAAGGTCCTCTATATATAGAAATATATGGCTTCAAGTCAAAAATATCAATATAGGACAACTGGAGCAATGTGGAACAGCTGGAGGGAAAATATCTGCACAAAAAATTGATTTTTAACACCAATGGCCGGCAAGCTTCTTTAATGGCCGGAAAACCTCATTTTTGGCCGACAAACATCATCAATGGCCGGCACATGGCCGGAAAACCTCATTTAGTGGCTGGCCAGAAAATTTGCTTTTTGAGCCCGACTTCATATAGGCATATCTCCTTCATCCGGACTCCTTTGCAGGTCATTCTTGAGTATAAATTGAATCCCTGGAAGTCTACGTTCCAATGGTGGGAGTCTCACATCAAAATTATAAGTGTGCAAAGAGATATGCCTATTTTAGTGAAGGTTGCTCAGTTTTGGTCCTAACCAGATTGATGCGTAATTTCAAACAGCCACATCTCCCTCATCCGGACTCGGCTTTAGGAGATTCTTGAGTGTAAAATAAAACCCTAGAAGTCCAATTTCCAATACAAGTATACAAAAGGATAGGCCTGATTTAGTGAGGCTGCCCCGCTCTCTCTCTTAACGGTTCATGCCCAACCTTTTCCCCAACTAGGTTTCTTCCCTCCACTCTTATTTTCTACAAATCCAAACCTCTAAATAAGGTGTTTTGAAAGATTTTTCAAAGAATTTACCTCTCTTTCATTTATTTCCACTTTGTCCTTGCTCGATTTACCAAAAAGTGTAACATTTAACGAAATGCGAGCCTCGGAACATCATAGAAATATTTGGCAAAAAAATATTTTGAAAGAGAGGGTTTTAAGGTCTAAAATCATTTTGGTCAAAAAAGTTTTGGTCCAAAAAGGGGTATAAGGTTGGGATTTGGAGCTCTTCTTGCTGAAGAAACTGAGCGATTGCACAACATAGCCTTCATCCTCAAGCAATCAACCTGTGGCCCCCAAGTCTTAAGGATGGTCAAAAATGGGGTGTCTACAACTTCCAACTAAACTCTTGAAATAAGTTGGATCCACGTCACCCGCCTTTGTATCTTTTTTGAGCTCCACTCCATTGTCTACAAGAGTGTTCACTAAATTGCAATTCTCCATTCCATATCTCTTGAGAATCTCCTTAGCATAGCCACTTTGGGAAATAAAAATTCCATCTTTTCTTTGTTCCACTTCAATGCCGAGAAAATGAGCCATCAATCCAATATCTGTCACTTCAAATTCTTGGACCATGCTTCTTTTAAATTCTTTGAACATGGTTGGATTGTTTGCAGTGAAAATTAGATCATCAACATAAAGACAAGCAAGCAACATGCTTCCATCAACTTCCTTCTTCAAATATAATGCGTACTCATATGGGCATTTTTCAAAACTGTTGTCATGAAAATACTGATCAATTCTAGTATTCCATGCATGCGGAGCTTGCTTCAATCCATAAAGTGCTTTGTTCAATTTGTACACTTTTTCTTCATGCCCATTCTGAACATACCCCGAAGGTTGTTCAATATAGATTTCTTCTTCAAGAAAACCATTAAGAAATATAGATTTCACATCAAGTTAATAGATCTGCCACTTGTGCTGGGTAGCCAAAGAAATCATTAGCCTGATAGTCTCCAACCGGGCAACTGGAGCAAACACCTCTCGATAATCAATTCCAGCTCTCCGCTTGTAACCTTTTGCCACTAATCTTGCCTTGTAGCATTGCACTTCGCCTTGTATATTTCTCTTTGTCTTGTATACCCATTTCACTCTAATTGGTTTGTGCCCCTCCGGTAGACTAATAAGCTTCCATGTATCATTTTTCTCAATGGCATGAATTTCTTCATACATTGCTTTCTTTCATTTATCTTCTTGGATGGCTTCTAAGAAAGCAAGTGGATCCCTATCTGCTAGTAGACAGAACAAATTCAGATCTTCTTCTTTTGTAGCTTCATATATCTCCTACAAATTTCTCATTGGTCTTGGTTGTTTGAAAAAACTGTCATTTGATGATGATGATGATGCATCACTTCTATGAGAAACTAGCGATCTAGGTTCAGGTATTCTATGTGGAGGAGTTTGTGGCTCATCTTGAACTTCTCTTGTGATTTCAACCGGAGCCTTTGATGTTTCATCTTCAGGAATGAGTTTTGCATCTTTAATAACTTCATCTTGATTCCAATTCCAAGCTTCTTCTTCTTCAAATATCACATCTCTACTCATGATCACCTTTCTAGTAATGGGATTATACAACTTGTATCCCATTGTTCTGTCTCCATATCCGACAAGGATACATTTTTCTCCCTTATCATCGAGCTTGGTTCTTCTTGCTTCTGGAATCTTAGTGTACGCAACACATCCAAATATTCTGAGCTGGTTGACACTTGGCTTATGTGAACCCCAAGCCTCTTCTGGAGTCATAGAGTGAAGGCTCCTGGTTGGGCATCTATTTAGTAGATACACAGCACATGATACGGCTTCAGTCCAAAATTGCTTAGGTAATCCTTTTCCTTTCAACATGTTCCTTGCCATATCTAAGATTATGCAATTCTTCCTTTCAGCAACACCGTTTAGCTGTGGCGTATAGGATGGTGATGTTTGATGCTTGATTTCATGCTCTTTACAAAATCTTTCAAAAACATCAGATGTATATTCGCCACCTTGATACCTTGATTTGACCGCAATGTCTTAACGTAATAGCCGCTTTGCTTTTCTACAAAAGCTTTGAATTCTTTTAAGATACTGAACACCTCCAACTTTCTTTTAAGAAAATACACCCATGTCTTCGGACTATAATCATCAATGAAGGTAAGAAAATATATATTCTGTCCATTTGACATTGGCTTCAATGGATTACACACGTCAGTGTGCACTAGCTCCAGCGGCTTTGTTGCTTTCCACTTCACTTCTTTAGCAAAGCTAGTTCTGTGATGCTTGCCAAGAATGCAACTTTCACAGACTTCATTAGTATGAGCAATATGAGGGAGCCCTTTTACCATATTCTCGCTTGACAACAGCTTCAAGTTTCCAAAGTTGAGATGTCCAAACCTCAAATGCCATAGCCGGTCTTTTTCTTTGATAATGGCACTTAAACACTTCGCAGCATCATGTTGGATGTTCAATGCAAACATCCGATTCTTGGACATTCTCACCCGAGCGATCAAATTATACCATGATTGTCTTTGACGGTAAGATGACAATCTTTCATGTTGATGTCATATCCTTTCTCTAGGAGTTGTCCCATACTCAAAATGTTGTTCTTCATGGCAGGAACGTAATAAACATTGGAGATATAATCATGATCTCCATTCTTGAGCTTGATCAAAATATTGCCTCTTCCTTTCACTAGAGTCTTTGAAGAATCACCAAATGAGACTTGTGCTTGTACAGTCTCGTCAAGCTCGATGAATGTCACGTCCCAAAATCGCCCCTAAAAGTTTTGGGCATGACCACTTCAGAAACAGACATAAAACCAATATCCGTAACGTATGGGGCCTGAACGGAAGCACCTGATAACCAAAAATCTATTCCATTGAGCTATCACTATTATGCCAAGATCATAACATCATATTAAGTAAATAATATGCAGAAAACATACACATGCATACCTCAACTCAGCCCACAGTTGGGCGTATAACAAAACATATTAATGAAAGAAAACCAAGGCATAACCCCAAAAAAAGACTAACAACACCTTACGAAATACACGGCTTCGGCTAAGTGCCTGGACATACCGAGGTTGACAAGAGAGAGACGAGCCTTAAGGGTTAGGACTGGTCTCCCGACTGATTACCTACAGATACAGACAAAATACAGAATGAGCAAAACTCAGTGAATAATAGTACATAAATAATGTAAGGTTTAGCTTAAATAATAAAGCATAAAACTACAGAGACATATGATTGATTACATTCTGTAATTATTTTCAAACAATCATAGGTCCAATTTTCTTAATAGAGTGACTTTAAGCCCAATATGTACAGAACGGCCATAGGTCTACAGATACAAATCGGCCATAGGCCTAGAAATAACAGAACGGCCATTGGCTCAGAAATATATAGAACAGCCTTTCAGCCCAGAAACATATCTGAAACGACCTTCCTCGTAAATATATATCTGAAACGACCTTCGCCCGAAACATATACGTAATGACCTTCCACCCGTAAATATATACGTAACAACCTTTTCAATCGTAAATATATATATATATATATATGTGTGTGTGTATGGACTCAAGAGGTGGCTCGTACGGATTCTAGAGGTGACTCCCACTAAAGTGTAGCACTTAGCTCCGTACAGCACTTTGTTCCATACCAAAAATCATCAGATCAGATTAACTTCAGAACCATACAGAAAGTACATACATTCTTTCCATTATTCACATGAATTAACGTAGTTGATATAAGCTTAACAGAATGTTGCTGATAAGTGTTAACAAAAGGTACATACATTTTACCGATTGAATGATTCCAGAGATACGTAAATACCATAGTTCCACAATGCGCATACGTTCCATTATTCGTTGTAAGTCAATATAGTTGTCTTGTAGACAACAGAATGTTAGTATTCATCATCAATCATAAATAAAATATACTGCTCAATAATGCTCTTAGATTTCCCATGGTTTATCATAACATTAATAATAATTATTTACAGAAAGCATATGTGTCATTCCAGTACTATACATGGAGACAGAACAATTCACATTCTAACGTGAATCACATAATGATGTTAGACTATAATATTCATTTCATAGGTTCCGAACGACCTCGTCGGTTCACAACTTCACAGATTGGCCCTTGGCGTGATGGGTTCACATATTCACAAAAATAGCCCTTGGCTTTTTAGTTTCACAACTTAGATGCACAACTTCACAAATTGGCCCTCGGCCTCTGGGATTCATAGTTTCACTAGTTACAGATTCACAAGTTGGCCTTCGGTCTTATCATTTCATATTTCACATCGTTTCATAAGCAGCATACGTGTTACACATAACATTAATAACAATAATTCTGAACGTGATTAAGGTACATTTAGTACTATTACTCACAGTGCTATAAAGGAGCGCTTGTCTCTCCCGGGTTATGCCCTTAAGCCTTAATCTCTAAATGACTTTCCAATTTCCCCAAATTTCTTCCTTGTTGAATTTCTTTTTCTTCCTTTCCAACCCTTCTCTTCCTTAATTCTCCTTTTCTACTCTCTAGGAGATATTTTTGTTTTGAGGTTCATCAGTCAAAATGGCTAAGCATGTACATATGTACACACACACACATATATATATATATATATATAATTGAATAAGACAAAATTTACCCAATTTAATCATCCGAAATCAAATTTTCACAAAAATACTAATTATGACTTAAAAATTATGCTAATCTCAAATATAAGGTCAATTTCAGATTATTAAGCTTCTAAGGCCTTCAATTTCTGATTCAAACACTAGAATTGTAACAGATATTTCTTTTATGAAACAGATATGATTCTCTAATCATAAAATTCATCCAGTTAAACTTAATTCCACATGAGATTTCACAGTAAACATATAAAGATACAAAGTAAGGGACTCAAGGTATACCAGAAAACATGTACGAGGGTCAGGCCATTACAATGAACAACTCTCTTTTACCACACATGTGATTACTGGCTCCCGAATCTAGATACCAAACATTGTTTTAGTTTTCAGTATCTCCATGGTGGACAAACAGGACTGTAGGTCAGACTTTGTTTGTTTCCTACTCGGCAAAATTTACTTGTTCTCTAACTTCTGTTGTTGCTCTACTTCAACATTCATTGTTGTAATGCATGAACTTGTGGCAATGGTAACACTGAACATTGCTTTTGTCAAATCATGGTCAGTTGTTGTAACCACATTTTCTTCCTCTTGCTCTTCCTCTTGGAGCAAAGTGTGGTTGACTTCTTCTTCGTCCGCCTGGACCTCTTCTGCCTCTTCCTCGGCTTCTTTGTGATGTCCCCCCTTGCTCGTTTTTATCACCTCTGAAAGACAGCTTTGATTGAAGAGCTTACTCTAGAGAACTTAATGGAGTCTTCTTGTTGATCCTTTGTTCATGAATCTCAAGTGTGGCCATCAGCTCATCGGTGGTCATGGCACTGAGATCCTTGGACTCTTCTATTGCTACAACCATGTGCTCAAACTTGGGACTAAGTGATCGTAGAATCTTCTCAATCACTTGAAGAGATTCCATCTTCTCTTCATATCTTCGAATTTGATTAACAATGGTCAATGTGCTGCTAAAGTATTCAGAAATTGGCTCATTCTCATTCATGTGCAGCATCTCAAATTCACCACGTAACACCTGGAGTCGAACTCTGATCGTCTTTTCAATTCCACGGTGTGAATTGCGAAGAATACTCCATGCCTCTTTAGAGGTTGTTGTTGCTAAAATCTTCTCAAAGCTTGACTCATCAATGCCTTGATAAAGTAGATACAAGGCATTTTTATCTCTCTTCTTTTAATCTTTTAACGTCGTCTTCTAAGCTTCATTTAAATTTCCTTCATCTTCGAGAGTAGCTGGCTCGTCATATCCTCGATCCACTAACTCCCATAAATCTTGTGAGGCTAGTAGGACTTGCATTTGAATACTCCAATTTTCATAGTTCTCCTTACTAAGTTTTGGAAACTAGGGCTGAAGGAAATTGTTTGTGTTGGCCATGGATTGAATTTAAGAAACTTGCAAATTTTCAGGATATAATTTGCAAATTCTGACCATACTGATGTGTCTAAAATATTCCAAATAGTTGGAAAGCACTATTGGATCACCAAAAACGGACTTCAAATGGCTTAGATCTAGCTAAAATAGTTGAACGGTTCAGATCGGCTGAATTTGGAAATTCTAAGAAACACCGGATAATTTCTCTGGATCGATTGACGTCAGCGTGATGTCAGTGGCTTGGCGGCGTGGCTCCGCTCAGTCTGTGGCTTGGAGACACGGCTTCTCTCAATGGCTCGGCTTAGCTTGTGGCTCGGCTTGGCTCGGCTCGGCTTATGGCTCAACTCGGCTTATGGCTCAGCTCGGCTTGGCTTATGGCTCGATTCAGATTGACATCAACAACAACGTCGTCAATGACGTCAGCTTCTAGATACGGATCCGGATTCGGGCTAATGGATCGGATCGTACGTCAGACGGGTTAGACTGTGCAAATCCGAGCGAAGACAACGCCGACGCGCGATGGCAAGATGGCGCATGCGGTCTCTGTGGAACTTGGTTTTCAACGTGGTTTTTTGTAGTGTGATCATCTCGATGAGAACTACACACTAGTGTGATCAAAAGTTGATTTCAACAACTTTGATTTCTAGGCAAAATTTGAAACAATGCTCTGTTCTTGAAAATTTTGTAGAATGTCTGCAAATTCAAGCTACCTTCAGCTCTGATACCACTGTTGGTGGGAGTAGGGTGCAAACCACTTATGGTGATTTATAATGAGAGGATTAAAACTAAACCAAACTCAATTTAAATTCACTCAAATAATTTTGAAAAATAAACAAAGCATGAACTACAATCTTCTCTCTTTTTTATTTTATTTCTCCCACACACTGATCTCTACGATACATAGGCTATTTATAGATAAATTAGACAATGTAAAAACATTAAATGCAAATGCAGCTAAGACTATAAATTTCGAACGATTGCAGCCAGCCATTGTTGAAAATCTTGATTTCAGCCTCTATGCTTCTATTCTTAACTAGGTCGGTGGAAAAGAAATATTTTCATTATTAGTTGACAGTGAAGCAAGATTACTTCACAACAACATTTGGCCAGTTTAGTATAAAGTTAACAACTTGAATATGTGATTTTTAATATAATTTTAACTTCGATTTCAATGGGTGCATATTGTGACAAGTGGTTTTAAAATTGGGTTTACTTTTAACTTAAAAATAAAATGTTTAACTAGAAAACTAAAAAACAACAAAGCAAGTTTGTAAATTATCAGTACATCACCAGATGGTATACTTTGAAAAACAAATCAGACACCAAAAAAAATGCAAATCTTGTGGTAGTTGTCATCTTCGTACTAAGTGGTATGTAATTCTCAAGAAAGAGTGATGACGGAAATGCCTGCATCAATTCTACCCAAAATATCAAATGAGAGCAGCATTATGATCATCTTAGTCCCATTATCTTTCATGTCAAGTTTGCTACACTTTATGTAATTTGTCTGTACTCTGTAATTTGTATATCAACTCGGTATTTATAGTCCTAATTGTATCAAGGTATCAAATTTACCCTTGATGACATGTTTGAAAAAATTGGATTGAAATCAAAATGATTAAGGGGTTGATGACTAATTTGAAATGACTTATTTCTTTTTAAATAAATCATTTTTCCCTTATACTGTGTTTGGTTAGAGGATTTGAAAAGGAATTTGGAAAGGAAAAAGGAAACATTAGGTAAAATATGAATAAAATATACCTACATTTTACTTAATTTCACACACATTTTTCCTTTCTCTTTCTAAATCTCTTCCCAAATCCCCTAACCAAACACAGCATTAAGCTGTGTTTCAATTTTAGATTTGAGTAAGGATTTTGAAAGGAAAAGGTATAATGTATGTGAAATGTAACTAAATTTTATTTATATTTCATCTATCTTTTTTCTTTTTCTTTTTTTCTAAATTTTTTCTTAAATTCATGGTCTAAATACAACTTTAATGCCTATTTAAATCCTTAACATATGTTATTAATTGAACTAAATTAACAAAATATGAAAAATTAAAGAACAAAATCAGTACAATTAGAACCGTAGGGACAAAACCAACACAAAAAGCAAGTTACAGAGACCATATGTATAATTTGTCTTATATATTCTTTTTTCTTTTTCTTTTTTTTAACTTAAAAGAAAATGAATAATTCAAGGACCATGACACTTACTGGTCCCCCCAAACATTAGTTTGGGACTGTCCAAACACCAACCCCCAAAAACTCAGTAGTGATAGAGACGAGGCCGTTTATTCCCAGGCAAATCCTGGCCTGGCCCAGACATCGACAAAGAGGCCCTGTCCACAACCACCTTCAGTGCCCTCCCCAGCATCCCCAACCTTTCGCTACCACTACTGTCACCGTCACTGCCACCACTATCACCCGAAACTTGGACCCACAAGACGCTCTTGGTCCTCCCTCCCACCGTCGCCATCTCCGCCCTCACCACCTTCCCTTCCACCGACCTCACCGCCCTCGTCATGTCCGACACCAGCTCTGGCCTATCCTCGCAGCTCATCGTTGCCTTTATTGTCCCCGCGGCCGAGTCTCCCTCCTCCTCACAGTAACATAACTCGAGTTCATCTGCCTCGCTTGGCAACATGTTGTGATGTTCTTTTGCTGATCCGCCAGATTGGCCACTTCCATTGTCACTAGTAGTACTAGTACTATCAGCTTGTGTCAATTCTGTTGTTGTCTTCTTCAACTCCCTCAGCCTTCGGACTACTTCTGCTAGCAATGAAGCCTTGTCTGTCTACCATTTTTTCATGTCAAATAAATTGCATCATTACCTTCTTCACCCATTAATTACAAACTTTGCATGAAAATTTATAAATATACAAAATCTTCACTATTTTTTTTGGGATCCTAGCATTTTCCTGTCATTTACTTGACAACATTTCAATTATGTCAATTTCATCAAAAATAATTTTGTGTTAAAATTGTTCTCATAACAGTTCCTGTCAGTAATAATCATCCTAATATGGTATGGAATTGGCTTTCTTGCAGTCCACTGTTTGGTCATTGAGTGTCTAGTTTTGTATATTGAGAGAGACCGTCCCCAATAGATCATGAATGGAAAAATAAATAAATTAAATTCGTCGTATATCAATATTTATCTTAATAAAATGACTGATCTATTTTTTTAAATTAAACTTGTCATCTAATTTTTTAAAAATAAATTGGATCCAAACTTGTGGTAATCAATTTTTTTTTTTGTTCCCTCAGTTTTAGTTCTTTTTTCTTTTTTCCAAACACATTAAGGCCTAGTTTGGAAAAACTAAATAAGTACACTTTTTGACTTTTTATGAAATATGGATTGGGTTTGGGTTGAGTTTGAAGTGATGTGTTAGATAGATGATATGACTTAAATAAGATGATGTGACTTAAATAAGATAGTGGCTTTTTGACTTTTTGTCTTTTTTCAATCATGCCAAACTTGACCTAAATATTTTGAGATAAAATTTAATACAATTAAAATATTAGAGACCAAAAATAAAAAAAAGTACATCATTTAAGAACCAAAAGTATATAATGCTAACATTTTCATATAAAAATGATGTATTAGCAGCACCTGATGCGTCATTTGTTATTTGTTATGAAATCATATAAGATATACTGTATGTTTAAAATGTCGACAAAAAGTAATTAAACTTTTTCCTAGATACATTGTATGGGATCTAAATTCATCCAAATGTAAACCCCTCATATATGAGTTGAGTTTAGATCACTTTATTTTTATTTTTTTTATTTTTATTTTTTTTTTTTGAAAAATTATGAAGACGTACTGTTTTAATATTAAGATTACTAGTAATGAGTGTTATCGAATTTTAATGTGAACAATTAAGTTATAATTTAAATAATTTTCTTAAAAAGGTCATTTTTTTATAATTATATATTTTATTCTTAATTTACCCTTCATATTAAAATATTAATAACAATTGTATAAACAGCTTTAATTTAATTGCAATTCATATTTTTTTATTTTAAAAACTAAACAAATTACATCAAACAAAATCACAAACAAGAATTTAATCAAAAAAAATTAAGACATAAGATTCATCATTTTTTGTTGTCTAACCCAATGAAAAAATATATTTGTCAAAAATTAATAAAATTCGTAAATTATTTATAATATTTTTTTTTTTAACACAAAATAGACACACTAAAGGAATTCTTATTTATAAATATTAAAAATATAAACTGAAAACAAAAACATAGAAGGGTAAGTGGCATTTGTTGATTGGAATGAATGAACTTACTTTGATGGTATTAGGGAGGAGGTTGCGAAGGGTGGCGAGGTGGCCATTGATTCGCTTTCTTCGTCGGCTCTCGGCCTCACTGTGGCTCTTCTTCTTGCTTCCTCCTCCTCCAACTCCCTTTTCTTCTTCCTCCGCTGTCGATCTCAACGACGACCACCTCACCATTGACATTGAGTTCGCCATGTTTGTTGAGTTGCTGCTTACCACTCCTCCTCCTCCTCCTCCTTCAAGATGAAACTTCACAGAATTGGAAGAACAGCTTCCCAATTCATAGTAACTTGGATTCATGGAGTACATATTGTCCACCTGACTCACTCACTTGGTCTCTAAAATCAAAACAATCACTCATCATGCATACTCACAACACAACAGATATAAAACCATATACACAGAGAGAGAGAGAGAGAGAGAGAGAGAGAGATGAAGTTGTGTTGTGATGATAGTGTGTACCAGATGAGTCTGAGACTCTGATTTCGTTATTGATAAACTTGTTTCTGAGACAGGAATAGTAATAGTGAACAGAACTACTATGGTACTCTCAAATGTCTGATACCTCGCTCTTCTTAGGTCTCCTCCTTCTCCTCCCTGCCTATAAATCCGAAAGTTGATTACCTTTTGCCTTTTCAGGTTTATATCTTATTAGTTGTTTTTTTTCTTAAAAAAAATCTTATCAGTTGTTTAAAGGAAAATTTGTAAATCAGTGGAATTTTCACAAAATATTTACAAATTAATGAAAAAAATTACCATTGATTCGATTTTTTTTTTTTTTTTTTTTTTTGAAAACTTTCACTGAATTGCAATTTTTCTTGTTCAAATATGAGCAAGTCAGAAATAGAAGAATTAATGTACTCTTATACTAATACCAAAGAGAGGAATAATGGAGCTATGTATCTCTCTATATATAGTTATATACATCTCATGATATTTGTTTAAAATATAAATTATTTTTTATAATTTTGTAAATTACATCTAATCCTTTCAAATTTCTAATTACATAACAAATTATTTATTTTATTAATAAATCATTAAGTCAATTAACAGTTTTTAATGATGTCATCAATTAAAAATTCTGATAAATTTTATTATTATATAAAAGAGTAGTTAAGAATTTTAATTTTTTTTGTTAATTTTGTTAAATAAAAATTTTGACAAAAGTATATTTGTAATTTTCAAAACCATAAGAGACAACTCATATTCCAAGCAAATCTCAATAGATGAATTTGTAAGTCACCCATACTTTTTATTATATATAATATAATATCAACCTTTGAATAATGCTACATAACATTTTTTACATATCTAAGCTATGTATTCACACCAAAACATGATTGCAATTTATATATTAATCATGAAAATACATACTACTTTGTCTTTAAATATTTCAACAATGTTAAGTAGCTCGAATGTGTCAAAACGGCATCGTTTTTGACACATTTGAGCCATACAAATTTAGGTCACCAAACATTTTTCTAAATATTTTTTGCACCTTCAACCTTAACCAAATCTCAAATGTCTTAAAAGAAAGCTTAATCACATCTCAAAATTAAAGTAGGTTGCAGAAAATGACAACCTCAAACACCCCCACCCCTCCTTCCTCCACCTTCTTATTCACATATCTAAATAAATTACTAAACTTACAATCTTTTAGTTTTGTTAAATTATACCCCTGAGGTTTTCAGGTAATAGATCAATATCCTTGAAATTCTAAAAATTACATTCACTTCCCAAAAGTTTGTAATCGCATTATAAAAATCATTATGTTAATTAACCGTTAAGTCAAGTCAATTAATCGATTTTACTTATATCTAACATTTATTTATTTTTTAAAAATGTCTTATTTACCCTTTTATATCTTTTCTTTAACACGATAGAACCATCTGTCTCACACTTTTCATTAGAATGCAGAAATAAAGCTTCATCCTTACCACCCTCCACATTCTCTCTGCCACCATTTAAGCCATCAACCATCACCAACTACCACCACCCTACACCCTCTCTTTTAGTCATCCCCAACCAATACCATCAATTATTTTCATCAAAACTCACTTGGAATTTTCATCAAACACTTTGTTGGCACTCCAACACCTTATACCAAATAGTTTTACCTACTCCCACCAACATCTCAAATCCCAAATTAGTGGACATCAACATTACATCGAACAATATGGATGCAGCCCAACCAATACCTGAAACGCCTACTCAATCAAGTGCTTCTGTCTTTGATCTCGACGGATTGTGATCGAAAATAACAGTAATTGCAAGTAGAATCACCAATATTGCCAATCAACCAAGATGCGACGTATTGGTTGCCAAAAATTTTGACATTCAACAACCAATTTGCTTCGTCTCTAGTAGATAATTTGGCAACGCATTTATATGTTGCTAAAACATGACATGTCATCTGCTTAAAGTTACTTTTAGCGACTAAATGTTAATGTATGGTGACAATTTTTTTTGTTTTTGGTGATTAAAATATTTGGTTGCCAATTTATTTATAAGGTGACCATAATATATTTGGTTGCCGAATCATTTACTGACATGGCTTCAATGACCTTTTTTTTAGCGTCGCTGATACTTTCAATGACGAAAATTACATTTTTGGCAAGTAAAAGAAAGTTGCTAAAAGTGTTTTTCCATGTAGTGCCATTGTCACTGTTTACACATCAAAACCACCAAAATCGTTTACTATGAAGGTGAGATGGGACAGGGAAGGGGTTAGAAGAGGTTGTTCACAATAAGAGCGGGGAGGCGATGGGTCAAGGTTGTGTATGATTGCTTCAAGAGTTGCTCGTGGTGCTACAATTGAGGAATTAATGGCTTAGAGGCTAATGGTGGTGTTACGGTGAAGGAATTGATGGCGTAGAGGTCTAGTTGTGGTTTTGCAATGAAAAGTATTGCGTTGACGATTAGGTTTCATTTATCTTTGATAACATAACTTTCTCATGTTTAATGAAGTATATTAAAAGGCGAGAACGGAGTGGAGAAGAAGTTCCATTTTATGAGGCAATGATTAAAGATATAAATGTCATTTTAAATTTTCTAGGAGTGTTAGCCTATAAACTTTGACAATGATCAATATAATTTCCAAAACTTAAATTTGAAATAAATAAATAAAAAGTATTATAGGCAAATGTCAAGGGTGTGAGGGTAAATTCAGCCATTTAAATTTGAATACAGTATTTATGTGCGTGAATCAGTTTTATATTCCTCCAAGCAAACAGTGTCGGTCTGAAAAATTGTTGGACAAGATGGGGTCCACAACAACTCGGGAAGTCCCTAATTTGATATCACCTTGACACGTAACCCGTGGATCTTTACACACTTACTCTGTACATGTCCATACAAAAGAGTACGAATGAATTGATATTATATTATATTATATATTATAATAAAATGAGATTGAGATTGAGATCGATTGGGCTCAAAATTTCAATCAATTGACCAGGATGCATCATACCACCTTCTTTTCCCAACATTTTACAGTTTGGTTCATTGATTTTTTTTGTCCCTCACTAATTTCTCTTTCGGTGTAAAAGTTAGGAATTTGGGCTCTCCAATTTTTTAGGCTTTGTTTGGAGAGTGATTGAAATAGTCAAAAAAAAAAAAATTTATCATAAATTATCATATCACTCTTTAATTTTTTAGAGTTTGTTTGGGAAGATATTTTGAGCTAAAATAGTCATATAAGACAAAATAGACTATTTTAGTTAAATATGACAAAATGTTACATCTAATTCATAATTATTTTATTTTTTTCTCACAAAAATCAAAAAGTTAAAAAATTTATCATAAATGAAACTTTTTAATCTCAGGTTAAAATAACCAAGAAAATCAAAAAATTAACCCACATCTCAAACGAGCTCTTATATATCTTTATCCAATTCTCAAAGGATGTAAAGAATCTCATCATCGAGTTCAACCTTTTGAATTCAAGATAAAGAATCTCACAAGTGAATATCATTTTCGGCCATTACTTGCCATGGCCAACAACCATCTCCGATCACCATCTCCAATAACAACCTCCCCTAACCACTCATTTTCACCTCTTTTCAAAATAAAATTTTAATATACTAAATATATGTATATATATTTTTATCCAAAATAGACCAACATTTTTAATATTTCTTTAATAAACTATTAACGTTGCCAAACAATGAATTTTCTTTTTATAAATATTTTAAAAAATCAAACTATTTATCATAGTAACTCACTTTTCAAACTATTTATCAAATTAACCTACTTTTTTAAAAACACAAATTCAAAATGCGAGTTCATCATGAAATCTCATATTCAAAGTACGATTTACGATTTCATGGTGAACAGATATGGGCTATGTCAACGTGAAATTGCATGTTCAAGATGCGATTTCACTACAAAATTGTAAATCAAAAAATTAACCCATATCCCAAACGAGCTCTTATATATCTTTATCCAATTCTCATGTAAAGAATCTCATCATCAAGTTCAACCTTTTGAGTTGAAGATAAAGAATCTCACAAGTGAATATCATCTTTGGCCATTACTTGCCATGGCCAACAACCATCTCCGATCACCATCTCCAATCGTCGATAACAACCTCCCATAACCACTCTTTTTCACCTCTTTTCAAAATAAAATTTTAATATACCAAATATATATATATTTATCCAAAATAGACCAACATTTTTAATATTTCTTTAATAAACTATTAACGTTGCCAAACAATGAATTTTTTTTTTTATAAATATTTTAAAAAATCAAACTATTTATCATAGTAACTCACTTTTCAAACTATTTATCAAATTAACCTACTTTTTTAAAAACACAAGTTCAAAATGCGAGTTCATCATGAAATCTCATATTCAAAATACAATTTCATGGTAAACAAATATAGGTTATGTCAACATGAAATTGCATGTTCAAGATGCGATTTCACTACAAAATCGTGTTTTGAATATTCGATTTTAAAAAGTGAGTTTAATAAATAATTTGACAAGTTCATTATTTTACCTAAATAGTTTAATTTTTTAGAATATTCAAAAAAAAATTTAAAAAACTCGCCAAACAATACCTTAACATTTGCATTCTTTTCAAAAATATATATATATATATATATTTGTTCCAACTCTCTGAACCAGCATTGTCAGCTATCCCAACATTTTGTCATTGCACCATGTGTTACTCGTGACAGTTTTTTATGACCAAAATGTGTGAAAAGCACAGCAGACTTGGGTGACAAAAGATGTCTTGTTTGTTCCCTAAAGAGGTTTGACCAACCAAAATTCTTTGGATCCCCACAACTTCAAACTCTGTCCTACGGAGTTCCTTTTCTTGCCCTACATAGTTCACAAAGTGGAAAACACTACTCAACCAAAATTAAGGGTAAATTATACTTTTTAATCCTATAATTTGATCAAAATTTTACTTTAATCTCTATTATTTTAAATCGAACAATTTGATACTTACATTTAAAGTTTAGTTTCAATTTAATCTTTCTGTATAAGTTTAAGCTTAAAATTAACATTCTTACAATACTTATAAGTTTCCTATGATGTACACGTCATAAAAGTCAACAAAAATCTAGACAAAATGACTAAGTTAAAACTAAACTTAAAATATAAAAACCAAATTATTCAACTTGAAACAATAGAAGCCAAAATAAAATTTAAATCAAATTATAAGAGTGAAAAGTAAAATTTACCCAAAAATTAAAGATAATTTAACTTACACAACGATTTTAACTCATTACACCCGTCATTTGAAATGTTCTTTAATTTCAATTTTACTCATGTACAAAATTAGACAAAAGACAAAATAAATAGATTTGAATAACTCTTTACACCCATTTCTCTTTAAACCCTATTCCTCTTCTTTCCTTTCCATTTCACCTTCTCTATTGCACATTTCCTTGCAAAAATGTGAATCATAGTGTTTGATCATATAAAGAAGATAATGGATGAAAAAATGGTGATGAATGAACAACCAGGAAGTGAATTTTTTTTTTTTTTCACATTTCCTAATCAAATATGGAGATGGTTATTCGACTTTCATTTGGTAAACCGAACAAAACCAAATCACAAAGACAGCCACTTTAGAACAAAATTGAAACATCCTTGCATCCATTGCTAAACTATATAGACTCATCATGTTCATCACCCCCACAACCAAGCACACCTTACATATTTCGGCAGTCAACAACCACACAAAAGTCATGTTCAGCGAACCGATAACAAACTATTCGTAAAACTTGGATCAATGAAAATGTAAGACAAAATTAAACAAAAAAATCATATGGAAAGCTAGTTGGAGTGTGTCAAGATGGTTATAAATTAAAAAAAACTAAAAAAACATATCAAACAATCATTTTAAAAGATAAGTGTTGCCACCAGTGTTGTCGTTGGAGTTTGTCACAGATGGTGCAATGATTGGATTGTGTCGCCAGTGGAGAAAAGCTGGCGGTGGCGGTGGTCAGAGATAGCTGCAATGGCAGCCAAAGATAGTGAAAGGAAGAAAAAATATGAATGGAGAAGAAAGGCAAAAGAAGATGAGTGCAAGGAAAGGAAAGTATATTAAGAAATGTAAATAGACAAAATTAAAATTTTAAATTTTTTAAATGAGTGTAATGTGATAATTGGTGTAATGAATCCAAAAGGTTGTGTAAATAGAATCAACCCAAAATTAATATTAAAGTTCCTTTCCAAGGCTCGTAATCTTTGAGCCTCCACTTCCCTCCCTGTTCAAACTAATCCCATGTGCTAGTCAAACATTTGACATGATACATGCTATCTACTCTCAAAAACTATAGCGCACCGAAAACATGACCCTCATTTTTTACGAATAAGAAATACAACCCCAGAATCTCCCAAGCACAAGTCAAAAGGCAACATGAAATGATGCGGCGAATTCCATGCACAAAAATGCCAAACACAACATGAAACCAAGTCATTACGGTCTTTACTTAAACCACTTCCACAGCATGGACTTACTATTATCATAATTACAGTTGTATATTTAGGAAAAGCAACATATGGGGCCTAGCGAGACCTCCTATACTTGTCTTTAGTTCCTCCCAGTTAATCAACAAAGAATATATTTCTACCAACGATTGTGACAAGCATAGATTAAATTCACCGTGAAAAGTTCATAAAAGTATAATACAATCAAAATCAATCTCGAATATATGTACTCATGGGATATCAGATTTCTAAAGCTTTCTAAACCAAACCTTCATCAAAAGTGAAATGCTTTCATACGAGAATAAAATGTAACCGTAATGAAATGGTTATTTGACAAATATAACCCAAAAAGGAGGCGTAATACTGGACAACCTATAAAGTAAAGACAAATTAAAATGTTTAACAATGTGAATAAAGCAAGTCTTAATCATTTTAGAAAACCAAACACACCATAAATGAGGGAAAATGGTTATCAGAATAATTGAAGACACAGTGTGCACTGCAGCTGCAAGAAAGATTTTGTAGGGGGGGAGGATGAGCTCTGAACTCTAACAAGGTCTCTTCATTCGAGTCAAAATTTACATCTGAACATTGTAACACTTCATGATAACCTCTTTTTCTTTTTCAATTTCACTTTTTGAGGTGGGCCAGGGGGATAGGGGGGTAAGAAAATAATTCGAAGTAAATAATACATGATTATCACATTGTAGCTATAAAAATAATAATAATAATAATAACCGAACAGATACGTAAAAAGCTGCTTACCATTTCCTTTTCACTTTTCTTCATGTTGATTCTCCCACAAAACTTTGCAGGACCAAACAAAGCCTGAGAAATAGTTGACATGCATGTATGTGCAAGAATCGAAAGTAGGTATTATTGGCGCACCATGGACACTCTTGACTCATCTCTGATGAAGCACTGCAACGTTCTACTCCGCAAGGCAAAGACCAAAGATGTGTAAATTGCAGTTGAATACACGACAGATACTCCTATGTATACACAAACAGTTGTAGCACAAACATACAGATACCTGGAGGAAGATGGAGTTACCATAAATAAGTAAATTCAATGTAAAAGACGACATTACAGGTATTGAAGAAAGAGACCGGAATACACTTAGATCAATTTCAACCCTCATCTTCAAACTGGAAAACAAAATGGAGGAAAAACTTGTAATTTAGTAAGGAATTTATTTTATAAAGCCATCTTGACAAAATTGGTCAGTCAAAAGGGATGATTTCAGAAGGAAAGGGAACCACAGTGAAAGACTCTCATGGGTAAGTGTACTGATGCCCACTTCAGCTTAGGGTATTGCTTTAGTCACACAACCACTGAATCCTTGGAAATTCAACTGCCTTCTAGCTAACTAGAGAGATTAAATGAGATGCAAATTATATCTAAATCAATATTCAATCATAAGTCTGAATGGTAAACCCAAACATATTTGAATAAAAAGAATATTCAATCCAGGATTTTCTTAAGATATCTCGAAGGTTTCCACTAAGCAAGTAGCTAATCCACTCTGAAGGAAACTCAATCAGCCAATTTCATTGCAAATTAGGGCATGTAATTTACGGAAATTAGATCATCTGGATTTTCGACAAAACATCACTATATTTTTCTGGGTTGAATTTCGGCTATGATAACAATTTAAATAAATAATAAAATAATAAATAAAAAGAGGGGAGAGAAGACAGGAAGGGTGGGGTCCAATATCAGTCATTTGCTGGTCTGTCATCAAGTTTTCAAGGACTACAATCAATCTCATTGACAGAGGATGCCATTAATTACCACCCCTCACCAAGCACGGGATGCCGCATGCAGGTTCACCACAAATGCATTTTGTAATGTGATTTTCATCTAATTAAGACTTACTTTGGAGAGAAGACACTCCAAACAAATAAATGATTCCTCATTAGCAGCAAAACAATGGTGTATGCAAACAAAAGAACGGAATTCAAGCCCAGTGGAACCAGACACGGAAAGCCAACAGACATCTTCAGAAAATGCCCAATATCCGCATTCTGCGGATTCACAAGATAGCTTGTCTCTTTCATGGACATATACATCACCATGCTAAGAAAAGCTAACAAGGGGGACGCATAGGTAATAATGAACATTAAGATGCCAGAAAGCAATGTAGAGTGACTTGAGATGCCCTGACAATTGAAACAATCATGGGAAAATTAGATAAATGAAGGCAAGATAACAAGGTTTGAGCACAAAAAATCATAGTTAATTAACAATGCCAGGTGAGGAGGAAGTACAATGAAAGCTCCAGCAACATCAATGCTAGCAAGAGTGTTGGTGTTACCAAGAGCAAAATGGCCTGCCAGTCCCAAATAGAATAGTGCAGCAACCTAGAAGAACAAAAACAGAAGTATGATACCCAAAGTTATCGCCTCAATGCACTAGTAATGACAAGAAGTGAGATAATTGGCAGGCAGCACATATACATGCTTATCCTATATAACCACCAATACGGGCACAATGTCAAGCACTAATACAACTGTCCAATAAGTTTTATTAAATGTCCAATATACGCTAACAAGGCCAACAAAATAAAAACTAAAAATAAAAATAGCTATCTACAGTGCTCTATCATAACCATTTGACATTAGGAGGAACAAATCATCATTCATCATTGTAACTTGTTTAAAAAACTCATCTTCAGTCAGATCGTTGTGCCTGTTGTGCTCTTACACATGGACGCATGTGTTGGTGTCAAATTGTTCACAACATGATCTTCAAATTATAACTCATTTTCTGATGTTTAGGAACTAAGAAAATTCTAAATTCCCATATGAAAGTTTTGCAACCTGTGAAGTCCTAGCTTATAAGCAGTATACAATAAAAACTGTGACGAATAACTGGTTTAAAAAAAATGTGCAACTCCACCTTTAGATCAACCATTTCTGTCAAGAGAAGTCACAGGATTAGATACAAAGAATCTCAAAACTAGCTCTTCTTCAAAGTGTATATATATTAAGGAAACTGACACATTGATTTATGTGTATACTTGCATGAGAAACTGACAGGCCATGTAAAAAACTATAATAAACATCCCCCAGTTAACTTGCATTGTTATGTAATTCAAACTGAAAGATACTAAGACCTGTGTTTTAGAAAACAATTTTGCCTTGCCTATAAGACATCTGAATGATTTCTGTATATTCAATTGTGTATAATATAAAGAGTACAACTGATATATATACCAATCCTAAACCTAATCTAAAATAGGAAATAATAATAACTCTATACAATTAATCTAATATTCACACAATCAATCTAAAATATACAATCAACCTAATATATATATTTCCATAATTAACATAATATTTTCACACCCCCGATCAAACTCAAAGTGTTTTAACAGAAAATACTGAAAGTTTGCCAAGAAGAAACTGAAATCGAGCAGTGGTGTGAGTCTTGGTAAAGAAATCAACAAGTCGCAATGCCAAAAAGACAAAAAGAAGCAAGATGGAGCTAGACTGCAAATGCTAACATACAAAATGACAATCAATCTCAATATGTTTCATCCACTCATGAAAGACAACGTTATGAACAATCTAAATACCACTATGGTTGTCACAGTAAAGGGAGGTCAGAGAACATTGAGGGACACCCAAATCAGTCAAGAGACAACGAAGCCAAACAATCACAGTAGTGGCATGAGCTATAGCATGGTACTCAGTCTCGACAGTGAAACGCACGACAACAGTCTATTTCTTACTATTCCAAGAAATCAAAGAATCACCAAGAAACATATAGAAGCCAGAAGTGAACTTGCGATCAGTGACATCACAAGCCCAATCAGAATCAACATAAACCACCAAGTCCAAAGAGGAAGTAGAAGACAACAGTAAACTTTGAAATATAGTACTCCGGAGATAGCGAAGAATCCGAACCAAAGTAGCCCAATTTGTAGAATGAGGAACAGAAACGACCTAACTAACCACATGAACAGCATAAACAAAATCAGGGTGAGTAACCGTCAGATAGACTAAGCAACTCACGAGTTCTCGATATAAAGTAGGATCATTCAAAGGAACACCATCATTAGTGGTAAGCTTCACATTAAGTTCAATGGGGGTATCAGCAATCTTTGTGTTAGTAAGACCAGCACAGTGAATAACTTTATTAGCATACTTGACTTGAGACAGAAAGTAGCCCTTGGGAGAAGAAGCCACCTCAATACGAAGAAAGCACCTCAATGAGCCCAAATCTTTCATTTCGAAGGTGCGAGAGAGATGCTGCTTAACCTCAGAGATAGCAAAAGAATCAGAACCAATAATAATCATATCATCCACATACAGTAATAAAACAACAAAACCAGCAGAGGTGTGGAGAAGAAACAAAGCAGAGTCTTAGGCAGAAGAATTCAATGGGCCCAAATCTTTCACTTCGAAGGTATGGAAGAGATGCTGCTTAACCTCAGAAATAACAAAAGAATCAGAACCAATAATAATCGTATCATCCGCATACAGTAATAAAGCAACAAAACCAATAGAGGTGTGGAGAAGAAACAAAGCAGAGTTTTAGGCAGAAGAATGAAACCCAAGCTTGATAACAGTAATCTAAAAGCGATCATACCAAACATGAGGAGATTGCTTCAGACCATACAGAGCACGCTGAAGACAACAAACCTGTCCAGAAGAATGGTGAAGGCCAGGGGGAGAACTCATGTAAACCTCCTCAGCGAGATGACCATTAAGAAATGTTCTTAACATCCATCTGATAAAAAGGCCAATGAGCAGCAGAGACAAATATCAAAGTACGGACAGTAGTCATCTTGGCAACAGGGACAAAGATCTCCTCATAATCAATACCATACTCCTGTGAAAAACCCTTGGCAACCAGGCGAGCCTTGTAACGCTCAAGAGAACTATCAGAATAAGTCTTGACTTTGTAAACCCATTTATAACCAACCAGATTCTTAACAGTAGACAAAGGAATCAACTCCCAAGTACTAGTTTTCTGCAAAGCAGACAACTCATCCTCCATAACTTGAATCCAATGAGGATCCTAACAGACCTCCTCATATAACTGAGGCTCTGAAAAATAGTGAATAGCAAACAAAAACGTACAATATGAAGAAGAAAAACATGTTTTAGCAAAATCAAATTTGACTACCTGTTTACAGATGCGAAAGGGGATACTTATAGTTAGCAAGATTAGAGTCGTCAAAAGCAAGAAGATCAGCAACGGGCAGAAACAATTGGTGGAGGGAGAGCCTTGCAACGAGAATAGACTAACAACGGAGGAAGAGAAGGAGAAGGAGACTGAGCATACGGAGAAGGAGAAGGAAGAGAAGAGGGCACAGACTCATGGGGATCAGTGGAGAAGGACTCATCAAGTGGGGCTCTGACACCATGTAAGACTTTTGAATGATTTATGTATATTCAATTGTGTATAATACAAAGAGTACAACCGATATATATAGTAATCCCAAACCTAATCTAAAATAGAAAATAAGAATAACCCTATACAATCAATCTAATATTCACACAATCAATCTAAATTATATAATCAACCTAATATATATATTTTCACAATTACCATATTCTCATAAGCGAGGATAGTGAGAGGAGGAAGCTAAAAGTAAAGCAAACGTTCGAAAAATGCAACATTGTGGGAGACATAAAGGAGACATGAAACAGGGTTATAACAGCGATAACCTTTCTGAGTAAGACTGTAACCCAAAAAGACACATAGAACAGACCAGACACTAAGTTTGGTCCTATTTTACGGGATAAAAAGACAAAACAAACAGATCCAAACACACGAAGGAGGGAGTAACTGAAAAGTTGATAGAACAAGGCCTCATAAGGAGACCAGCCGAAAAGAAGGGGAGTAGGCATGCGATTGAGAAGAAAAGCAATAATAAGAACTGTCTCCCCTCAAAACGAAGCCGGAACTAAGGCAAAGAGAAGAAGAGATCTAGCCATCTCAAGGAAATGACAGCGTTTACACTCGGCTCAACCATTTTGGCTAGGTGCATCAGTACAGGAAGTTTGGTGAACAGTACGTAAATTGGCTAAATACTCCCAGAATTCAGTTTTAAAATATTCTCCACCCAAGTTAGATTGTAACACTTTAAGTGTAGACCCAAACTGAGTAGTGATCATAGGCTGAAGGATATGGTATATTTGATGGAAATCGGACTTATGAGTCATAAGATAGATCCAAGTGTAACGGATACAATCATCAATAAATGACACATAGTATACAGAACCTCATTTGGTGAGAAAAGAAAAGGGCCCCAAACATTAGTATGAATTGAAAAAAACGGTGTATTAGATATAGAAGTACTTTTACGAAAAGGTAAGGCTGTCATTTTGGCAAATTTACACCCTCGACACTCAATAAGTTTACTAGGAAAAACTTTACCCAATATACCTGACTGAGCTAAAAACTATAAGCGGTCAGCAAACAAATAGCCTAATCTAGAATGCCACAAGTAGAAAGGATTGGACAAAGAATCTAACTAAAAAGAGAAAAAGGTAGTCGGAAAAGTTGTCATAGACAGATGCAAGCTCTCCACCACATAGAGGTATCCAACTCTATGACCAGTCCCAATCTGTTGCTTGGACATCCGATCATGTACAGAGCAGATAGAAGAAGAAAAGATAACATCAAAACCAGAGGCATCAAGCTGACTGATAGATAATAAACTGACAGATAACTGAGAAACATAAAGAACAGATGGAATAGAGATAGCAGACATAGCAGACAGTAGAACAGACCTAACAGATATAACAGACATGCTAAACTCATTAATAGCATTAACAGTAATAGGGAAGGGAGAGGGAATACAATTTTGAAATAAGAAGAGATGAAGAGTCATATGATGAAAAGCACCAAAGTCAAAAATCTAGACAGACGAAAAGATACCCAAAGAAGACCCAAGTAAACCTAAATGAAGAGAGGAAACAACTGAAACAAACGGCGAGGGCTGGGAGGTAGATAGTATATACTGAAGTTGATTAATCTGAGCACTCAAGGAAGCCAAGTCAAGATCAGGAGTCAGAGCAGATGCAGTGGAATTGACGGAAGGACAAAAAGTACTCACAAAAGGAGCTCAGAACTAGGTTTGAGATTGCTAAGAAAATGTGGCGAACAAGCGTCCTTCTTGGAGCGATAATACTTCAATGGCCCTTTGATGACGTAGCACACACTCATCTGAAGCTGACCTATTTCTAGGCCTAACAATCTGATTATCTGACATTGTAATAAACCAAAAAAAGTATAAGAGAACTGATGGGCAAAGTATAATAAACCAAAAAGTGACGGACTTTAGTGTAATAAACCAAAAAGTAGGGTTTTAAGTGGGACTAGTCAGAACTCAGAATACAACCAATACTGAGAACCAGAAGGAGAGATAGAGAAAGAAAGAGAGAGAGAGACTGAAGTTGAGAGAAGTCAATCGAGATTGAAGCCAATAACAAAGCTCTTCGAACTCAAGAACCAGAGAGAGTTGTTATGCAGGTCTGAACCAAAGATCGAAGCACATAGAGGAGATGAAAACCATAAATCGATCAGGGGAGAGATGTCACACGAACCAGAGTGGCAGAGAGAGAGAGAAGTTACGAACCAAAAGTTACAAACCAAATAACCCAGATGACCAAACAAGGCAAACGAAACATGAACCAAATGAAACGTGATCTGGGTCTTCTCAAACCAAGTTGGTAGCGATCGATTGGAGTGCAAGTCGAACTTAGATGACTATCGAAAACTCAATCAAACCAGAGGTGGGTTGATCAATCTAGGAAATGGCAAACAACTGACTGGAAGAACCATAAGGCTAAAGTAGACGAACTAGAAAGATGGTTGAAACAAACAAACCAGAGAAGATTTGACGAGCAAAGCTAGGGTTTCGAACGTTGCTCTAATACCATGTAAGACTTCTGAATGATTTCTGTATATTCAATTGTCTATAATACAAAGAGTACGACCGATATATATAACAATCCTAAACCTAATCTAAAATAGGAAATAAGAATAACCCTATACAATCAATCTAATATTCACACAATCAATCTAAAATATACAATCAACCTAATATATATATTTCTATAATTAACATAATATTCTCACATTGCCATTTGTACAATTCTTGTTTAGCTACCAAAATATCCTTAAAATTAACAGGCCCAGCCATCTAACCATGAACATCTCTTCTCAAGCACCATTAACTAGTGTTAGTACCATCAACAATGGGGCAGTTCCAACTTTATTTGCATACTGTGGCTGCCCTCAGAAAAACAATTCTTCCCACGCTTGACAGCTTGAGGTTTTACTAATTGCATCAAGTATGATTTCCAAGTTAAAAATAGATTTTATCACAATGGAAACTGAATGGTAGTTCAATAAAAATTTAGTAGTATTAGGTTGGGATTAATTCCATCTTTGACAACCATGTTCTTGATCTTAGTGTTCATTGCACACTGAGTGAAGGAATTTAGAATTCAAAGTCTCTTATTTATAGAAAACAAAGGCTCCAATATTCTTCTCCTAGCTAAAATATTGAGCAAGTAATTTAAATGGAGAACTGCCACAACATTTTTGGGCCATTTAGGTCAAAACTTTCCGTTGCTCATCTGGTTGCTCAGTTGTAAGTAAGTATATTGGATATGCCTTAATTTTAGAAAGCGAAGATAGTGATAAAATTTTACACTTTTTTAGTCGTCTAGGAGTCATTACATTTTCACCATTTCAGTCAGAATTATAGTGCTTGTTAATTGGATTTCAGATCTTACTGTGCCAGGGATATTTTTAACCTGGTTCGGTATCACTCAATTAAGTAAATTCAGTAGTCGATATCAAATGATAAACAAAGAGAAACTACAAGGTCGTCAGTTACTGCAAAATGTAATATTTTATGCCACAATTTCAATATTTTAACTTTAAAGGATCCTTAAATCATGGTTGAAAATAAACTTCATAAGACAAGATAATAGATCTGTCACCTTGAAGATCCAAGCAAGAAAGCCTTTTTTGGATCTCTAAATGTATTTTATCCCTTTCTTTCTCCACTAAAGCAAAATATGCTTGATGTTCTCCACTTTGCAAACATACCTTCAACCTTAAACCAAGTTCAAATATTGAGCTTTATTACCCTTTAAGCCTGACCCTATATTAACTATAAGAGTCCAACTTCCAAGTTTCCTTGAAAATTATTTGACACTGGCTTTAACTCGTTCTCAACCCAAGGAAAACTAAAATTCACCAGACCATGGAGATTTTGACTCACCTCAACCCACTGCTTAAGATGCAGGCCACTGTTAGAACAATAACATATACTGGCCAGTATTTGCACAAGAAGCAATAATATAGGCATTGAATTTATTGGTTGTTGTAGCAACAGCTGTAGAAGACACCAGCAAAGCATATAAGCCCACCCGATAACATAAGCACAATCTCTAAAGCCAACAAGCAGAAACTTCCTTCTAACATCAGCAAGAAAATTATTTGACCAGCAAACATCATGGGTTGAGAAGATCTTAGGATTCTGAACCGGTATAAGCCACGGTAAGGCAAAAACAGCACCACATATGAGGATCCCTAGAACTGCGTAAATTATTTGTGCCATTGAGGTAGCACCATGACTGGATGCTGCAAATGCACTGTCCTGATATTTTAGGATATGTCGTAGAACCAACATTGCCGGGACTAAAAATAAGAATGCAATCACCATAACAAAATATTTCTTTGTCCGAAATAACGAAAGAGAATATAAGCCTAAGCTGATCACCAGAAGCCATGAGACCAGCTGGATGCATTTTACATAATCTCTTCCTGCTTGCTCAAGCCACTTTGAAATGTCAGGAAGATGAGCCCAGTTCACACCACCCTGATGCCAGCCTCTCATAATCCTCCCAGAAAGGAGAATCAGAATGATGAAAAATATTTGACTAGATCTTCGTCTGTTTTGTCCTTTGACCAAGGTAATCAAACTTTGTGCAACGCCTGCTATAGGGGACTGAATTGCTTTACGGAGTAATACCAAATAAAATGTGGATGTCAAGAAATGCCATATATATTGCTCTTCCTCAACCATAGAACTAGATCCCATACTTAAAACAAGGATAAAAATGATAGCCAGAACATAAGTCTCCTCCAAATGCCACTTATGCATATTGTTCTTCAAGTCAGAAAGACGATGCATTTGGCGGAGGTAAACTTCTTGGTCCAACCAAAGAAGAAGCCCTATGAATACCAAGCATGAAAGGACCATTGCTGCAACTCCAGAAGCAAGTAGGCCAGCAGGTTTCTGCAATATGATAAAAACAGTGCAAATAAAAGGAACAAGAAAGAAATAAGTGCACAAAATATCTACTCATCAAAGCTCACAGAAAATACAGACACCACTAATTAGGCATCTTTCAACCAGAAAAGGATCAACTCAACTACTGTTGAAATAGGATACACATACATAAGTTGCTCTGTGTGATAACCACTCTCTTGCAGCTCTTAGAAAATCATCATATGCCGAAACAGTATTGCTGTAGTCATCTCTGCTATTAGACCTATATATATCACAGAAGAAGAAAGGCTTCAGCATTTCTCTAAACAAATTTAGCTTCAAAATTTTTAATAGTGAATAAAGTCAAATATAAACAACCTAGAGACCCTTTTAGATTTCCATGATTTGTGCAGAGCTGAAGCATTTAAAAATAAGCAACAAAACATCCCCTCATCGCTACCATCGCATTTGGTGATCGCAGGCCATTGATCATCCCTGATTACATCACTTGAGAAACTTCCACAAGATAAACCAGGTAGCTGTGCTTGAAGTAATCTAAGTAACTGCCAGGAATTCAACTCTAGTGTCCTCAGCCGTTGATCATCTGTAATAATCAAGATAAGAAGGATAAGTCAGAAATTATATAGGTCACACAGGATACGAGCAAAACGACAAACAGATACTGTCTGCTGATTTCTGACAAGATAAATCAACTAAAAGATCTAAAGTAATAATGACAAAGGCACTTTATTTTTTCATGAGTTATATTTATTTAATTTTTTCAGCATACAAAATCAGAAACTAATTCTCACTGGACAATGTTTTCCTGTCAGGTCCCCCTTTTTTTTTTTTGTCTTTTTTGGTAAGTAAGAAATCAACACTATCGGGTTCTCTAAACCAATGACTTGAATGCAAGCATAATGTTCTATCCTTCCTGATATTACCTTATCCACCTTAGGAACCTCGTCCATCAAGATCATGTCCATACATGTTTCTAGATAACCCAACATTTGTACTGATGTAGTCCTGGTGGCTAAGAAACACAATGGCAATAATTTTTTCCTGCATCTATAAAGAAGACAGGGATTCTTCAATTTAATGTTGATTAAAGTAAACTGAGAATTTTCATTCAGGGAAGCAGAACTCAGAAGCGGCAATAGAATATCATCCTGTTCAATCCTTATATCTCATTGCAAAAGGGAAATTGATCACCCAGAAATGATAAATTCCATGACTCTATTCACTCCTCAGGTACGTATAGTTGGCATTATCAAGTAGATATATAGAATATAGAACAAAAATGATCCTTAATTCCCAAGTAATAATCTTTTGCTTGATACTAAAGCAAGATTACTGACTTGATACCAAATAAATTAAATAGTAAAAAAAAAACACGTTAAAAGTCTCCATGTCTAATTTCTAATGAGGACTACTCAACTGCATTCAACTCAAGAAAACCTTGTCCCAAGATTTCCTTGGTTATAGACTTGATATGACAGACAATCAAGTGGACAACACTTTTGTTAGCATATTATATTATTATCTGAGTTATTGGTTTGTAATTATTCTATGCCCTCAGGGCTCATCTTGTAATTGTCTCATCTTGTAGTTGTTACAAACCCTAATCTTCATTTATATAAATAGGGGATGATATCCTATCAAACCCGAAGCTGGTTACTCAAGCTTCATGGTATCAGAGTAGAACCTCAAGGGTTTCAGCTCACCCTTGTTGGTCGACCTTTGCACCAATGACACTCTAGGGTTCGAAACTTACCTAGGTTGATCATCTGCTGCGTTGATCTTCAGCTCGTCGATCCCTACTTAGTCTTCATCACTCAGTCGCCATCATCACTCAGTCGCCTTCTCTCAGTCGATCGTCACTCAGCCGCCATCCTCTGTCGCCTTCGTCACTCAGCTGCCTTCCTCAGTCGATCTCCTCAGCTCGTTGACCTTCCTTAGTCGATCTCCTCCAGCAGTTCGTCGATCTCCTTCTCTGGTATACTCTCATCTCTGTTTGGTATACCTATGTCGTGTGTAAACACCGTACCAATACATATATAAATGAATAACTAAATAAAAACAAAAACAAAAACAAAAACAAAAACAAAAAAAAAAAAATGGTTTCTTAATTTTGTTATGTCTTTATAGTGGTCATTGTGCCTGTTTTTTCACCACCACCTTCCGGGTTTGTGATTGCCACTAATTTTGTTCCGGGTTCGGTAGTATAGTATCCATGGCAAATTCCACCAGTGTGTCCCCTACTTCTCAAACACTGAGGAGTGAGAGTCTCATTATACCTACTACCATGACTGAGAACCCCAATCCTAGTCTAAAAATCACCACCTCTCTATTTAATAGTCAGAAGTACCTAATATGGTCTCAAAGTTTGACTATATTTTTTAAGAGCAGAGGGAAGATGGGGTATGTTGATGGCAGGATACAGGCACCTAGTACCACTGACTCGGGTTATGACCAATGGGAGATTACCAACTCTTTGATTATGGGTTGACTTATTCATTCGATGGTTCCTAAAATTGATGAGGGCTACTTGTCTATGGAGACTGCCCAGGATGTTTGGAATACTGTGGCTGCCACCTATTCCCGCAAAAAAAATTTCTCACAGGTATTTAAGTTACGCCGCTCTATTGAGAGCTCACTTCAGAGGGAGCAGACTGTTCTTCAGTATTTCACTTTCCTCACCAACGGCTGGAAACGCCTTGACCACATGCAAGACTATAAACCTGTTTGCCTGCCGATTTGATTGCACAAGAAGTTCATCGCGCAAGAACGAGTCTTTAAATTTCTGGCAGGCCTAAATGTGGAGTATGATCCAGTTAGGGGTCGAGTTCTGGGTATGGGCACTCTTCCTTCACTTTCGGAGGCATTTGCCTATGTACAGAATGAGAAGAGTCGCTGGTCTGCTATGATGTCCCCTGTCTCTACTGACCACTCAGCATTACTGTCTACTTCTCGAGATGGCCTCAGCCTGACTCCCATCCCTCCGTCTGCTGCTAAGGAGTCTGTATTCTGTGATTATTGCAAGAAGCTGCAGCATACTCGTGAGACGTGTTGGAAGCTTCATGGGACTCCATTCGGGGGTCGAGGTGATCGGTCTGGTTCTCGAGGAGATCGGTCAGCCCAATCTAGAGGACGTGGTTCCTATTCCCGGGCTCATCAATCTAGTGCCGTTGATACACTTGATTCTAATTCTGCTTCTGTTGGCCAAGCTTCTGATGCTGAGCTGGAGGATGCTTTGCGCCAATTGTTAGACCGCCGGTCTTCTATTGCTCTCAGTATAGCTTCCTCGTCCTTTGCCCACTCAGGTAACTTAGCCTCTTCTCCTTGTGTTTTCCTGTGTCATAAGTCTTTGCCTTGGATTATTGATTTCGATGCCTTAGATCATATGTCTGGCTCCTCTGATCTTTTCTCTGCCTATAAGCCCTCTTCAGGTCAAGAGGTAGGATTGCAGATGGTACTATTTCTTCCATTTCTAGAAAGGGTTTAGTCCAAGTCACTCCTACCATACATCTATCTTCTGTTCTCCATGTTCCCAATTTTTCTATTAATCTGTTATCCTTGAGTCGTCTTACCCAGGATTTGAATTGTAGTGTGACGTTTTTTTCCTGATCATTGTCTTTTTCAGGACCTTGTCACGAGGAGGACGATTGGCAGTGGTAGTGCAGAAAATGGTCTCTACTTCCTGGATCAACCGGACAAACTTGCTTATTCTTCCACCACGTCTTCTACTACCCCCACTGATTTATGGCTGTGGCATCGGCGTCTTGGGCATCCTTCCTTTTATTTACTTAAGCATTTATTTCCATCTAGTTTCGCAAATCATCATGTGTCTGACTTTCTTTGTGAGTCTTGTCAACTTGGAAAACAACACAAAGCTTCTTTTGCTCTCAGTTTGAATAAAAGTTTAGTTCATTTTTCATTAATACATTCTGATGTTTGTGATCCCTCTCGTGTTATGTCTGTGAAAGGTCATCGATGGTTTATTACATTTATTGATGATTTTTCTCGTGCTACTTGGGTGTGTCTCATGAAAGATAAAAGTGAAGTTTTCTCTGTGTTTCGCAATTTTCATAAGATGATTTGTACTCAGTTTGGGGCCACTGTCAAACTATTTCGTTCTGATAACGGCAGGGAATACATAGATTCTGGGTTAGGACAATATTTTTCTATTTATGGCATTATCCATCAGACCTCTTGCACCAATAACCCTCAACAAAATGGGGTGGCGGAACGCAAGAATCGGCATCTTCTTGACATGGCTTGGTGCATGTGTTTTTCTATGAGTGTGCCTTAGCCCTATTGGGGCGACGCTGTTCTCACCGCTGCCCATCTTATTAATCGTCTCCCTACCCAGGTCTTGCAAAAACAAGCTCCTCTTCACGTCCTCCTAAGTTCCCAGTCTTTGTTTTCTATTCCTCCCAAAATATTTGGTTGTGTCTATTTTGTTCATAATCACTCTCCTTCTCGTGGTAAGTTGGACCCTCGCTCCCTCAAGTGTGTTTTCCTTGGTTACTCTCCTACTCAAAAGGGGTATAAATGTTACCACCCTCCTTCTCGTAAGTGGTTTGTGTCCATGGATGTTACTTTCTTTGAGTCCCAGTCCTATTTCTTGTCCTCTCCGGTGTCACCGTCCTTATTTCCGAGGGAGCCCTGGTGTGAAGTGAGTCATGTGCTTCCTATGGTGGACCCAGTTGTTCTTGCACCACCCTCTTCTACTGTGCTTCTTATGGTGGAACCAGTTGTACTTGCACTACCCTCTTCTACTAGGACTATAGAACCCAATGTCACCAAGAATAAGGACGGGCATGTTCATATCCGGGACATAGACAGACAACAAATTAACTGGATACAAAGGACCACTTTTGCTCCTCCACTACCATCTCCTGCTTCTGATGAGAGTCTAGATAACTTTGAATCTCTTGAGTCCATTGATCTTGATGTTCCTATTGCCAAGAGGACGGGTGTGAGATCTTGCACTCAACATCCTATCTCATATTTTGTGTCCTACTCTCATTTGTCATCCTCATATAGAGCATTTGTGTCCAATAGTTCCTTTGTTAGCATTCCTAACCATTTTCAGGATGCTATTGCTACCTCTGAGTGGAAACTAGCCATGATTGAGGAAATGAAAGCACTTAGGAAGAATGGCACTTGGGAATTGACTGAGTTACCTACGAGCAAACGACCTGTGGGATGTAAATGGGTATATACTGTGAAACACAAAGCAGATGGGTCTATTGAGTGTTACAGGGTAAGACTTATGGCAAAAAGGTTTACTGAGACATATGGCATTGATTATCAGGAGACCTTCGCACCCGTGGCTAAGATGAATTCAGTCAGAGTACTTCTCTCTCTAGCAGCTAATCTAGATTAGCCGCTTTATCAGTTTGATGTCAAGAATGCCTTTCTCCATAGTGACCTTGAAGAAGAGGTATATATGGACATTCCTCCTGGTTTTGAGGATCATCAGACAGAAGGCAAAGTATGCAAGCTTCGGAAGTCATTATATGGTCTCAAACAGTCTCCAAGGGCTAGGTTTGAGAGATTCAATCAGGCTATGTTTAAATATGGCTTCAAGCAGAGTCAGGCAGATCACACCTTGTTTGTGAAACATTCCTCACGTGGTAAGACTATAGCACTTATTGTTTATGTAGATGACATAGTTCTTACAGGCAATGATAGTGGAGAAATACCTCTATTGAAGAAATATTTAGCTAGTGAGTTTGAAATCAAAGACTTAGAAAGCTTGAAGTATTTTCTGGGAATTGAAGTTGCTCGCTCTAAGGATGGGATATTTATTTCACAGAGAAAATATGTGCTTGACCTGTTGAAGGAAACTGGGATGCTTGGCTGCAAGGCATGTGCCACTCCACTGGAACCCAATTAGAAATTGAGGGATGATGGAAGAGAAGCTGTTGATAGGGAGAGCTATCAGCGATTAGTGGGTAAGCTCATTTACCTATCTCACTCCCGTCCTGATATTGCTGTTGCTGTCAGTGTGGTTAGTCAATTTATGCATGCTCCTCATCAGATTCACTTTGAGGCTGTCATGAGAATCTTGAGGTACTCGAAGTCTGCTCCTGGTAAGGGTCTTTATTTTTCAAAGTATGATCATCTTCGTGTGGAAACCTATACAGATGATGACTGGGCTGGATCAATAACTGATAGGAGATCGACTTCAGGGTATTGCACCTTTGTTGGAGGCAACCTAGTTACTTGGAGGAGTAAGAAACAGAATGTAGTTGCCAAGTCAAGTGCAGAAGCTGAGTTTAGAGCTATGGCACAAGGTGTGTGTGAACTTTTATGGATCAAGTTATTGTTGAGTGATCTAGGTATTCATCAGACGGACTCCATACGGTTATACTATGATAATAAGGCCGCCATCAACATCGCTCACAATCCAGTTCAACATGACAAGACAAAACAAGTTGAGATTGATCACCACTTCATTAAAGAGAAACTCACTAGTGGTACCATTTGTACTCCTTTTGTCCAGTCTAATGACCAACTTGATGACATTCTCACCAAGGGGGTTGGGAATAAACCATTTCATGACATATTAGGCAAGCTGGGCCTGAGAGATATCTTCGCACCAGCTTGAGGGGGAGTGTTAGCATATTATATTATTATCTGAGTTATTGGTTTGTAATTATTCTATGCCCTCAGGACTCATCTTGTAATTGTCTCATCTTGTAATTGTTACAAACCCTAATCTTCATTTATATAAATAGGGGATGATATCCTATCAAACCCTAAGCTAGTTACTCAAGCTTCAACTTTCACATGCTGTCTTAGGCTTGGCGCTTGGCCTTAACCTGCTGCTTGGGCATGCATCATGTAACATGAAGCACAGGAAGGTCACATACCTCGACCAATATTCTACAGTCTCAAAATAATTCAGGAGCACCGTCCAGCTTCAAATATCATACTCTAACTCCATGTGCAATGTCTCTGCACAGATTGTATATTATTACCAATATAACATGTAAAACAATTCAAAAATGAACACCAGAACCAGCTAACACAGTGGTTCATGCTTCACTAGGTTTGACTGCAGATATAAAAAATCTAGACATGGCATACAACATACCTTGATGTCCCAAAATGTTAGTCTTTTCTAATTTGAGATGTCCCAAAATATATTACTCCCTCCATCACATTTTGTTAGTTCCTTTTAAGAGTTTTAATTTTTTTAAGGGACATGCAATTATTGCACTTTAATTCAAATTTTAAAACATTAATCCAACAATACCCTTTTACTCTCATTTTAAAATAAATTTATAGCCACTTACAATGGACGGTTTTGAAAAACTAACACTTTGTTTACTTCGAGTTTTCTAATAGGACTAACAAAATGGGATGTCCCAAAATGGAAAGACGGACTAACAAAATGGAAGGAGGGAGTAGTCCGTTTCGAAAAGTCAAAGCATAAAATATTACGACTTTCCAAATTATCCTTTATAAATGACTACAAATATAGGGGCAATTGGGAAATTAATGCCTTCTCATTTGAATTTGAATGCATTGATTACACGTGTCACCTTAAAAAGTTGCAACTCCCAAAAGGAACTAACATTGTGAGACGAAGGGAGTAATTCAAAGTCGAACCTAATGACAACTTTTTCAAGTAAACCCAATAACTGTCTGAAACTGAACACGTGATACAATATCATAGTAATAAGAAGCAAGCCAAGCTCGAGCTCCTATTCAAGGCTCGTGAAATAAACAAGACTTGACTTGACTAGTCAAGCTCATGAACATATTCAATGGCAATTTTGAAATTATGGTCAAACATCAGCACCATTTAGTAAGATACTGATAGTTGCTACATGTCACAAGAACACACAACAAAACATAACGAGTACAATCTTTTGAGACCTAAGATCAGCAAGCATCTAATCTTGTGTGTAGATATGACGATTGTTAGAATACTTAATTTAATTAATTTGTTCTTTTGTTCTTATTTTGTTCTATTGTTAATATTTAATTAAGTTGAGGGTACGATGGTCATATTGCTATGTTAGGGTTTTGTATATATATTTGACTGATGCAAAGTTGAGGTATCATGCTTATTCCATGTATATAAAACTTCTTCTTCTTCTTCCTCCTAAATCCCAACCCTAAATTCCTTCATTTTACATTCTAACTACAATAACTAGCATAATGCCATCAGCTTCTCTAACTTTAAATTCAAATCTTCAATCATTTAATAAAGGCATGACAAGTGTTTGGTCGAAATTTAAGCTCATTAGCTATATAAAGACCAACAAGTCAATCCGGCACACAACCATGGTGACAACTGTCTGAGCAGATCTTGAGAACACATTTTCTTGCTTGAATATCCTTCAAGCCAACCGAACCGAGCTCAAGCATCCAAATACCCAGCTTGGCTACATTCTTTTGCAACCTTATCTTTCGATATGTTGCTTTGTTTGTAGGAGTTTGTCTAAGGACCACATCATTTATTCATGCCCACTTTCATTGGCCGCATCATTTGTTAACTTATAACCTTCCATGTCCACTTTCATTGACTACACTCATTTGCCTTTTGACCTTCTCTACAACCGATCGAACTTATATTTAATTGCTCCTCATTAATAATGCATTCCTTGGTCTTTGCAGCACATGAGCAGACAATCTTATGGTTCATCTCATTCTGCAGTGTTATTTATAAAAAAAAATTGTTTTTTAAAAAAAAAATCCACAATTAGTATTTCCTCAGCTTCTTCCCAAAATATTCACTTCCTATTCTATCTTATCTAGCTAGTTTAATTTCATATAGTGGTTTCTCAAAATTCCCCTTCAAATTTGTAGGTGCAAGTAACTAACACAATAATTAGAAGCTAAGAAGCACGTATACGGATAAGGATGCAGACACGGGACATGGCAATTTCAAATAAATAGGGACACGGGCATGGCGGGAACACGGCAATAAAATATGTTTTCATATATATTTATTTGATATCTAGATTAATATTACATCCACAAACAATCAATATTAACAAAAATTAACTCTAATTCTACTTTCTTTCTTTTTTTTATTTAAAAAAGCACTTTTAAATTAACACTTACAGTTTATATCTTTTTTTTATGGATGATCTATTAAGTATTTAAATCTTAAAAAAATAATAATAAACATTCAACATTAATCAAAAGTACTAAATAAAATGAGGGAAAAGACAAATTGGCATGTTCCTAGTGTGTCCCCAAAGTATTCCCTGAAAATAAATTAATTAAATAAAGGGATATGCCATGTGCTGTGTCCCACACGCATGTCCCCTAAGTGTCCGTGTGTCCGATACGGATACGGCACTTGTTTTGAAGTGCCGGTGCTTCATAGATTAGAAGTACCTCTCTATTCTATCCACGGATTATTACAAACATTAGATCAAAAAAATTATAAAACTAATTAGACTCTACTTGAAATTTTTCCTGAACTTGCCTCTGTATGAAAGATTAAAACAGTCACTGTTTCAGAAATTCCAGCACTGTTTTTATGAATTTCCAACAACCTATCACTCTAAAAGTTAAGCCCAATCCTTTGGCATCATCAATCATTCCATTCTACCACCCTAAACAAAACCAACCAGCCCTATTTATTGTTCACAAAAACTATTCACAACCAAACAGCAGATCCAAGATATCATTGTTCCTCAATATATTAAAACCCCAAAACTTCGGAATTTATCCCTTGTCTTACACCGTACAGAACCTCAAAATCCATATTTTAACCAACCTTTGGCCACATAAAGAGTGACAATACCTTTTACCACTGTCCTATATCAAGCTGGCCATCATTGGTAGGAGGAGAATGTTTCTTTGTGCTAGTCCAACATCAATTCAGTATTACAGTAACTAGGAAAGTGTTTTTCCGTTGTCATCCTTAAAACAATTATGTTGTTACCAATAAAATAAAAAGAGAAAAGAGGAAAAAAAATAATCAATAAAACCTAACCTGTTAAAAAATCAAGAGTTTCTGACATCAAGATTCCAACATTGTTTTTAGGAATCGGCACACCAAAAAGAAGAGCTAATGTAGGAGCAATGTCAGCCTGGATCAAAGAGAAATTTATTTATAAAAAAATAAAAAAAATAACAGCGAACAATGAATAGACATAACCACCCCAATGCCCTTTCAAAATTATCTGCAGGCCACCAAAGCTATGCTACATAAAATAAGCAAAGAAGAAAATCCTTAAAGGTGGTCTTGTTCAACATTGATTCAAAGTATGAATTTCAACCTTAAGTTTAAATTCTTGATATTAATTGAAGAGAATAATTTAGACAAGAACTGGTGTCTTAGGTTATACTTGAAGTATGCTGAAGAACTAAGTACATAGCCTTTGATGGAAGAATTGTGTTTGAATTGGAATTTGATGTTTCTTATGCTTTTGAAACACTTGTGTGAGAACTATAACATGTTAAATGTATTAAACTAAGATTGGAAATTGCATAAATACGGAGAAAACCCTTTAGAAATAGTTTGGAACTCAAACTGGCCTTTCACCACTCAAATGGATTACAACCCACCTTCAAACGGTGACAGTTTGAAATTTCACCGCTCAAATCAACATCACATCACACTGGACCTTCATTGCTTAAGCGGTGAACTCTACACTTTATTTCTTCTTTTTTCTCCTGATGCAACTTGATCTACTTTGAGGGCCTAAGAAAGAGATCATAATGAGACCAGTTTGATCTTAATGAGAACTACAATGGATTAGAATTCCAGTAAGGAAAGTTAACGTAACTTCTTCATGTTTAAATGTGTACTACAAAGTACACATGTATCCTTTGATGTAGGACCACTTGATTAAAGGAATTAAAAGTGTCTAGAGGTTTGAGCTGACTACTCTTTAAACCAAGTTTGTCCCCAAATGTATTACTTATTATTTTTAAAATGTAACTTTTGTATTATGTTTCAAGTTGCTTTGGTACTCGATGAGTTTTGGAAATCCATGAATATACATCATTTAAAATGTGAATGAGAAACTATTACATGCTATCATCAAACATCCACATTTACTGCTATATGCAACTTACCACTTCATGTGGTTCAGAATCACCATGTGGGATCACATTATGTGATTTTGTATACCACGTGGGGATTATATCATGATTTTTTTTAGGGACCCAATCTTATGACAATATGACTTCTTTTGCATACTACGATTTATTCAAATCTTACATGTTATTTCTAAAAAGCCTTTGATAAATTATAATTTTCTTACATGATCTTCCAATTGAGCATGAAATGCTTTCGTTTACAATATATAGTAAATTGATATGCTTCAGTATTTGTATTATTTGCTGAGCTAGTGTAGTTCACCCAAATCCTTCTAAACGCCTTCATGAGATGAGGTTTAAGCTCAAGGATCAAGCATTTTGTGTACACATTATATAACATGAAGACCGAAGTTTTGTGCATATGTTCGTGCGATGAAAACTTTCTGTTTGGTTTTGAGTTTTCACAAATAGTTTGCATATGTTTTTTTAAATTCGTAGTAATTTTTTTTTCATATTTTAATCAATTTTTTTACCTTTTAGATCTACTTAATCTAGATATACTTCAAAAGTAAAATATTTGAGAAGAAATCTAAAAAAAAATAAATAAAAACTAAAAAATAAGAAAATGTATTTTTTGTATTTAGTGAATTTTTAAAGAATTTTTCACAAAGTTTGTACTTTTTAAGTATCTCTAGATTAAGTGAATCTTAAAAAAAAAAAAAATTAAAAATAGCTAAAATCTAAAAAATAAAGATTAAAAACTCATAAAACTGTTTTTGAAAACTGAACTCCAAAAAGATTTTGTAATATGAGACATGATGTATCTTATTTTGAATGATGTAATGACAATGAACATTGTGGCCTTTGTATGTTGGCCAAGAGATGTTCTAATAACTTGTATCAAGTCTTTTGTATAATGAAATGACAGTGCGAGACTTGGCACAGTGGCAATGAAAAGCACAGATATTTAAGTTATGGTTCTGCTTCCGCTAACATATGTAATTTTGTTCAATAATTAACAAGTGTACAAACACTTCATTTCAATTTAGGCCTTTGGTAGCAAGTTGTTAGTGGCTGATCATAGTCTCAATTCCTCATAGGATGGGGTTGAGGACACGACATTTTGACGGTCTAAGGCTCCTATGATTGCAGTTTTTATATGGATGAGAGTGCATGGAAAGATTCTTACCATTGATAAATCGATCAGGAGGAAGCAAATTCACATTAATTGGTATTGTATATATAAGCAGGATGGGGAATCAATCAATCATCTATTTACTCATTGTATGGTTGTTAGAGACCTTTGGTCTTTGATTCTCTATGTATGTTGTTGGCACATTCCCTAAGAATCTAATGGATGTTCCTCCAATCTTTGAAGGGGACTAAAGTGGGGAAGACAAGGAGTAAGTCTTGGTTTTTGGTGCCTCTGATTGTGATGTAGATCATTTGAGGAGGGCTTTATAGAAGGACTTTTGACAGGGTGGAAGGACCTAATTTTGAAATGAAGAGTAAAATTTTGTCTTTTTTGTATAGTTGGTTCTCGGGTAGAGTTGATCTGTCCTTGAATTAATTTTTGAACATTATATTTTTGAGTAAAGTTATGATGTATAGATGATTTAAGCCTTTTGATTTGTTTTTCCAATAGTGTATATGGGTGGTACCCCCTTGGTGCCTCCATATATAAACTCTTTTACTATTAAAAAATTAAAAAATTAAAATGTTCCGTGTTCGATGCCATTGCTTGTATAGATATCCATATCCGGACATTTCTTAATTGTGAATCTTTATTGTTCAAGAGGCCCAAGGCAATAATTGAATTTTATCTCAACACAAATACACTGCAAATAAACCATTTGAAAACAATTGCTATTACAGTTGACTGAAAGATGATGGTAAAAGGTAAAATAGAAACATAGAAGATGATGGTAAAAGTTAAAATAGAAACATAGAATCTACAATTCAAATACCTGGTCAGCTGTGATATGGATTACCAATGGACAATCATAGGCTTTATGTTTTAGACCAACAAAAGGCACCAAGGAGTCAGTTTCCTCATATGAAGACCCCCCCATGATTACCATTGTCAGTCATGCCATGATCACTGACTACCACCTACAAATGAAATGCATACAAAAACAGAATGTTAATACTTAGTATATTCAATTTCTTTAATGGGGGGAATGTCAGAAGCGCAAACAAAAAATGTGACCTGAGTAAGCAGTGAATGGTTGAATGCTGTGATCCAAAAGAAAATGGTAGATTTATAGAAACTTTTAACTATGAACAGATAATTCAAAACAGAAGATAGGCTGCTAGATTTATACAAACTTTAAACTATGAACAGATAATTCAAAACAGAAGATAGGCTTACACTGGTACTGACATGTTTGTCACACTTATAGACCAAATTAGTGGAAATTATGGACCAGACTTATCATCCAAACAGGCTTGAAAACAGAAGTCAATACATACACAATAAAAAAGGGCAATAAAAATAACAATATAAAATGGACTCGGTTTTCACCATTCCAAAGGCACTCCATAATGTAATGTAGCTCAACCTAAGCCTCTATACAAAAACAAGAAGAAATATAATAACAAAATGGATGTGTAAAACGGTTTACATGACTGTTTGGTTTGGAGTTTTCAAAAACAGTTGTTGAGTTTTCAATTGGTATTTTTTTTGTTTTTAGTGAACTTTTTTAATATTTTAATCAAGTTTTTTAATTTTTTAGATCCTCTTAATCTGGATACACTTAAAAAATACAAAATTTGTGATGAAATCTTTAAGAAAATCACTAAATACAAAAATTCTGTACATTTTCGTATTTTTTATATTTATTGAATTTTCTAAAGATTTCTTCACAAATATTTTACTTTTTAAGTACATCTAGATTAGACCCATCTAAAAAATAAAAATAAAAAAATTGACTTGAAAACTCAAAGACTATTTTCGAAAACTCAAAACCAAACAGAAATGGATGATATATACCTACATCTATCTGCATCTATCTTGTTTTGTATAATTGTAAATTTAGGGATCACATGCAAATAGATGCAGGTAAATATCATCCACATTCAAAGGATCGAAGCATGTATGTTCAACTTTAATTTTTCTTAATATTCTGTCTTTAACTGTCTTTCTCTTTCCTTTCCTTTACCCTTTTTTGGCGAGGGCAATAACATATGATTATTTACTTTTGTTGCACAAAACAACTGAAAAACTAAAAATTAAGAAGTACAACACTGGAACCCATCAGATCTCACCCTATATTCATGTTTTGATCATCAAAGCATTCAAGAGCCATACGTCCAAAAGATTGACCAAAGTCTCAGCAATCAGAATTGACAGTCTGTCCAATATGGGAACCCCAAGATATATATATACACAAAACACTAAACTGCAACACAGGTCTCAATGCCTTAATGTTTTTGTAAAAGACAAATGCTCAGGGGAATCCTTGCTCATAGATCCAAAGCCCAGGTTTATTAAAAAGGCTGATGACTTGTTTGGTAGAACAAGGTAAAATAGAAAAAGAAGAACAAGTGATAGAAGGAATAAACAGCGGCTCAAAAGGGGCCCATATTTGATAATAGATTATATTGTACAGTAATGTAACCCAAAGGCAGGTTATGGTATCATATGCGAGCAAGGATATGCATCGAATATGTACATTCCAGCATTTCTTTTTTCCCCAAGTATACATCCAGCATTACATTGGATTTTATTTTATTTTTTATTTTTTATTTTTTTTGATAAATAACCAAACTTTATTAAAAAAGCATCAAGATGATGCAAAGAATACAAAAGAAAAACAGCCCACAAAGGGACAGAAAACTAAGAAATCAAATCCTTCACAAAATCTACAAAGGCCAAAACATTCAGATCAACCAAACCCGTTACCCAACTATATAGCACCGAAAGAAGCTGCCTCTCCAACCAAGGAACCAGATGAGACACGCCCTAAAAAACGCGCCTATTGCGCTCCAACCAGATCAACCATATCAAACAATGGGATGCAAGCATCCATGCCTCATTGTTCCAACAAAATGATCTAATCATCAATTCCTCAAAATTGTGCCCACACGATCTTGTCGACGTCTTCTTTTTTTCTTAATTCACACCACACACTTGTTTGCCAAAAGGTAAGCTTCCAACTACTTGTGTAAGATCTATTAAATTATTAATTAGAAACTGCTAATACCAGACAGCTAGAGAAAGTAGCACAAACCAGAAGTGTCCGCCCTTGATTATTGTCTTGAGACCGTTTAGCACTAGAGTGGATCATCTTGACCACTTCATCCATCTCCTTAAGTTTTGCACCCATCAAAATACTGAAATAGTTGAACAATCATCAAGAGAAAGTACACTCACTGAAATACCAAGGTCGTGCAAAGGATAAAGCTATTACCTACTGCGCCCCCCAATATGCCCAACGTGATCCAAACCAAGATAATGAAGAATCTGGAATGACAACATCAGTGAAACTCATGTGATTGCAGAACAATGAAGTATAACTCCAGGGAGACACTGAATAAGATAAAATTTGAATTTATATATCCAACCCAACAATAAGACAGAAATGTATAATCAAATCAACATTGGACACTTCTTGCAACATTACAACAAATCAACAATTTTATTTTACAAGCATAAACTCCAGATGTAAATCCAAAACAAAGTGAACACAAGTCACAATTTTCCTTGCACAGACTTGCCAATAATTTAATCAATATAACAGAGGATGATGAAGTTGAAAAACTAAACTACTCAAGGTTAAAGCAAGTATAACGATAATAAAAGAGATAAGTAGGAGCGCTAGGGAAAACCAGACCGATAACAAGCATAGAAGAGAAAGCTTGGAAGTGGGCCTGAACCAAATCAAGAATACTTTTTTCCAGTTGCCAAGGAATCATTTTCTTATCAACTCTATCTAGTGCCATATCTTCTTTTAAATTATAGGGCACCAACATCAAGTCAACTCCCAAAGGACCTTGGCCTATGTTCTTTGCACCCCTTGCAGCACTCTCGACTTAAACCAAATTATTCCATATAGGTGCATCTCTGAACATTGCTGAACCATTGAAAAGTAGAGTTCCTTTGAAGTAAAACATTGTTGAAGGATAAGGGAACAACAAAAGAGGACATGGACAAAGATAGTGAGAACAAATTACAAATGCCACAAACCAACAAAAAGACATTCAGCATGAAGAGGATAAAAAGATGGCATGGGATCACTGTGTCAATGCCAAAAATTAAAAATAATAATAAGGCTTTCGTCACCTGCTTCATGGGTTCTCCTTTAAATATTTTCTTAATGCTTGCCCTCAAAGTTACATGTCACTCCAAAGATTTAAAAAAATAAATTTTCTTAAAAGGAAGAAAGAACTTAGATACTATTTGGATATCCGTGGAAATCTAACATTCTTTTTCTTCTTCTTTTTCTTTTTTTTTTTTTATTTTCTATAAGTGGGTATGAAATAATACCGTAAAGAACTGACCAATTACATATAGTAAATTAACCGCAGCCAACATAAAGAAGAAAATTGCCAGTTGCAGTGAATTTTATAACCTCACACTAGGCTCTAGAAGCTCGAGGATTTAAAGGGATGCAGTTGAGTTTATTTTGAAATTCAAAATAGATATCATCCTCGCATCCTTCGTAGGCATAAACTATTATTTAATTTTCATGGGTATGCAAATAGGTATTTGTGTCCCCTAAGCATTTGTGGATTATAATGGACCCTCATGGTAGTGTTATTTCTAATTCCATAGACCAGTCGGAAATGGTTTTTTCTCTTAAGTGAAAATTCTAGCTCTTTCGGTAAGCCTTCAAGAAGCATTCTTATTGGGACTTCATCATTGTTTGGTTGAGGGAGATTCCAAGATTTGGAAATTGCAGCCATCTTATTGATCTTATCAAGCATGATGTCAGAGTGAAAGCCTCACAACTTCACTTTAGTATGGCTCTTTAATATGCAACAACTAGTCTAAATATTTCCACTCCCTCTTTGGCCATATAGTTTTATTTTTGTTTCTTGTTTGTTGATTGATTCCTTGAATGGGTTTTTTCTTTGTTCTGGAAGGGTATGCCCTCCATGATAACTGCATTCCTTTCTTTTTTTCTAATAAATCTCTCACTAAACAAAAAATAAAAATAAAAATAAAAATAAAAATAAAAATAAATAATTGGTACACAATCCTTGGGTTTCAGGCACCATGCTCGCTTGGTGCAAGAAACAATAGATTGTTTTTCTTTAGAGGTACAGATACTTCAAACCCTAGCTTATAATGGAGGCAGACTTCTTGACAAATGTGGGGCTTTCATTTTGAAGAGTTGTGGGATAGTGGGGCAAAGTTTACAAGGGTTTGTAAAATCTCTTTGATGGGGACTTTTCGTAGGGGAAGCCTCATCCATCCTTCTCTCGATAGTTCTCTTTTCTTTTTTTTATCAACGACAAAACAAAATTATATTAGAGAACGTGCGAGGAGGCATAACCCTTGTACAATCAAATAAGAAGAAAAGAGAATCTCACATAGCTCTTTTTCCTCCCCTAAAATATATCTCTGTCTTTCTTATGAAACAAAAAAGAAAAAATATATATATAAATGAATAAACAAAATCTGGAAAAACACAAAAAAGAAAATATATACAGAGATTCTGTTTACAAAATGTAAAATTTTACTAACATTGAGAAAAAAGAAAAGTACATTGAGTACCAAAGTCTTAAACTATTGGACATAAACCAACTATCATACAAGCACAAAACAGATAACTCAGGTTTGTGAAGAGGCATCTATGTTGTAGGAATAAAAAACCAAACCATTTATTATGACCAGGATAAATTGAAACACTATGTTTCTCCCAAAATTACCAACAAGTATGGTTTAAGAAGAGGACCTTTTGCTTAAATGGCAAGGTTAAATACAGTTCAACACCAATACCGCACTTTAAATGCATAATATTGAGAAATTAACATCATATGTGTGTGTATATAAATGTGCATGCACTACAACAACAATCAAAAGTGAAATCATACTTCAAGAAATGGAAGGGGGGCACAAAAAAATTTTTAAAAAAAAAAGTAAGCCTGGAAAAAAATATGAACAGGTAAAAGAACATATAAATCACCAGAAGGTTCCAGTCGGTCCTGTTAAGCTCATCACCCAAGTGTCGAGAAACATTGTGATCCACTTCTACAGTATCCTTAACCTGTCGCAAGAATTCACAATAAATATCATATAATCAGGATTTCAAGAACATTGAACAGTTTTGTTAAGTTAGCTAACAACCTTCACACACTAACTCCCGAAGTTATGCAAAAAGATCAGTGCATTGACAAGGAATCACTTACTGGACAGAAGACCATATAATTTTGTCACACTATAATAACTTGCAAGGAAGATCAACCAAAGAACCCAGCCCAACCTAGATGTACGGCTATTAACTAAAAAATAGATAACGATGACCAGAGAAATGAAGAGTGGCCTAAACAAATCCCAGTAAAAGAGCCAAGACAGAAAACTTAATGTTCTTCTCACTCAATCTTGTGCTTCTAGTGAAAAATCATTTGTCTTTACAAAATATAAATCAAAATAATAAGGAGAAGAAAAGAAGTAGGAACCCTTTAGCTTCTCTTTCCAAAGACAGAAATATGGCTATATTTTGTAAGCTTAGCCTTTTTTTCCCCATGATAGTGAATAAGAGAGAAGGAAACTAAAATTTCTACAAGCTAATGTTTTTCATTAGGAAGCATATAGAAGTCGCAAGTATTGTACGGCAAATATTTGACAAATATCCTTGCATAGTTAAGGGCTCAAAGGAGCAAGCAAATAACCTTTTACTTTTTACCAGATCAGGGAGAAGATAGTTTGATCCCCAAGTAATTGGGAATAAAGCTTGTTGAGTAATTAAGATCAAAGAGAAGAAGGTTTAGATAATTCAGCAACAAAAAATGTTGATCCTTTTTGTTATTGCAGTCTTCCCCCAACATATTTTTGGTTGTGATGCTTTGTGTCCTTGAAAGAATAAAAAATAAAAAAAGGTTTGGCCTGTGGAGCACGGACACCTCTCTAAAGCCACCAACACGTGTTGGACACTCTACAAGACGTGTCCCTTTTTTTTCTTTTTTTTCTTTTTTAATTTTTGCAGTCGAACATGCGAAGACACACAGTGACACTTGCAGGGCCAAAATATAATTTTTAGAACTTGTAATGAGGTACAAAATGTAAAAAGATAAAACTTCAAGAATTAGAGAGGGATCAAAGAAGCCCTAACCTAACTGTTGGAGACGAGAGAGAGAGAGAGAGAGAAAGAGATTGATCGAAGCCTTTAAGTTGTTCAAAGAGGTCGATCGAAGTGCTGAAGCTGTTCAAAGAGGTCGATTGCCAGCCCCTCCAAGGTATTCTTCTTCTTCTCTTCATTTTTCTTCATCGTCTCTGTTCTTGTTCTCCTCGATTCATTCAATTCTACTCTCTTCTTTGCTTTCTTCTTCTCATCTCTTCTGTTCTCTTCTCTTCTTTGTTTTCTTCTTTTATTCTTCTTCTCGTTGTTGTCTTCTTTCCTTCTTCTCTTCTATTTTTCTTTTCTCTTTTCTTTCCATTTTTCTTTTCTTCTTTTATACTTCTGATTTAGTTTCTCTCTTTTCGTTCTTCTTCTTTTTTTTCTTTTTCTCTGAGTAGCTTTTTTTTTTTTTTCCTTTCTATTTTTTGGGTATCCTTATTTATTAAAAAAAAAAATCAAATTTTATTAAAATCTTGTGGGAACTGTTTTTATTAATTTTAAACAGTTTTTTTTAATTATACATATATTAAATAAATAAAATTATATATATTGAACGTGCCTCCAACATGTCGTGTCCCTTGTTTTTTTAAAATTTGCGTGTCCGTGTCGTGTCCGTGTCCGTGCATCATAGGGTTTAGCCTTACTCCTTGTCCCTCATTGAGGTGATTTGGTTCTGAATATGATAAAATTCCTAACATAGGCTTCATATTGTTTCTTTTACTTGTAGGTAAGTAAAATTTTACTAATGAGCTCTACCCTCCAGTATCATAGTGCTTTGAGGTTCCTTATGGATGGAATCAGCAGGTACTCAAGTTCAAGCCGGGTTAGCAAGCGGAGGTCAAAGAGGAAGCTGTGATAGAGAGGAAGGCGGTAGATGGGAAAAAAGGCAGCCATGAAAATAAATTAGTAGAAAAAATGCACAAAAAATGTTGTGCAAAACTTACATAGAAACTACTAACTCCATCATGCCTTGTGAATAATCCGGGAAACAACTTCAGCCATGTTTCATCACCAAGCATCACCATTTTCCAACCAATATTAAAAAATTGACCTGCAACAAAACATATTGACCCAATAATAACATTACCAGGAAATTTACCAAAGGTCACATGATCTACAATAGTAATTCAGCATAATTTTACAGGCTAACCTATAAGATTGTCATCCAAAAAGCTTGTGTGTTAAAATTGAATGCCACATCCAAGAATCCACCAATTGCCCCAGACACCATAGTCTGCTATTACAAAATAATAGCAAGGTACAACCATACTTCATACAGAATTATTTAAAGCGTATTCATCAAAATGGAAAAATATTGTCACCTTCAAGCGAGGCATTGTGACTGTGGGAGGTGCAGCCTTTGCATGGTACCCAACTGCCATTCCACTAGCCAGCAATGACTGAGTATATGGCATAGCTTCCATGAAAACCTTTGACGGAGGCTGACCATCCCTTCCAAGCACAAACTCTGCTGGAAGACCATCAATAACCTATGTCATGAAAAATTGAAGCTTATCGTCTATAGAAGATTAAAAGTGAGAATATTATTATTAGTCGCCAAAAAGTATGTTTTTGAAGATATTCTTTTATAGACAAAAAAAAAAAAACAAACAAACAAACAAACAGCGTACCATCAAGATTAATCGGTCAAATGAAGGGGGGATCTCATAGAGCTCCTGCATTACAGACACCAGAATTAAACTGAAGACCAGTACACGTTAGAAGCTAAATCAACAGGGTAAGTTACTATAAATCTTCTGAGAATTAGAATATGTTAGACTAGACCTAAAGTCAGTAAAACTCATATATATATATATATATATTTCTATTCTTTTTCTCTTTCTAAATTCTCAATTTCCTACGATCGTTCCAAATCAAATTCATCATAAAGTCTCTGTTGAAAAATACCGTCGGACATACAAACATATCCATCTTATCAATTGATGAGGCTCGAGTGTGGGAATTTTGTTTTCCATCCTGGTGTTTACACTCATCAATCTGATATTGGGCCGCTAGACCCACTGTCTTCACTTTATGAATAAATTTCTTTGGCAAAAAAAAAAAATCAATCCAAAAATCTCCACTTTTGCGATCTATGGAACATTGAATCAATATACAACTATACAAATCATGCATTTATATATAGGATATATATATAGAATTTGTAAAACTGATCTGTCCTTGATCTGTCTCTGAAGATGGAATTCAGAGGAGACTCAATGCATTCACAAGACAATACATCGCCTACAATTAATTTAAAATATATTCCTCACAGTTGTTATCATGATATGAAACTTTTTCTTCTAAACTTCAATTTCATCATTAACTAGCAGTTGTTTATCTTTGATAACAGAGATTTGTCATCAAATGCAAACTCTTCAGGGATATCTTAAACATCAGCTTATTTTAACTTCAACAAGGAAAAAAGAACAAATGCATTCTTATCAACAAAAAACCAAAAAGAGAACACACACACTCACACAAACCCAGCATTGGTCCTAACATACAAGGTGCTAGGAGGGATGCAGAGGGTAGAGACCTAACTTATGGCAGTGGCCCCAAACTCAGACCCCTTCACCCAAAGCAACAGCTTTTACTTTTACTCTTTCATTTTGAAATTCAAGGAGATGAAAGTCATACACAATCATTGCTAAAGAATATTGGATAGATGTTTGTTATAAAATTCTCTATTCCACATCTAATAACAAAGGAGAACCAACAACAACACTGTCAACAACCTAAAGTAAACTCTTTTCCTGATAAGTGACCTTCAATAAACTCTTCGAGGTGTTAAAAGCTATTAGAAAACATTGTCGAAGTCAACAAGCTGTTGCCAAGTTGCCATCAAGATTTTTGCTACCTTCAGTTAACCCATCAAAAAATAATGGCCTCCTTGCTCCAGCCTCCAGCCAATCAAATACATCATCCCAATGACATTAAAGTTTTTGGCCAAAATATTTCAGTATGAAAGTCATACAGTATCCTTTTATTAACACCTCTTGTTCTCCTCATCCCTACGCTCTCCAGCACCTTTCCCTAATTATTAGGCATGAACTCCATAATATCCACTCAAATAGAAGCAACATACTCTTCTAGCTCAGATAAAAACCAACAATATAACTTCAATAGATCCATTATCTGAAGCCATAATAATCTGAAACTCATCCTCTAAATCCAATATTTTTAAAACCATATATGCTCATGATAAACTATAATACTTACAATAAAAATTTACGAAATAGTAACTTAAATACATCCTAAACTAACAAAATTCCATCGGCCAAAAGAGTACGACCCAATTCTTAAAACAAAACCTAAAATTTCAACCATTAAGACGAAAAAACCAACCTGATACAATGATTTAAGCTGATCAGGACGCAGGTTTGACACATTGTGATCTTCAACAGAGTCAAAACCCGGTGGACGAAAACTCTCCAAACCACTAACAAAATCAAAAAATAAATTAATCAAATTGAAAGAAAGAAACAAAGCATTAAAATGCTCCTTGGAAATGGTGGAAAATGAGAAAAGGAAGCTCCAATTTTTCATTTTTGTTTTCTGGGGAAGCAAACAGAGGGGAGTAATGGAAAGTGGAAACCTGACGCCGGAGAGAGCAGGTTTGACGGGGAAGAACCCTAGAACGAAGAGTGAGAGACCGATTATTTGTATGAGAATTCCAATTACTGTCCACACCGTCAGTTTTGTGCAAGTTAATGAAGAAGACATATTGTTCTCTTCTCTGTCTGTGGTCGCTTGTAAGCAATCTGCTGTGTTTTTCTCCACCTCGGGAGGGAGATCAGAGCCGCGGGAAATTCTATTTCCATTGGCTCAAGGCACCTTAACGAAAAATTTTAAGAGTTATGCTGGAGCCCAAATATTTTATAAAATATTTTATCAAATCTACGAGGCTTTTCTCAAAATAAGCCTATTTTGTATTGTATTTTCTAAACTAGGTCAATTTCTGACGGAATTTTAAATTAAGCTAAAACGTCATTCCGATTCACATTTTTACTGTTAGGAGATGAAAACGTGATGAATAGTACAATCGCTATTCCAAATCGCGAGTTTGATTAGGAAAACGCTGATGCAAATAGCGCTTCTAACATAATTTTTTTTTTCAAAATAAAACACTATTCTGAACAGTGCTTATAACATAATTTATTTTTCCGAATAAAACGCTATTACAAATAACGTTTCTTTTGTTGACAGACACCAACCCACACTTGCATTTCTTTTGTTGACCAAAACCAACCCACCACACTACACTCTGACACACACACACGCCCACACACACCCACATTGAAATAATATAATTTTTATATATAATTTTTATAATTTTTGTTAATATAAATCATTTTTAGGTTATAGATAGTTTGATTTATAATACGTATGTAAGGGTAAAAATTTTTATAATCAAAAATAATTTATAATACGTATTTATTATAAAAAAATTTATAATAATTTATAATACGTATGTATTTACTTTAAATAAATTATATATTTAC